>LR738714.1:107194964-107260448 GCA_902687465.1 Secale cereale | reverse complement strand
GCGGGGCCACTGGATCTCTTGGCAGCTTCCTTCTTCGTTCTGGCGCTGCGCGTGGGCGATCACGCCGTGGGGCTATGTGCCTTGGGTCTTGGTCAACGCCTTGACACGGAGGTAGCAGAGGAGCTTCATGGGCCACGTCGTCCGCACAGGGAGGCGGGCGAGGTAGCGAGAGGGACGGCGCTAGAGAGCCCCCAGCGGCGCTGACGAGCTCGGCGATGCGGTCGCGCCATTCTTCATAGTAGTCGTCGACGGGGCGGTAGCGCAGGAGCTCGCGTGCCGTGAGCAACGCAGCATGCGCGTCTGCGGGTCCGCGACGAGCATGGGATGACGAGACGGCTGGGGTTACTGACGGGGTTGCGGTGTGTCCGTCCTGCCGCACAGAGGGGTGCAGGGACGAGGCCTGCTGTTCATGCCGCGCCGGGCCGGTGGCGGGGTTGGCGGCAGGCGATGGAGAACGGCGGGGCAACCCACCGGCAGGAGCTGTCTGGGCAACGCGGGCGGCAAGGACAGCCCGCCGCTCAGCACGGGCTCTGCGAGCGTTGGCCATGGAACCGATGGGACTACGGAGCAAGGATCAACGGAAGGGAAGTTTCAGCACACCCCTACGTGGCGCGCCAAATGTCGAATCTTGGGTTCCGGAAAAACCCTTGTGGTTCTCCGTGGTGCGCACGAAGATCTCTCCTTCCGCCCTAGCTCGTCTGCTCACTGATACCTAGGCCTAGCTCATCACATTCGAAGAACAAGGGACACAATGTTTATACTGGTTCGGGCCACCGTTGTGGTCTAATAGCTTAATCCAGTGTGGTGTGGTGGATTGCCTTGTAGGCTGAGGAAGAATTAGTACATGGATGAACTGCCTCCTGAGGAGAGGTGTTCTTGTGCTTGAGTGAGCTTTTGGGTGCGTGACCTTCTATCTTATCAACTCCATATGAGATGTCCTCAATGGTGGTGGCTAGTCCTATTTATAGTGGCACGGGTCCTCTTCCCAAATATTGAGCGGGAAGGGATCCCACAACGACCAAATTTGAAGGGGGACAGCTAGTACAAGCTATCCTGACAAAAGGTGATCTTTGCGTGCCAAAGGCTCTGTTGATGATGCCGTTGTTGGCTCCGTGATGACCTCCGCTCTGCCATCCTGCTGGTCTTGGTCTCGTTGCACCGATATGGAAACCTTTGCCTGATGCCTCGGGACTGCTCGCCTGCACCTGCTCCTTTAGCACCAAAGAGGAAACTGGCACTCTGCGCCCGCTGGCGCCCGCCTGGCCTTGGTCGTAACTACTCACATCACGAGGACCTTGCGAGGTACCCCTTGGCTTGATAACTCCAAACCTCATGGGCCAGCCTAGTGAGGCCGCCGTAGGGAATGTCTTGTGTCGTTCGCCTTGCGAGGCTCGGCCCCTCGCGAGGATCTTCAGTGGTTGCTGAAGAGGTTGGGCCATACCAGGCCGCCTGATAAGCCATGCCCTAGGCCGCAGGCAGGCAAGTCTAGGTACCCCCATTCGCAGAACGCCGACAGCAACCCACAGCCGATGAGTTGGCAATCACTGAGAGCGTTCAAGCAGCCGTCCGTTCCTTCACGACATACCATGCCACCACGGAGCCCGCCCAAGCCCAGATCGCGGCCGCCCACACCCAGCTCGTGGCGACCTATTCCAAAGAGATGGCGGACATAGGCGAGATTCTTGCCTAGTAGGGTGCGACGGATGCCATGGAGCCCCTACCCCAAGAGATCGTCGGGCGCGAGCTGGACATGGAGGAGGCGGCGGAGACCGACGAGCGCCAGCCGCAATAGTACTCTTTGTTTTGTTTAATTAAGAGCGCCGGTATTTAATTTGTTAGAGTAATGTTTAGGTTAGCCAGCTCTATTTAATTACTGAACTTTCTCGATTAAGAAGTGTGGGTGTGCTATAGTCTCCTTTGCATACCAAAATTATGGAATGACATGGATGACCACTGTAACCACGGAAATTTGGACCAAAATTTGCACGTTCAAACTGTATGAATCGTTTGTGATGTTCACATATCATACACAATGCTGAATAAGGGACCGTGTCTGATGGAGGCCGCCCACGACCATGTCACGGCCGCCCATGCCCAGCTCGTGGCGGTCACTGCACAAATAGAACGAAGCTTCTCCGACAATGGTTGGCAACCCACAGCCGAAGAGTTGGCAATTGCCGAGAGCGTTCCAGCAGCCGTCCGTTCCACCGCCGCATACCTTGTCACGACGGAGCCCGTCCAAGCCCAGATCATGGACACCCACACCTAGCTCATGGTGGCCTTTTCCAAAGAGATGGCGGACGCGGATGGCAAGTTACTTGCCGAGAATGGTGCGATGGATGCCATGGAGCCCCTTCCCCATGAGACCGTAGGGCGCGAGCTGGACATGGATGATGCGACGGAGATCGACGAGCACCAGCCGTAGTAGTACCCTTTGTTTTGTTTAATTATGAGTGCCAGTGTTTAATTTATTAGAGTAATGTTTAGGTCAGCTAGCTCTGTTTTATTGTTGAACTTGCTCGATTAAGTAGTGTGGGTGTGCTGTAGTCTCCTTTCTGTACCCAAATGATGCAATGGCGTGGATGACCACTGTAACCAGGGAAATTCGAACCAAAATTTTTGACGTTCAAACTCATCACACATGGGTTAAGCTATCTGAATCGTTTGTGATGTTCACATATCATACACAGTTCTAAATAAGGGTCTGTGTCTAATGACACTTTGCGCGCCAGGTTTTTTCGCTGAACCGATTCAAAAAGTTTAGCTTCCGTGGAAGTATCTGCCTTATCGCCCCTCCCCCTTACCAAAAGACACATTTCCCCTATTTCCGCCTTCCTTTCCAAGTTCAAACCTTCACTCCTTGCTTGCAGCACTGCCTCCTCGCCGGTGACCCTCCTTCACGCTGTTCGGCCTCGTCTATCCAGGTAGGTAATCCACACCCAACCCTCATCCTCCTCCTCCTTCCACATACCACACGCCCTGACCACCGGCGCGACACCTTCCACCCAAATCACCAACACCTCCACCACATAAGTGCCGCCTGTCGGCGTCAAAACCGACAAATCTCAGGTAGGGGGGCCCAAGCTATGCCTCTAGAGGATCAATGGTAACAAGAGGCTGGGGACACGATGTTTACCCAGGTTTAGGCCCTCTCGATAGAGGTTATACCCTACTTCCTGCTTTATTAGTATGGATGAATATGTATACAAGAGTTGATCTACCTCAAGATCGTAATGGCTAAACCCTAGGTCTAGCCTATGAGGATATTGTAAAGATGATCCCCTCTACAGACTAAACCCCTCGGTTTATATACACACTCGAGGGGACCTAGGGTTACAAGGGTGACTTGGGGAGGAATAGATTGATATATCTGGACTGTACACCTGCCTTTCTATGTACATAGGAGTCCTGACTGAATACGGGGAGGGCCTTTTGCTTCTTCTTCATGCGACCCATCAATGCGGCCCAGCTTCAACGACCCGGATGACTGAGGTCCCCTGAATATAGGACTCCCTCAGTAGCCCCCGGACTTGCCTTCAAGGACGAGATTGTATCCGGCTTCATGTCTTCGGTCTTGCAAGGTGAGTCCTCCTGGATGATAGTTCGGCTTCTTCAAATATTATAATCCGCCGGTTCCTTGCCGCTATCGTCTCGTCTTCCACATGTCCAATGAATGCAAATCGTCTGGGCGCCTTTTGCAAATACCCCTTGACTGTTCAGGTAAGGCGCCTATATAAGAGAATAGATCCAACTGCATTTCCATCTCATTCCACGCGGAAGAAGCCCTAGTGCATGCAAAAAGTCTTGAAACATGGCCAGTGCCCCGAGATCCTCCTCGCGCCCTCATGGCCCTCGTGCAGGTGATTGGAAAAGCCGCTCTGTGTGTCACGCGCATCTGCGGACACTACAAGTGCATGGGTATCTCCCTCCAGAGGATCTAGTCCCCGTTCAGGCCGGACTAACGTCTGTCGACAACCAAGCCCTGTCAGAGAGCTTTCCTAACCCCTCCGATGGAGAGCGGGTATGTCTCGTCCCCTACCTTTTAAGAGGCGCGGGGTTCCCTATCCATCCCTTTCTTAGGGGACTCCTGGAGTTCTACGGCCTCCAACTGCACAACCTTACTCCAGGGTCAATTCTGCACATTGCAGGTTTTGTCGCTTTATGCGAACTATTCTTGGGCTGCGAGCCTCACTTTGAGCCGTGGAGAAGGTACTTCTGCCTTGTCCCTCGATCGGAAGAAGGATCCATATTTGAAGTTGGGAGCGCCAAAGTATGGCACATAGCCGGGACAGGCTATCTCTCCGGTACTCCGAAGAAGGCATCCGAAGAGTGGCCCTCAGAGTGGTTTTATATTGAAGATGTCGCTTTGCCGGATCCAGCTCGGCGCGGACTTCCCCCGTATTCCAGTGCTCCACCAAAGAAGCTTTTCAACTGGCATCGCCGCGGTCCTTTGGAAAATAGAGAGTGGAGGTCAGCCGACTGGCCGGCAAGATTAAATTGCTTGCCAGTTCGGGATTAACTATACTTGAAGTGATGGCCATTTCAATGAAGCGACATGTGCAGTCACTCCAAGCCAGAGTTCTTCGAATGTATCATTATTATGGTCAGAATGATGCCTCGCGCTTCCTACGCCTGGATCTAGATGACCCTGCCATTCTAGGTGATGTCCTGGAAGGCCTCTACGAAGGAGAGAATCAGGACTTCATCCGTTTAACATGCCGAGAAGGCCTTTCTATGTACAATCTTCCCGACTGGGTGAGTCCCTCTCTTTGACCACTCAATTTTTCTTCGTTATGATGTATTGACCGAAATGTATTCGGTTTCTCCCAACAGGATTGGAGGAAGGTAGTCAAGGGGATTAACAATCCCGCCTCGCAGCCAGAGGACCCGTTCCAAAAGACGGGCCCCGAATATGAGGAGGACCCGTATTTAGGCATAGAGTTAGAAGAGGGAGTCTTCTATCAGGCCTGCAGCGGCGGCACCTTGGTGGCTATTGTAGCTGATTACCCAGGCCTCATTCCTTCTTTCTCGTGTAAGTAATCTAGGGCATATCTCACAAACGAGAAGATTCCCAGTGCGCATTTACCGACTGTATTCTATCATACTTAAACAGGGACGACGCTCCTCACGCGAACTGCGCGCAGGCCGCCAACCCAAAGGACGGCGCCCGCGTCGGGCGATGTCTTGAAGCAGAAAAGGACCACAAACACTAGCGGACCATCAAAGAGGTATGTTCGTTTTATCATTGCTGGGTGGTGAAATTGTTATTATAACCTTCCGCATTGTTTCTTCCTTTTACGAGGAATTCAGGTCGGACTGTCTCCTGAGGCGACGCAGGCCAAGCTCCAGTCAATCCGGCATCGAGCCCGTCAAGGGTGAATGCTAATTCGGTGCAGGATTGTCCTCTCCAAGAGGATTCAGATGAAGTATCGGCTACCAATTCCGAAGTGGAGGTCGCGATGATTCATCGGCGGCGGAAAGCGGCCATGCGTGACCCTGCTTTTTCTGAGGAGGCGTTTAACGCCCTCAATTCCGTAGATTCCTATATCCGAGCCACTCAAGATGGACTCGCCGGAGCCACTCATCAACTTTCAAAAGGTATGAGAGGAAGTTTTTAGTTTGAGTATTCCCATGCTAGTAGCCCCTGAGACTTAAAGAAGTTGGTACAACTGATTTGAGGATCGTTGTATTTTTATAGGTCATTCGAGAAAAGAATAACTCTTTATCCAAGGAACTCGAAGAGTGCCGGATTCGGCTCGCCGATTTGAAAAATTAGAAGGAATCCGGAAAGGATGCTGTTGGTAAGAATAATTGCGTCCGAAAGCTATGACAGTTCTCCCGATTACTATGATATATATACTTAATGTGTAATACAACAACATGATCGACCGACCAAATGGAGAGGGAGCTAAGAGCTGCCCTAGCGGACAATAAATTTGCCGAAGAGGAAAAATCCGCTGGCGAGCATGCACTAACGCAGGCTATGGAAAAAAGGAACCAAGCACAGGATGGAAATATTAGGCTCGAACAGGAGCTAAAGGGCGTAAAGGCGCAACTCTCCAGCGCCTTGGAAGTGAACCAGAGGCTAAAAAGTGGCATGTTTAGTATGTCTCTTATACCTAGCTCTCCTTATAGTCTCTTAGTTTGTAAGTTTGTTATGAAAAATTTTCCTGCAGGTTTATTGACTGGTTAGCCTGAAGGCGGAGTGTCCGATTTTGAGGATGATTTGCTGCAAGAGCTTTCCAGGGTCCATGAACGGGCTCGGAAGGCCATGAAGAGTATGGACAAAGCTCTATGGCCTGGCGACTCCCCTCCAGAATCTATGGAGGATATGGCGGACCTATTCAATGGGGCTTGGTGCCGCTTCGAACTATGGAAAGCATCAGGATGCCACATGGGTGCTCGAGAAGCATAGGCTATAGTGAAGACGTGCTACACTCATCTTGAGCCAAATCACATGGCCCGTGTGGGACCTCAAGGGTCCGATGGACAGGAAATTCCTCCGCATTTGGTTTATAACCATGTAGAGATAGCTGCCAAGCTTTCCCAACAGGACTGTAAGCTAGACATCCTGATAGAGGGAATAGAAAATGAGTAGTCGTTTGATTCTATGTATTAATGTACTTTTACCATCAAACTTATCTCTGGCCGAATTTATATAAAGTTTGCATGCCGACCATCTGCTTCGACCTCCATAAACCCAAAGGCTAGAGTGTTTCCGAATACTATATCTGTGGTAAAGCATGTGATATGTTCGGAAACCAGGCATTCCGGTCATAATTGCTTGAACAGATGAACTGAGTTCGGGGAGTTATGTTATATTACTATTTACCGGAAGAAACATCTTCCAGAGAGAATAGTTCCGTTGGGGTTTCATTTCCCTGGGTCGGCGTGCATAAAGATGCGGGCCTAGGCTTTTCGATCCTATGAGAAGGATAGTAGGAAGCCATCTCCCGTGCTAGTTAAGATACGCTTTAGAATGTGATATGTCGTGTGTCCGCTGACCAATTATTCCCTTAAGAGCGCTAGCTTTCGGCTTCACCCAGTCTGAGGTACATATCCGGATTACCCGGTTGTAACAATCGCAGAGGTGCTCCCTTTACGCCCTAGCCGAACAATCAGAAATGTAGGGGTAAGCATAGGAGCCAGGCAACCAAGCTTGGCGAGAACTTAAGTCATATCGGTGCATATAATGGCAAGAATGAACTGTAAAAACAGGCAGCATTTTTAAGCAAGAAGCTTTATTGGTAATGTACTTCGTTAAAGAAGCCCCCAGGTATATTTGAGGATGTACTCGTCATGTGGCAGTTCGGGTGAGCCAAATACTTGCCAAGAAAATTTAAAGAGAAAAAGGGAGAGAAACAAAAAAGTAAAAGACAAGACCTAACTTATAAAGAGAAAGAAATTGCTACAAAACTATCCACAAAATCATCGGAGCCTGGCAGCGTTCCACAGGTTCAGCTCAAGGCGGTTGTCTTGTGCATTGCGAAGGCGATAAGCTCCACCAGTGAGTACTTCGTCAATAATGAAGGGGCCCCCCCATTTTGGTTTGAGCTTGTCTTTTTTCTTCTCCGGGAGGCGTAAAACGAGTTCACCGACGTTGTATGTCTTGGCCCGCACTTCTTTGCTCTGGTATCGCCTAGCCCGTTGTTGGTAAAATGCGGAACATGCTAGCGCTGTATCGCGCTCCTCTTCAAGTCCATCTAGGTCGTCATGCCGATCTAACTCGGCCTCCCTTTCCTCGTACATGCGCACTCTAGGTGACTCATGAATAATGTCGCATGGCAGAACAACCTCTGCGCCGTACCCCATGAAAAAAGGTGTATATCTGGTCGTACGACTGGGAGTGGTCTGCAACCCGCAGAGTACGGAGTCAAGCTCTTTGACCATGTGTTTATCAGACTCCTGTAGGGAGCACACTAGTCGGGGTTTAATGCCGCTCATAATCAGACCATTGACCCTTTCGACCTGACCATTTGTTTGAGGATGGTATACGGAAGCGTAGTCGAGTTTTATACCCAACTTTGCGCACCAATTTTTTACCTCGTCAGCTGTGAAATTGGAGCCATTATCTGTGATAATCCTGTGCGGGACACCATAATGGTGAACTACGCTGGATATAAAATCTATCACAGGCCCTCCTTCAGCTGTTTTTACTGGCATGACTTCTATCCATTTATTGAATTTGTCTACCATCACCAGTAAGTATTTTCTTTTATGACTTCCCCCCTTAAGGGGTGCGACCATATCAAGCCCCCAGACTGCAAAAGGCCAACTAATGGGGATTGTTCTCAGTGCGGTGGGAGGCATGTGACTTCGATTTGCAAAGGGCTGGCAGCCAACACAGTGTTGGACTATGGTTTGGGCATCTGCTCGGGCAGTAGGCCAGTAAAATCCAGCGCGAAAAGCTTTGCCCATGAGTGCCCTTGCTGCAGCATGGTGACCGCCCATTCCAGCATGTATTTCAGTGAGAATTCGCCTTCCCTCCTCTTCGTAGATGCACCTTTGGAGAATACCGGTTGTGCTTTTCTTGTATTGTTCACCTTCGTGAAGTTTGTAGGCTTTAGAGCGCCGGACTATGCAGCGGGCCTCATTTTGATCATCGGGGAGTTCCTGCCTATTAAGGTAAGCTAGGAAAGGCTCTGTCCAGGGGGCTATGACAGACATGATTTCGTGAGCCGAAGGAGTTATCTCCATGCTTGGATCTCCGTTGACATCGTGATTGAGTTCGGCTGGGTGTTTGTTTGGATCCGTATTTGCATCACCGCTCGCGTCCTGCCATGTTACTGATGGCTTAAACAACCGTTCCACAAATGTGTTCGGTGGGACGGGGTCACATTTAGCTCCCATGCGTCCGAGTACGTCAGCGGCCTGGTTATTATCCCGGGCTACGTGATGGAATTCCAACCCCTCAAATCGAGCCGATATTTTCAATATGGCATTACGATAAGCTGCCATTTTTGAATCCTCCGCATCAAAATCCGCATTGTTTTGGGAGATGGCGAGGTTTGAGTCTCTGTGTACTTCGAGGCGTTGTATGCCCATGGATACAGCTAGTCGGAGACCATGCAATAGGGCCTCATATTCGGCTCCATTGTTCGAGTCTGTGTACATAATCTGTAAAACGTACCGAACCGTATCCTCTGTTGGAGATGTCAGTATTACGCCAGCCTCCATCCCGGCTAGCATTTTGGAACCGTCGAAGCATATTGTCCAGTGGGAGTATGAGCCGTACTCTTTAGGGAGTTCGGCTTCAGTCCATTCTGTGACAAAGTCGGCCAACACCTAGGATTTAATAGTCCGGCGCGGCTTGTAGGATATTTCAAACAGTAAGAGCTCAATGGCCCATTTGGCTATGCGTCCCGTGGCGTCTTTATTATTGATAGTATCATTGAGTGGTACCTCGGATGCCACTGTGATCGAACACTCTTGAAAGTAGTGTCGGAGTTTCCGAGATGACATGCAGACCGCATAGGAAATTTTCTGATAATGGGGGTACCGTGACTTACACGGTGTGAGAACATCGGATACATAGTATACGGGCTTTTCAACGGGGAATTTATGTCCCTCTTCGGCTCGTTCAACGATGAGCACGGCACTCACCACTTGGTGAGTGGCTGATATGTACAACAACATTGGTTCGCCAACACCGGGGGCGGCTAGGGTTGGGTTGCTTGCTAGTAGAGCTTTTATTTCTTCAAATCCGGCTGTGGCCGCATTTGTCCATTCGAAATTGTCAGTGCGCCGTAGCAATCTGTAAAGTGGCAATGCTTTTTTCCTAACCTGGAGATGAAGTGGCTTAAAGCTAGTACGCAACCTGCTAGTTTTTGCACTTGCTTGAGATCAGTTGGTATTTTGAGTTCTGACAAGGCCCGGATTTCGGCTGGGTTAGCTTCGATTCCTCTATGGGATATGATGAACCCTAATAGCTTTCCTGCTAGAACACGAACGACACATTTTTCCGGATTGAGCCTTATGTCATATTCTCGTAGGTTGGCAAACGTAAGCCGGAGATCATCCACCAAGGTCTCGACGTGTTTGGTATTTACGACTACGTCGTCAACATATGCCTCCACTGTTTTGCCTATTTGTTTTTCTAAGCATGTTTGAATCATGCATTGATATGTGGCGTCAGCGTTTTTGAGTCCAAAGGGCATAGTGTTGAAACAAAAGGGGCCGTACGGGGTGATAAATGCCGTTGCGGCCTGATCGGATTCCTTCATCTTTATCTGATGGTATCCAGAATAAGCATCTAGGAAGCACAGTGAGTCGTGTCCAACCGTCGCATCGATAATTTGGTCAATGCGGGGCAAAGGAAAGGGAACCTTTGGGCAAACCTTATTCAGGTCTGTGAAATCGACACAGAGGCGTCATGATTTATCCTTCTTCGGTACCATGACTAGGTTAGCTAGCCAATCCAGATGTTTAATTTCTCTGATGAATCCGGCTTCCAATAGTTTGGCTAACTCTTCTCCATTGCTTGTCTTTTGGGTTCGGAAAATCGTCGCAGTGACTGCTTGACTGGTTTGAACCCTTTGATAATATTGAGGCTGTGTTCGGCTAGCCTAAGTGGGATTCCCGACATGTTTGAAGGGTGCCAGGCGAATATATCCCAATTTTCCGGAAGGAAGGCGCGTAACGCTCTGTCTACCGCTGGATCCAGCGGTGCCCTGATGGATGCCGTCTTGTTAGGGTCTGTTGGGTGCACTTGGAATTTGATGATTTCGTCAGCTGGCTTGAAGGAGGTAGACTTCGACCTTTTGGCAAAGATGACATCGTCGGCATCCACCTTTGATCGTAGGGTGGTTAGTTCTTCAGCCGTGAGAGCTTCGGATAATGCCTCTAAGGCTAAGGATGCCATTTTGTTTTCGGCGCGGAGTGTCTATCCAGATCACTTATTATTATTGTGATCACCCCATTGGGCCCTGGCATTTTAAGCTTCATGTACCCGTAATGGGGTATAGCTTGAAAGCGTGAGAAAGCGTCCCGTCCTAGAAGGGCGTGGTATCCGCTATGAAAGGGCACAATGTGAAAGAGTAGTTCCTCTGATCTGTAGTTGTCGGGTGAGCCGAACACTACATCGAGCTTAATGCTTCCCGAACACTTGGCCTCACAGCTTGGTATAATTCCTCTAAACATTGTGCTGGTGTGCTCAATGCGGGACTTCTCGACCTGCATTTTTGCAAACGTTTCCTCATATATGAGGTTAGTCGGCTTCCTCTGTCCATAAGTACTTTAGTGAGGTGGAAGCCATATACTATTGGGTCTAGTACAAGAGCTGTTGATGCTCGGATCGGCCGGACTCGAGGTGCGTCTTCAGCAGAAAAACTAATTGCCGTGTCGCTCCATGGGCTTGCAGAGCTAATTTGGTAAACCTTGGCAAGTTCGCGATCTACTCTCTTGCGACGGTTATTTTAGGAGAACGTCTCAAAGATAGTGAAGACATCGATGTCTTTCTCCCTTGGTGCAGTGGTTGCAAGAATTGCCGTACCGCACTTTGCTACCAGCCGGAGTACCCAACATGCTCTAAGGCGATGGTTTGGGACATTGTCCGGGGTTGCGTGTATTTGGCAAGGTGTATCGAGTAGTTCGTCCAGTACGGACCTGCGCCTTAAAAGAGGCTTGTTCTTCTTGACAATAGGAATGCTATCAGATGACCAACTAGGGTAAGTGCGTTTAGCTTTGGTAATGTACTGTCCGGATATGGACTCTTCTAGAGGTGTATTCTGGGCTTTCCAAATATTTTCCATTGCGCAATATTTCCGTAGTAACTACAATAATTCTATGAAACTCAGAACACAATGTCGGTTGAGGGCGTTCAAGACTCCCTCGTCTGTGCAATTGCGGTGAAATAGGGAGACCGCTTTGTCGTCGCAGCAGTCCCTGACCTTGTTTTTAACAAGTAGGAATCTGGCCCAAAAGTGGTTGACCGTTTCCTCGGGCTACTGTTGTATGTTCGCGAGGTCATCTACATCCGGGATTCCGGATTTACTTGAAGAGTTTTTCCCAGGGTGGGTGGGTGTTGGAGATATCGAATCCCGACCCAGAGTGATATTCGGGGTTTTAGCAACCTCCGATGGTGACAATACAGATTCGATGGGTTCTAATTACCCTTCGGGTCCGGCGTCGGTCCCAGAGATCAAAGAACATAGTGCGTCTCCTGACTGGGAGGTGTTCAGCTCGATGGGTTCAGAGATCCAGACTGTTGCGGTCTCCGTCTGGAGAGGAGAAGCCTCTATGGCTCCATCCTCCACAGCTGCAACCAGATGAGTGACCGGAGAAGGGCCGATCTCATCATGGCCAGGTTTAAGTCCGATCTGATCTCCTGGCGATGAAAGCCCCAGGGCGTTTATGCGATCCAACAGCTCATTTATGGGTGAGAATTCTGCCAAAGCCGCTTCATTGGAATAGCCGGAATTGGCATAAAGGTGATGCTCGATGGCTGCAGGGTGTGCGACCGTCCCAGAGGTCATGCGAGCGCATATAGCGAACCCGCCGAGCTGGAGGACCTGGCCAATATCCAAGTTGTTTCCGAGGGTGATCCCGTCGTCTATGACGAGACGCGCCATCGATTGCTCATTGCGAGCGCACAACGGAGCTCTCAATGAAAGCACCATTGTCGGTATCAAAACCAGCAAATCTCGGGTAGGGGGGCCCAAGCTATGCGTCTAGAGGATCAATGGTAACAGGAGGCTGGGGACACGATGTTTACCCAGGTTCAAGCCCTCTCGATCAAGGTAATACCCTACTTCCCGCTGTATTAGTATGGATGAATATGTATACAAGAGTTGATCTACCTTGAGATCGTAATGGCTAAACCCTAGGTCTAGCCTATGAGGATATAGTAAAGATGATCCCCTCTACAGACTAAACCCTGATACATCCATTTTGCATAATGCTTTTATGTTGATATTTATTGCACTATGGACTGTTATTACACATTATGTGACAATACTTATGCCTTTTCTCCCTTATTTTACAAGGTTTACATGAAGAGGGAGAATGCCGTCAGCTGGAATTATGGGTTGGAAAAGGAGCAAACATAGGAGACCTATTCTGCACAACTCAAAAAGCTTTGAAACTCCACGAAACACCATTTCAGAAAATATAAAAAATATCTGGCGAAAGAGATCCGCCAGGGGGGCCACCACCTGTCCACGAGGGTGGGGGTGCGCCCCCTCTAGGCGCGCCCCCTGCCTATTGGGCCAGCCGATGACCCCCTAATGCCCATCTTCTCCTATATGAGGTGTTTTGACCTAGAAAAAAAATCATAAGAGGCTTTCGGGACCAGACGCCGGCGTCTCGAGGCGGAACCTTGGCGGAAACCAATCTAGGGCTCCGGTGAAGCTGTTCTGCCGGGGATACTTACCTCTGGGAGGGGGAAATCGTCACCGCCATCATCACCAACAGCTCTCCCATCTTGGGGAGAGTTATCTTCATCAACATATTCACTAGCACCATCTCCTCTCAAACCCTAGTTCATTTCTTGTATCCAATCTTTGTACCAAAACCTCAGATTGGTACCTGTAGGTTGCTAGTAGTGTTGATTACTCATTGTAGTTCATGCTAGTTGGTTTACTTGGTGGAAGATCATATGTTCAGATCCATTATGCATATTAATACCCCTCTGGTCATGAACAATATTATGTCTTGTGAGAAGTTACTTTTGTTCCTGAGGACATGAGAGAAGTCTTGATATAAGTAGTCATGTGAATTTGGTATTCGTCTGATATTTTGATGAGATGTATGTTGTCTCTCCTCTAGCGGTGTCATGTGAACGTCGACTACATGACACTTCTCCATTGTTTGGGCATAGAGGACGGCATTGGGAAGTAATAAGTAGATGATGGGTTGCTAGAGTGACAGAAGCTTAAACCCTAGTTTATGTGTTGCTTCGTAAGGGGCTGATTTGGATCCATATGTTTCATGCTATGGTTAGGTTTACCGTAATACTTCTTTTGTAGTTGGGAATGCTTGCAATAGAGGTTAATCATAAGTGGGATGCTTGTCCAAGTAAGGACAACACCCAAGCACCGGTCCACCCACATACCAAATTATCAAAGTAACGAACGCGAATCATATGAACGTGATGAAAACTAGCTTGACGATAATTCCCATGTGTCCTCGGGAGCGTTTTCCTTCATATAAGAGTTTGTCCAGGCTTGTCCTTTGCTACAAAAGGATTGGGCCGTCTTGCTGCACCTTATTTACTTTTACTATATGTCAGTTGCTACCAATTACCTTATCACAAAACTATCTGTTACCGATAATATCAGTGCTTGTAGAAAATACCTTACTGAAAACTGATGTCTACTACACAACCTTCTTCTTGTAGACGTTGTTGGGCCTCCAAGTGCAGAGGTTTGTAGGACAGTAGCAAATTTCCCTCATGTGGATGACGTAAGGTTTATCAATCCGTGGGAGGCGTAGGATGAAGATGGTCTCTCTCAAGCAACCCTGCAACCAAATAACAAAGAGTGTCTTGTGTCCCCAACACACCCAATACAATGGTAAACTGTATAGGTGCACTAGTTCGGCGAAGAGATGGAGATACAATTGCAATATGTATGGTAGATATTGGTTTTTGTAATAAGTAAATATAAAAACAGCAAGGTAGCAAGTGGTGAACGTGAGCATAAACGGTGTTGCAATGATAGTAGGCAAGGCCTAGGGTTCATACTTTCACTAGTGCAAGTTCTCTCAACAAGGGTAACATAATCGGATCATATTACTAGCCCTCAACATGCAACAGAGAGTCACTCCAAAGTCACTAATAGCGGAGAAAAAACATAGAGACTATGGTAGGGTACGAAACCACCTCAAAGCTATTCTTTCGGATCGATCTATTCAAGACTCTGTAGTGACGTTCAATCTATCATAGATTTCGTACTAGAATAACACCTTAAGACACAAATCAACCAAAACCCTAATGTCACCTAGATACTCCATTGTCACCTCAAGTATTCGTGGGCATGATTATACGATATGCATCACACAATCTGAGAAACATCCATTCAACCAACACAAAGTACTTCAAAGAGTGCCCCATAGTTTCTACCGGAGAGTCAAGACAAAAACGTGTGCCAACCCCTATGCATAGGTTCCCAAGGTCATAGAACCCGCAAGTTGATCACCAAAACATACATCAAGTAGATCACATGATATCCCATTGTCACCACACATAAACACGTGCAAGACATCCATCAAGTGTTCTCGAATCCTTAAAGACTCAATCCGATAAGATAACTTCAAAGGGAAAACTCAATCCATTACAAGAGAGTAGAGGGGGAGAAGCATCATAAGATCCAACTATAATAGCAAACCTCACGATACATCAAGTTCGTGCCATCTCAAGAACACGAGAGAGAGAGATCAAACACATAGCTACTAGTACATACCCTCAGCCCCGAGGGTGGACTACTCCCTCCTCGTCATGGAGAGCGCCGGGGTGATGAAGATGGCCACCGGTGAGGGTTCCCCCCTCTGGCAGCGTGCCGGGACAGGGTCTAGATTGGTTTTCGGTGGCTACAGAGGCTTTCGGCGGCGGAACTCCCGATCTAGGTTAATTTCCGAAGGTTTTAGTGTTTATAGGATTTTTTGGCGTAGGTCCCACGTCAGTGGGGCTTCTGGGCTGTCCACGAGATAGGAGGGCGCCACCACCTTCCCAGGGCGCGCCCTCCACCCTCGAGGGCAGCCCGTGGCAATCCGGACCCAACTCTTTTGCTTCGGGGGGCTTCTTTTGGTCCAGAAAAAATTGGCTTGTCAATTGGACTCCGTTTGATATTCCTTTTCTGTAAAACACTAAAACGGGAGAAAAACAGAAACTGGCACTGGGCTCTGGGTTAATAGGTTAGTTCCAAAAATCATATAAAAGTGTATAATAAAGCCCATAAGACATCCTAGAAGGATAATATAATAGCATGGAACAATAAAAAATTATAGATACGTTGGAGACGTATCAGCATCCCCAAGCTTAATTCCTGCTCGTCCTCGAGTAGGTAAATGATAAAACAGAATTTTTGATGTGGAATGCTACCTAACATAATTCTCAATGTAATTCTCTTAATTGTGGCATGAATGTTTAGATCTGAAAGATTCAAGATAAAAGTCTATATTGACATAAGAAATAACAATACTTCAAGCATACTAACAAAGCAATCATGTCTTCTCAAAATACTATGGCTAAAGAAAGTTATCCCTACAATATCATATAGTCTGGCTATGCTCCCTCTTCATCACATAAAATATTCATATCATGCACAACCCCGATTTTAGCCAAGCACTTGTTTTCATACTCTATTTTTTTCAAACCTTTCAACTTTCACGCAATACATGAGCGTGAGCCATGGACATAGCACTATGGATGGAATAGAGGTGGTTGTGGAGAAGACAAAAAGGAGGGAGATAGTCTCACATCAACTAGGCGTATCAATGGGCTATGGAGATGCCCATCAATAGTTATCAATGTGAGTGAGTAGGGATTGCCATGCAACGGATGCACTAGAGATAAAATGTATGAAAGCTCAACAAAAGAAACGAAGTGCGTGTGCATCCAACTTGCTTGCTCATGAAGACCTAGGGCATTTGAGGAAGCCCATCGTTGGAATATACAAGCCAAGTTCTATAACGAAAATTCCCACTAGTATATGAAAGTGACTAAACATGAGACTCTCTACAACGAAGAACATGGTGCTACTTTGAAGCACAAGTGTGGAAAAAAAGATAGTAGCATTGTCCCTTCTCTCTTTTCTCTCAAATTTTTTGGAGGGGCTTTCCTCTTTTTTTAGCCCCTCTCTATATATTTTTGGGCCATCCTTTTTTTATTTGGCCTTTATCTCTTTTTTTGATTTTTTTGTTTCCTCACACGAGACAATGCTTTAATAATGATGATCATCACACTTTTATTGATTTACAACTCGATATTACAACTCGATACTAGAACAAAGTATGACCCTATATGAATGCCTCCGGCGGTGTATTGGTATGTGCAATGAAACAAGAGTGACATGTATGAGAAGTTTTGCATGGTGGCTTTGCCACAAATACGATGCCAACTACATGATCATGCATGGCAATATGACAATATGATGCGTTTCATATGAACGGAACGGTGGAAAGTTGCATGATAATATATCTCGGAATGGTTATGGAAATGCCATGATAGGTAGGTACGGTGGCTGTTTTGAGGATTAATATGGTGGCTGTTTTGAGGAAGGATATATAGTGGGTTTATGGCACCGGCAAAAGTTGCGCGGTACTAGAGAGGCTAGCAATGGTTGAAGGGTGAGAGTGCGTATAATATATGGACTCAACATTAGTCATAAGAACACATATACTTATTGCAAAAATCTACGGGTCATCAAAACAAAGCTATCAACACATGCTCCTAGGGGGGAGGTTGGTAGTAGTTAACCATCGCGCGCCCCCGACCTCCACACAAAGGTTGGCACTTTACAAATACATCATGCTCTAACATCGTCACATAGCGGTTCACCATACATGCATGCTACGGGAATCACTAACCTTAACACAAGTATTTTTCAATTTCATAATAACTCCACTAGCATGACTCTAATATCACTATCCTCATATCTCAAAACATTTATCAAGCATCCAACTTCTCATCATATTCAATGCACTTAGTGTGGAAGTTTTTACTACATTGATATTGGATGTCTATCATGTGAAGACTAATTATATAGCCTAAACACATTACCATGCTGTTTTAATAGACTCTCAAATAGATATAAGTGAAGCATGAGAGTTCATATATTTCTTCAAAATTAAACAACCGCCGTGCTCTAAAAGATAAAAGTGAAGCACTAGAGCAAATGACAAACTACTCCAAAAGATATAAGTGAAGATCAATGAGTAGTTGAATAATTATGTAACTATGTGAAGACTCTCTAACATTTAAGAACTTCAGATCTTGGGATATTATTCAAACATCAAGCAAAACAAAATAAACTAAATCGACGCTCCAAGCAAAACACATATCATGTGGTGAATAAAAATATAGCTCTGAGTATAGTTATCGATGGATGAAGACGAAAGAGGGATGCCTTCCCGAGGCATCCCCAAGCTTAGGCTTTTGGTTGTCCTTGAATTTTACCTTGGGGTGCCATGGGCATCCCCAAGCTTAGGCTCTTGCCACTCTTTGTTCCATAGTCCATCAAAGCAATACTCAAAACTTGAAAACTTCACAACACGAAACTTAGACAAAAATCTCGTGAGCTCCGTTAGTATAAGAAAGCAAACCACTACTCAAAGGTACTGCAATGAATTCATTCTTTGTTTATATTGGTGTTAAACCTACTGTATTCCAACTTCTCTATGGTTCATACTTCCCAATACTACTCATAGATGCATTGAAATAAGCAAACAACACACGAAAAACAGAATCTGTCAAAAACAGAACAGTCTGTAGTAATCTGCAGGTTTCGCATACTTCTGTAACTCCCAAAAATTCAAACTAAATTGGTGAACGTGAGGAATTTATCTATTAATCATCTGCAAAAAGAATCAACTAAATAGCACTCTCCAGTAAAAATTCACAGCCAAACTCATGAGCGCTAAAGTTTCTGTTTTTACAGCAAGATCACATAAACTTCACCCAAGTCTTCCCAAAGGTTCTACTTGGCACAAACACTAATTAAAACATAACACCACATCTAAACAGAAGCTAGATGCAATATTTATTCCTAAACAGAAGCAAAAACAAAAAAAATATAAAATTAGGTTGCCTCCCAACAAGCGCTATCGTTTAATGGCCCTAGCTAGGCATGATGATTTCAATGATGCTCGCGTAAAAGATAAGAATTGAAACATAAGGAGAGCATCATAAAGAATATGACTAGCACATTAAAGTCTAACCCACTTCCTATGCATAGGGATTTTGTGAGCAAACAAATTATGGGAACAAGAATCAACTAGCATAGGAAAGCAAAACAAGCATAACTTCAAGATTTTAAGCACATAGAGAGGAAACTTGATATTATTGCAATATGTAGAAGCATATGATCCTCTCTCATAATAATTTTCAGTAGCATCATGAATGAATTCAACAATTTAACCAGCACATAAAGCATTCTTTTCATGATCTACTTGCATAGAAATTTTACTACTCTCCACATAAGCAAATTTATTCTCACCAATAGTAGTGGGAGCAAACTCAACAAAATAACTATCATGTGAAGCATAATCCAATTGAAAACTAAAATCATGATGACAAGTTTCATGGTTATCATTATTCTTAATAGCATACAAGTCATCACAATAATCATCATATATATCAACTTTGTTCTCATAATCAATTGGAACCTCTTCCGAAATAGTGGATTCATCACTAAATAAAGTCATGACCTCTCCAAATCCGCTTTCATCAATATAATCATCATAAATAGGAGGCATGCTTTCATCATAATAAATTTTCTCATCAAAACTTGGGGGACTGAAAATATCATCTTCATCAAACATAGCTTCCCCAAGCTTGTGGATTTGCATATCATTAGCATCATGGATATTCAAAGAATTCATACTAACAACATTGCAATCATGCTCATCATGCACATATTATATGCCAAGCATTCTATGTAATTCTTCTTCTAGTACTTGAGCACAATTTTCCTTTCCATCATTTTCACGAAAGATATTGAAAAGATGAAGCATATGAGGTAACCTTAATTCCATTTTTTGTAGTTTTCGTTTATAAACAAAACTAGTGATAAAACAAGCAACTAAAAGATTCGATTGCAAGATCTAAAGATATACCTTCAAGCACTAACCTCCCCGGCAATGGCGCCAGAAAAGAGCTTGAAGTCTATTACACAACCTTCTTCTTGTAGACGTTGTTGGGCCTCCAAGTGCAGAGGTCTGTAGGACAGTAGCAAAATTTCCCTCAAGTGGATGACCTAAGGTTTATCAATCCGTGGGAGGCGTAGGATGAAGATGGTCTCTCTCAAGCAACCCTGCAACCAAATAACAAAGAGTCTCTTGTGTCCCCAACACACCCAATACAATGGTAAATTGTATATGTGCACTAGTTCGGCGAAGAGATGGTGATACAAGTGCAATATGGATGGTAGATATTGGTTTTTGTAATAAGTAAATATAAAAACAGCAAGGTAGCAAGTGGTAAACGTGAGCATAAACAGTGTTGCAGTGATAGTAGGCAAGGCCTATGGTTCATACTTTCACTAGTGCAAGTTTTCTCAACAAGGATAACATAATCGGATCATATTACTAGGCCTCAACATGCAACAAAGAGTCACTCCAAAGTCACTAATAGCGCAGAACAAACTAAGAAGTTATGGTAGGGTACGAAACCACCTCAAACCTATTCTTTCTGATCGATCTATTCAAGAGTCCGTAGTAACGTTCAATCTATCATAGAGTTCATACTAGAATAACACCTTAAGACACAAATCAACCAAAACCCTAATGTCACCTAGATACTCCATTGTCACCTCAAGTATCCGTGGGCATGATTATACGATATGCATCACAAAATCTCAGAAACATCTATTCAACCAACACAAAGTACTTCAAAGAGTGCCCCAACGTTTATACCGAAGAGTCAAGACGAAAACGTGTGCCACCCCCTATGCATAGGTTCCCAAGGTCACGGAACCCGCAAGTTGATCACCAAAACATACATCAAGTAGATCACATGATATCCCATTGTCACCACAGATAAACACGTGCAAGACATACGTCAAGTATTCTCGAATCCTTAAAGACTCAATCCGATAAGATAACTTCAAAGGGAAAACTCAATCCATTACAAGAGAGTAGAGGGGGAGAAGCATCATAAGATCCAACTATAATAGCAAAGCTCGCGATACATCAAGATCGTGCCATCTCAAGAACACGAGAGAGAGAGATCAAACACATAGCTACTGGTACATACCCTCAGCCCCGAGGGTGGACTACTCCCTCCTCGTCATGGAGAGTGCCGGGATGATGAAGATGGACACCGGCGAGGGTTCCCCCCTCCGGCAGGGTGCCGGAACATGGTCTAGATTAGTTTTCGGTGGCTTGAGAGGCTTTCGGCGGCGGAACTCCCGATCTAGGTTAATTTCCGAAGGTTTTAGTATTTATAGGATTTTTTAGTGTAGGTCCCACGTCAGGGGGGCTTCTTGGCTGTCCTCGAGATAGGAGGGTGCCACCACCTTCCCAGGGCACGCCCTCCACCCTCGAGGGCAGCCCGTGGCTCTCCTGGCCCAACTCTTTTGCTTCGGGGGCTTTTTTTGGTCCAGAAAAAATCATAAAAAGTTGGCTCGTCAATTGGACTCCATTTGATATTCCTTTTCTGTAAAACCCTAAAATAGGAGAAAAACAGAAACTGGCACTGGGCTCTAGGTTAATAGGTTAGTCCCAAAAATCATATAAAAGTGTATAATAAAGCCCATAAGACATCCTAGAAGGATAAGATAATAGCATGGAACAATCAAAAATTATAGATACGTTGGAGACGTATCAAAAACTGCCTATCATTTCCTTCTGCTCCTCGTTGGGTTCGACAATCTTACTTATTGAAAGGACTACGATAGATCCCCTACAATTGAGGGTCATCAAGACTCATTTCTGGCGCTGTTGCCTGGGAGTGAAGCGCCTTTGGTAAGGAAAAATTTATATAGTGTGCTGAAATTTACTGTCACTTGTTACTATGGCTCATAATCCTTTGAGGGGTTTGTTTGGGGTATCTTCACCCCGACCAGTAGAGCAAAGAGTTTCTCCTCAACCTACTGAAGGTACTGAAAATGTTTGCTTTGAAATTCCTTCGGGTATTATAGAGAAACTGCTAGATAATCCCTTTACAGGAGATGGAACACTTCATCCCGATTTACATCTAATCTATGTGGATGAAGTTTGTGGATTATTTAAGCTTGCAGGTATGCCCGAGGATGTTATCAAGAAGAAGGTCTTCCCTTTATCTTTGAAGGGAGATGCATTGACATGGTTTAGGCTATGTGATGATATTGGATCATGGAACTATAATCGACTGAAGTTGGAATTTCATCAGAAGTTCTACCCTATGCATCAGGTTCATCGTGATCCTAATTATATATATAATTTTTGGCCTCACGAAGGAGAAAGCATCTCTCAAGCTTGGGGGATGCTTAAGTCAATGTTATATTCATGCCCAATCATGATTTGTCAAGATAATTGATCATTCAAAAAATTTATGCTCGGCTTTCTCTCAATAATCGCTCCATGCTCGATAATTCTTGTACTAGTTCTTTTATGATGAAGACTATTGAATTCAAATGGGATTTATTGGAAAAAATTAAACACAACTCTGAAGATTGGGATCTCGACGAAGGTAAGGAGTCAGGTATGACCCCTAAGTTTGATTGTGTTAAAGCCTTTATGGATACAAACATTTTTCGTGAATTTAGCACTAAATATGGACTTGACTCTGAGATAGTAGCTTCTTTCTATGAATCATTTGCTACTTATGTTGACCTCCCGAAGGAGAAGTGGTTTAAATACCATCCTCCCATTGAAGTAAAAGTAGTTGAACCTGTTAAAGTTGAAGAAAAGACGATCACTTATAATGTTGATCCTATTGTTCGTACTGCTTATATTGAGATACCACCTTTCCCTGTTAGAGTAAAGGATCATGCTAAAGCTTCAACTATGGTTCGTAAGAGTAATACTAGAACACCTACACCCTCTGAGAAAATTAAAGTTGAACCTAGTGTTGCTATGGTTAAAGATCTCTTGGTTGAAAATTTAGATGGACATGTTATTTACCTCCAAGAGGAAGCTGCTAGAATAGCCAAACCCGATACTAGGAATAAACATAAACTTGTTGTAGGCTTGCCTGTTATTTTTGTTAAAATAGGAGATCATTGCTATCATGGTTTATGTGACATAGGTGCTAGTACTAGTGTAATACCCATCTCTTTTATTGATGTCACTATTAAGCTTGCTAATAGAGACACTATTTCACCAATTGGGATTGTTAGAGATGTTGAAGTCTTGTGTGGGAAAGTTAAATACCCTGCTGATTCTTGTTCTTGGTCCCCCACAAGATGATTTTTATCCTATCATATTTGGTAGACCCCTGTTGAATACTATTAATGCTAAGATAGATTGCGTAAAAGATATTGTTACCATTGGTTTAGGGGATATGTCTCATGATTTTAACTTTGCTAAATTCCGTAGACAACCCCATGATAAAGAATTACCTATTAAGGATGAAATTATTGGTCTTGATTCTATTGCTGTGCCTCCCAACGATCCTTTAGAACAATATGTGCTAGACCATGAAAATGATATGTATATGAATGAGAGAAGGGAAATAGATGAAATATTCTTTAAGGAGGGACCCGTATTGAAAAACAACTGGCCTGTTGAAATTCTAGGGGATCCTCCTCCACCCAAGGGTGATCCCGTGTTTGAACTTAAACCATTACATGATAATCTTAAGTATGTTTATCTCGATGAAAAGAAGATATATCCTATTATTATTAGTGCTAACCTTTCAGAGCAGGAAGAAGAGAAACTATTCAAAATTCTGAAGAAGTACCATGCTGCTATCAGATATACTCTGGATGATCATAAGGGCATTAGTCCCACTCTATGCCAACACAATATAAAATTGGAAGAGGACACTAAACCGGTTATTGATCATTAATGATGGTTAAATCCTAAGATGAAAGAAGTGGTAAGGAAGGAAATACTAAAGTTTCTAGAGACATGTATTATCTATCCAGTGGTTGATAGCCGGTGGGTAAGTCCTGCCCATTGTGTCCCTAAGAAGGGAGGTATGACTGTTGTTCCTAATGATAAAGATGAATTGACCCCGCAAAGAATTTTAACAGGTTATAGGATGGTAATTGGTTTCCGCAAATTAAATAAAGCTACTAAGAAAGATCATTACCCTTTGCCTTTTATTGATCAAATGCTAGAAAGGTTATCCAAATATACTCATTTTTGCTTTCTAGATGGTTATTCTGGTTTCTCTCAAATACCTGTGTCAAAAGGGGATCAAGAAAAGACCACTTTTACTTGTCCTTTCGGTACCTTTGCTTATAGACGTATGCCTTTTGGTTTATGTAATGCACCTGCTACCTTTCAAAGATGCATGATGGCTATATTCTCTGATTTTTGTGAAAAGATTGTTGAGGTTTTCATGGATGATTTTTCCGTTTACGGAACTTCTTTTGATGATTGCTTGAGCAACCTTGATCGAGTTTTGCAGAGATGTCAAGACACTAATCTTGTCTTGAATTGGGGGAAGTGCCACTTTATGGTTAATGAAGGCATTGTCTTGGGGCATAAAATTTCTGAAAGAGGTATTGAAGTTGACAAGGCTAAGGTTGATGCTATTGAAAAGATGTCGTGTCCCAAGGACATCAAAGGTATGCGAAGTTTCCTTGGTCATGCCGGGTTTTATAGGAGGTTCATTAAGGACTTCTCCAAAATCTCCAGGCCTCTGACTAATCTCTTACAAAAAGATGTTCCTTTTGTTCTTGATGATGATTGTTTAGAAGCATTTGAAATACTTAAGAAATCATTGATATCTGCACCTATTGTCCAGCCTCCTGACTGGAATTTACCATTTGAGATTATGTGTGATGCTAGTGATTATGCTGTAGGAGCTGTTCTAGGACAAAGAGTTGATAAGAAATTAATGTTATCCAATATGCTAGTAAAACTCTAGACAGTGCCCAGAGAAATTATGCTACTACCGAGAACAAGTTTTTAGCAGTTGTATTTGCATGTGATAAGTTTAGACCTTATATTGTTGATTCTAAAGTAACTATTCACACTGATCATGCTGCTATCAAATACCTTATGAAAAAGAAAGATGTTAAACCTAGACTTATTTGATGGGTTCCCTTGCTGCAAGAATTTGACTTGCATATTTTTGATAGAAAGGGAGCTGAGAACCCCGTTGCAGTCAACTTGTCTAGGCTAGAGAATATTCTTGATGACCCACAACCTATTGACGATAGCTTTCCTGATGACCAATTAGCTGTCATAAATACTTCTCGTACTGCTCCATGATACGTTGATTATGCTAATTACATTGTTGCTAAGTTTATACCACCTAGTTTTACATACTAGCAAAATAAAAAGTTCTTCTATGATTTGAGACATTATTTCTGGGATGACACACATCTTTATAAAAAAAGGAGTAGATGGTATTATTAGATGTTGCGTACCTGAGCATAAACAAGAACAGATCCTACGCAAGTGCCACTCCGAAGCTTATGGATGACACCATGCTCGAGATAGAACTGCACATAAGGTATTACAATCTGGTTTTTATTGGCCTACTCTCTTCAAGGATGCTTGTAAGTTTGTCTTATCTTGTGATGAATGTCAAAGAATTGGTAATATCAGTAGACGTCAAGAAATGCCTATGAATTATTTTCTTGTTATTGAACCATTCGATATCTGGGGCTTTAATTATATGGGACCGTTTCCATCCTCTAATGGGTATACATATATTTTAGTTGATCTTGATTACGTTACTAAGTGGGTAGAAGCTATTCCAACTAGTAGTGCTAATCACAACACCTCTATTAAGATGCTTAAAGAAGTTATTTTTCCGAGGTTTGGAGTCCCTAGATACTTAATGACTGATGGTGGTTCACACTTTATTCATGGTACTTTCCGTAAAATGCTTGCTAAGTATGATGTTAATCATATAATTGCATCCCCTTATCACCCATAGTCTAGTGGTCAAGTAGAATTAAGTAATAGAGAGATGAAAGTAATTTTGCAGAAGACAGTTAATAGGTACAGAAAGAATTGGTCCAAGAAACTTGATGATGCATTATGGCCTATAGAACTGCGTGCAAAAATCCTATGGGTATGTCTCCATATAAAATGGTTTATGGAAAAGCATGTCACTTACCTCTTGAGCTGGAACATAAGGCATATTGGGCTATTAAGGAGCTCAATTATGATTTCAAACTTGCCGGTGAGAAGAGGTTATTTGACATTAGCTCTCTTGATGAATGGAGAACCCAAGCTTATGAGAATGCCAAGCTGTTCAAAGAGAAAGTTAAAAGATGGCATGACAAAAGGATACAAAAGCGCGAGTTTAACGTAGGTGATTATGTCTTGCTATACAACTCTCGTTTAAGATTTTTTGCAGGAAAACTTCTCTCTAAATGGGAGGGTCCTTACGTTATCGAGGAGGTCTATTGTTCCGGTGCCATAAAAATCAACAACTTCGAAGGCACAAATCCGAAGCTGGTGAACGGTCAAAGAATCAAACATTATATCTCAGGTAACCCTATAAATGTTGAAAACAATGTTATTGAAACCGTAACCCCGGAGGAATACATAAGCGACACTTTCCAGAATGATTCAGACCTCGAAAAGGAAGAGGTATGTGGTACGGTAAGTAAATCGACTCCAAAACAGTTCTAATGGCAATTTTTCACCGTTTTGGAATATTTAAAAAATAGAAAAATAAGAGGCAGTCCGGAAAGGACACGAGGCATCCACGAGGGTGGAGGGCACGCCCTCCTGCCTCGTGGGCACCTCGTGTGTCCCCCGGACACCAATTTCTTGCATGTTATTTCTTTTCGTCAGTAAAAATTCATTATATATTCTCCCGAAGGTTTTGACCACCGTATCACGCAAAAATCCTCTATTTTCGTTTTGAGATGTTGTTTCTGACAGATCTAGATCAATGGTGTCTTCCAGCACTCCCAAGGACAAGTTCTTTGAGAAGGTCATCAACCCCTACCTCGCGGAGGTGCTGCATCACCCTCAAACCATCGAGGTGCGTGAAGGGGTGCTGTACATCTGCGATGTTGAGGGGCCAAGGAGGACCAGAAGCGTGGAGACGAGACTCGAAGCAACGGAGCAACAAGTTTTCAAGTGCCAAGGTATGGTGGAACGAGGACTCAACGCCAACTACATGATGATCGCGGATCTCGACAACAACCACAAGCTGGAAGCCAAGATCTTTGGGGAAGCATCTCCAATATCCAAGAGAAAATCGAACACCTCCAGGCCCAGATCTATGACCCGCAAAGCCAAATCTGTGACTATGAATATAGATTCAAGAAGATGAGTTTGGTTGCAGATTTGAGTATCCCAGACACTCGATCATCCTTCTACGATGGTGAGCCCATGCCTTGGAAGATGAACGACAAGCCTACATCATCAACAACCCCATCGTCACCACCTCCGAAGAGAGAGACATAATCATATGGGTATGGGCACTCCCCTTGGCAACTGCCAAGCTTGGGGGAGGTGCCCCGGTATCGTATCACCATCACACTCCTATCTTTACCGTTTTTCTTAGTTCGATCCTTTTGGTAATATCTTGATCTAGTAGAATAAATTTAGCATGATCTAGTTGTGAGCTGTTGCTTTATGATCTTTACCTTTGTAAACAAGTCCGTGAGCTATATAATAAAGATTAGTGTTGAGTCAAGGGCTTGATTTCGTCACTTTGGTCATGAGAGAATAAAAGAAAATATAAAAAGTATCAAAGAGATCATATTGATCTTATGGAAGGTAATGACTTCACATATAAAGAGTATGATGAATAAAACTTGTTGGGAGTTGACAAACATAGTTTTGGTCATCGTTGCAATTAATAGGAAGTAATACAGAAAGAGAGGTTTCACATACAAATATACTATCTTGGACATCTTTTATGATTGTGAGCACTCATTAAAATATGACATGCTAAAGAGTTGATGTTGGAAAAGGAAGACAACATACTGGGTTATGTTTTCTTATATTCGAAACAAAGTATATTGTCATGAATCATCCAACATGTTGAGCTTGCCTTTCCCCCTCATGCTAGCCAAAACTCCTTGCACCATGTAGAGATACTACTTGTGCTTCCATACATCCTTACGCCTAGTTTTGCCATGAGAGTCCACCATACCTACCTATGGATTGAGTAAGATCCTTCAAGTAAGTTGTCATGGTTGCAAACTCTCTAAAATATGTATAGTGTGGAGGAAATAAGATTTATACGAGCTTGTGATATGGAAGTAATAAAAGCGACAGACTGCATAATAAAGGTCCTTATCACAAGTGGCAATATAAAGTGACGTTCTTTTGCGCTAAGACTTTGTGCATCCAACGAAAAAAGCACATGACAACCTCTGCTTGCCTCTTCGAAGGGCCTATCTATTATTCTTGCCTTATAAGATCAAGGTGAAAATCACCTTTCCTTTTTACATTTTATCCTTTGGCAAGCACATTGTGTTGGAAAGATCCTGACATATATACCCACTTGGATGTAAGTTATCATGGTCTATTACTGTTGACATTACCCTTGAGGTAAAAGGTTGGGAGGCAATACCATAAGCCCCTATCTTTCTCTGTGTCTGATTAAAACTCCATACCCATAAGTATTGCGTGAGTGTGAGCAATTGTGAAAGACTAGATGATAGTTCAGTATGTGGACTTGCTGAAAAGCTCTTATATTGACTCTTTCCGATATTATGATAAATTGCAATTGCTTCAATGACTGAGATCATAGTTTGTTGGTTTTTATTGAAGTTTCTGATTCATACTTGACATTGTGAATGAATTGTTACTTTAGCATAAGAGTCATATGACAATATATTTATATGTGATGATATTATAAGAATGATCATGATGCCATCATGTCCGTATTTTATATTTATCGACACCTCTATCTCTACACATGTGGACATATTTTTTGATATCGGCTTTCGCTTGAGGACAAGCAAGGTCTAAGCTTGGGGGAGTTGATACGTCCATTTTGCATCATGCTTTTATGTTGATATCTATTGCACTATGGGCTGTTATTACACGTTATGTCACAATACTTATGCCTTTTCTCCCTTATTTCACAAGGTTTACATGAAGAGGGAGAATGCCGGAAGATGGAATTCTGGGATGGAAAAGGAGCAAACATTGGAGACCTATTCCGCACAACTCAAAAGGCTCTGAAACACCATGAAACACTGTTTCAGAAAATATAAAAAATATCTGGCGAAAGAGATCTGCCAGGGGGGCCACCACCTATCCACAAGGGTGGGGCGCGCCCCCCCTCTGGGCGCGCCCCCTGCCTCGTGGGCCAGTCGGTGACCCCCCGATGCCCATCTTCTCCTATATGAGGTGTTTTGACCTGGAAAAAAAATCAGAAGGAGGCTTTCGGGACGAGACGGCATCGTCTCGAGGCGGAACCTTGGCGGAAACCAATCTAGGGCTCCGGCGGAGCTGTTCTGCCAGGGATACTTCCCTCCGGGAGGGGGAAATGATCACCGCCATCATCACCAACACCTCTCCATCATGGGGAGGGTTATCTTCGTCAACATCTTCACCAGCACAATCTCCTCTCAAACCCTAGTTCATCTGTTGTATCCAATCTTTGTACCAAAACCTCATATTGGTACCTGTTGGTTGCTAGTAGTGTTGATTACTCCTTGTAGTTGATGCTAGTTGGTTTACTTGGTGGAATATCATATGTTCAGATCCATTATGCATATTAATACCCCTCTGATCATGAACAATATTTTGTCTTGTGAGTAGTTACTTTTGTTCCCGAGGACATGGGAGAAGTCTTGCTATAAGTAGTCATGTGAATTTGGTATTCGCTCGATATTTTGATGAGATGTATGTTGTCTCTCCTCTAGTGGTGTCATGTGAATGTAGACTACATGACACTTCACCATTGTTTGGGCCTAGAGGAAGGCATTGGGAACTAATATGTAGATGATGGGTTGCTAGAATGACAGAAGCTTAAACCCTAGTTTATGCGTTGCTTCGTAAGGGGCTGATTTGGATCCATATGTTTCATGCTATGGTTAGGTTTACCTTAATACTTCTTTGTAGTTGTGGATGCTTGCAATAGAGGTTAATCATAAGTGGGATGCTTGTCCAAGTAAGGACAGCACCCAAGCAGCGGTCCACCCACATACCAAATTATCAAAGTAACGAACGTGAATCATATGAACGTGATGAAAACTAGCTTGACGATAATTCCCATGTGTCCTCAGGAGTGTTTTCCTTCATATAAGAGTTTGTCCAGGCTTGTCCTTTGGTACAAAAGGATTAGGCCATCTTGCTGCACCTTATTTACTTTTACTATTTGTCACTTGCTACCAATTACCTTATCACAAAACTATCTGTTACCAATAATTTCAGTGCTTGCAGAAAATACCTTACTGAAAATTGCCTATCATTTCCTTCTGCTCCTCGTTGGGTTCGGCACTCTTACTTGTCGAAAGGACTACGATAGATCCCCTACACTCGTGGGTCATCAAACCCCTCGGTTTATATACACACCGGAGGGGACCTAGGGTTACAAGGGTAACTTGGGGAGGAATTGATTGATACATCCGGACTCTACACCTGGCTTTCTACGTATATAGGAGTCCTGACCGAATACAGGGGAGGGCCTTCTGCTTCAAAGACCCGGATGACTGAGGACCCCTGAATACATGACTCCCTCACCGCCCTTAGCCATAGTGCACGCAGTATAGCCAGGAGCTCAAGGAGCATTTGGCAGCGGAGAAGCAAATCGCGGCCGCACGTGCAGATGAGGTCGCGATGGCTGCCATTCGTGCCGACCCCTAGATCTTGGAGGAGCACCTCGCCATCGAGGCCATCGTTGATGCCTCATGCGCGGACGCTGTGATGTGGTTGGATGCTCTCAACGATAGTTCATGACATTTTCTCGAGGCCACCATTGGTGCCTTCGACGAAGACTACGAGGTGTTATCTCATCGTTCTCATGCTTACCTCAACTCGAGAGCCAACATGTTGGTGCCTGGAGCGGCTTAGGCAACTCACCGCTACGACGAGGGCACCCATGATGTGGAGGCCTGGCCCTCTTCCATGTCCAAGGAGCCAATCATCATCCATATCTCCAACGATGAGGAGTAGCTTGTCTTATTAGCTCACTATAAGTACCTATCTTCAGTTTGCTATCTATGCGGGTTAAGCATGCTCGGTTTACCCATTACATGTGCTGCTCATGCCTTTCCTTAACAAATTTTAGTGAATTTTTCTATCTACTTTTACCATGCAATCTGTTGCTCTAGTGTATATGTTCTATATGCCGTGTAATGTGGTGCTCACTTATTAACTGTTTGGTTAATTAGTTGTCGTGTCCAGTTAACTGTTTGGTTCAATTCTGCAAATGTGATGTTCAATTCTTTAGGGGCAATTTTGTATTGTCTTCCATGTGAGAAATAAATCGAATTTATCTTTACAAAATACATGAGAACAAATACAATTGCTATATTTCCAAGTTGTCAAGCATTCTTTGTTTGGTTAACTGTTTCATCTTCTAGTATGTGCTATATGTGCAATGCAGTGCTCAGTTAATGTTTGGTTCATTTGTTGTGGTGTTTAGCTAACTATTTGGTTCAATTCTGCAATGCGATGTTCAATTGTTCTAGGTGCATTCTGTTATTGTATACCATGTGAGAAGTAAATCGAATCTGGATGTACTAAATACATGAGAAACAAATACAATTGCTATATTTCCAAGTTGTTAAGCATTCTTGGTTTGGTTAACTATCTAATCTTCTATTAAGAGTATGTTATATTGTGCAATGTGGTGCTCAGTTAATGTTTCGTTCATTTGTTGTGGTGTTTAGTTAACTTCTTGGTTCAATTCTGCAATGCGTTGTCCAATTGTCATGGGTAGAATTTTGTATTGTTGTGCATGTAAGGAATAAATCAAATTTGTTTGCACTTAATACATGAGAAACATAAAAAAGTGATATATTTACTAGTTCTTAATCATGCTTGTTTTGGCTAAATGGTTTTTCCATGTGGTTCAAATTAATCTGATGAATCTGCAATGTGCTTATTTTTCATCAACATATTTTACTGATAGCATGCGAACCCTCACTTAACCTGATCACTAACTATGTTATATGTGTTGCAGGGAAACAATGGGAAGCACTGAGGTTTACAATCCAAGTTTGCACATACATGGTCCTTTGTCTAATAACACATTATTGTGGAATTGCAGGAGATGATTACCTCTCAAACCACCTATATGGTCATGTGTCGGTGTCAAAACCGCCGGATCTCGGGTAGGGGGTCCTGAACTATGTATCTGAGGATTGATGGTAACAGGGGGAAACAAGGACATGATGTTTACCCAGGTTCAGGCCCTCTTAATGGAGGTAATACCTGGAGGCGCTCTGGGAATGGGGGTACCCATACTTGCGTGCCTCCGGCCCATGACGTGGCTCCATCGGCGGCCTGGTACGGCATGACTTCAGCAACCGCAGCTCAAGACCCTCGCGAGGGGCCAAGCCTCGCGAGGAGGACAACAACAAGACCTCCCCAGGGATAGCCTCTCTAGGCTGGCTCCCGAGGATCGGAGATATCTATGCAAAGGCGCACCTCACGAGGTTCACATTATGTGAGACATGACGACCAAGGCCAGGCGGGCGCCAGCGGGTGTAGTGTACTAGTTTCCCCTTTGGTGCTAAGGGGGCAAGTGCAGATGCGGAGTCCCGAGAAATCAGACAAAGGTTTCCATATCGATGCAACAAGACCAAGGACTGCTAGGACGGCAGAATGGAGGTCATCGTGGAGCCCGGCGCGGCGTCACCACCAGAGCCTTTGGCAGGCGAAGACTACTTTTGTTAGGATAACCTGTACTAGCTGTTCCCCTTCAAATTTGGCCGTTGTGGGATCCCTTCCCGCTGATATTTGGGAAGAGGACCAAGGCCACTATAAATAGGACCTAGCCAGCACCATGGAGGGGGACGGTTGAGCCGAGGGAGAAAGAGAGAAAGAGAGAGGTGGGGATCGGATCCATTCCACCCTACACACACCACAAGCTCATTCGAGCCCGAGAACACCTCTCCTCCGGAGGCCGTTCATCCCTTGTACTAGTTCATCCTCAGCCCCACAAGGCAATCCACCACACACACTAGAATAGGGGATTACACCGCAAGGTGGCCCGAACTAGTATAATCCTGTGTGTCCCTTGTTCTTTGAGTTCGTCGAGCTAAGCTGTGGAATTGTAGGGCGAGCGCACTGGGGAGAGAGTGTTCTTCGTGCGCACCCCAGAGTTCGAACCTCTGAAGGGTTTGCGGAACACGAAATCCGACATTTGGTGTGCCGGGTAGGGGTGTGCCAAAACCTCTCTTTCGTCGGGCGACGCAGCACTGCTCCACCGCTTCCATGGCTGACGCCCGTCGGGCTCGTGCTGAGCGACGGGCCGCCCTCGCCGCGTGTGTTGCTTAGATAGCTCCCACTGGCGGACCTCCCCGCCGTTCTCCATCACCCACCGCCAATGCAGCTATCGGTCCGGCAAGGCACGAGCAGCAGGCCTCGTCGCTGCACCCCTCGGCGCGGCGGGATGGACGCATCGCAACCCCGTCGCTGACCCCAACCGGCTCGTCGTCCCACGACCGTCGCGGACCCTCGGACGCGCAGGCTGCGCTGCTCATGGCGCGTGAGCTCCTGCGCTACCACCCCATCGACGACCTCTACGAGGACTAGCTAGACGCATCGCCGAGCTCTTCAGCGCCGTTGGGGACTCTCCCGCCCCGTCCCTCTCGCTACCTCACCCGCCTCCCTTTGCGGGCGACATGGCCCATGAAGCGCGTCCACCACCTCCACGTCAAGACGTCATCCACGCTCCAAGGCACGTGTCCCCGTGGCGTGACCCACCACGCGGGGTGTCCGTGCATGAAGAAGGAAGCTGTCAAGAGGTCCAACGATTGCAAGGAGGAGCTCCTGCGCTCCTACCACCACCACATCGAGGCCGTGTGGCCCCTGCAGTCGCAGCGCATGAGAACCAAGACCAAGCTCCGCCTCCGGGACAGGCTCCGGTGTCCAAAGCAGGCTGCCGGGCCTTCACCCCTGAGCTACGCAGCGTCATTTGGCCCGGGAAGTTTAAGCCCGACCTACCTCCACGGTACGACGGCACCCCCGACCTTGCTGAATTCCTGCAGCTCTATGAGCTGAGCATCGAGGCGTCCAACAGCGACGAGAAGATTATGGCGAACTTGTTCCCCATGGCTCTCAAGGATGGCGCGCGCTCATGGCTCCTCAACCTGCCCGCGGGATCGATCTCCTCCTGGAGTGAGATGCGTGAGCGGTTCATCGCCAATTTCCAGGGCACTCGCGACCGCCCGCCAGCCGCAGGTGACCTACGGCGCGTCAAGCAGCAACCGGGGGAAACTCTGAAGAAGTACATCCAGTGCTTCAACAGCGTCCGCCTCAAGATCCCCAAGGTGATGGACGAGGCCATCATCTCAGCATTCTCCGATGGCATCTGCAATGTCAAGATGAAGGAGGAGCTCGCCATCCACAAGGACATGTCCACTGCTTTGGTGCTGTTCAACCTGGCGACCAAGTGCACCAGAGCTGAGGAAGGGTGCCTTTCCCTTGTCAAGCTCCCCGCCGCTGACCCAGAAGATAAAAAGGCCAAGGCTAAAGACATGAAGCGCAAGGGGGTGGCCCTACTCGCAGCAGAACCAGAGATGAAGCGTGGCCGCGACCACCCAGAGTCGTCCAAGAGCAACCGTCCATTCTGCGCCTTCCACAACGTGCATAACCACAACACCAATGACTGTCAGGAGCTCAGGGCTATCCGCGACAGGCGCATAAGCCGATGCTCTTAGTGCAACGACCGAGGCTATGACCGTGGAGAAAGCCGAACTGGGGGGCGCTGGGACAACCACGACCCCCGTCAGGAGTGGCACGATCAGCCTTGCGAGGGCGCCTAGAGAGACTAGCCTCGCGAGGGTGCCTGGAGGGACCAGCCTCGTGAGGACCGTCCTCAGGGAAAGGTCGGCCTACCTCCGCTGCCACCACCGCAAAGGAGGAACGACGACCAAGGCGATGGGGCTGGGGGCTTCCAGGAGCCTCGCGCCATCGCCTGCATCTTGGGCGGTGCACAGGTTCCAGCCTCTCAGCGCATCTTCAAGCAGTTCGCCCAAGAAGTGAATGCGGCTCTCCCCAGGATAGAAGCCACGTGGCCGCTTAAGTGGTCCAAATGCACCGTAACCTTCAGCTCAGCTGACCAGCTCAGGTGCGTGGCAACCGCCGGCGCTCTCCCAATGCTCTGCTCACCCATTATCAGCAACGTCCAAGTTACCACGACCCTCATCGATGGCGGTGCTGGGCTCAATGTTCTCTCCGTCGACACGTTTGACCGTCTCCAAGTACCACATGTCCAGCTGCAGCCCACCAGGCCCTTCTCGGGGGCGACCGATGGCTCCACCACCCCAATCGGGCAGAGCAGGCTCCCCGTTACCTTCGGCACCCACAACAACTACCACACCAAGCTCATCAACTTCGACGTCGCTCACATCCGCCTCCTGTATAACGCCATTCTTGGGTATCCAGCCATGGCCAAGTTCATGGCAGTGACCCACCATTGCCACAACGTCCTCAAGATGCAAGGAAGCCGCGACATCATCACCATCGCGTGCGAGGAAAAGGATACGGTGTGCTCCCTCGAGCGCACTTACCAGGCTACGGTAGTCGAGGACCCAGACAACGAAAGCATCATCTACCCCCTGAAACCACCCCGAAGAAGAAGAAGCAGCTGCTCACCCTGGAGTCTCATGAGGAAGCAGCACCCGATGGCCGTGCCTCAGGATACACGCCCATGGACAGGGCGCCTCCCTCCCTTGCATAGGAAGACGCGCCCGGCGCCCCTCTCAGGTTGGGCTCGGGGCCTCTCCTCTGGAGGGCCTCCGACCTAGCCAATGTCACGAGGGAGGCGCTCGGGCACCATGTGGAGGCATGCTTCACTGCACATTTCCCTCAAGAGAGCGCAAGGCGCGAAGCGCCGAGCGCTCAGGAGTTCATCTACCAGACCATCAAAGACTGGCAGGTACCAAGAGCAATGCGGGGCGAGCACCACACTGCACCACGAAGTGCAGCTGTCCTCCCAGGCTCGGGCGACGGGCTGCATGTCTACGTCAATGTCCCAGGACTCAACAGAGTTGCGTCTTAGGAGCTCTGCTGGCCCTCTCAGGTGGGCCAGTGCAAGGGCCCCGCTCACAACTACGTCCGCATGAACTTCGGCTTGCTGAATCAGGCGGCCCTATACCAGCGCCACATGCGGGAAGTCCTGGCGACTCGCGAGGCCAGGGATCGGGAGATCCGGGCAGAAGTGGCGTTGGTTCTTCACGAGTTCTTGGAACCTCAGGAGCCTCGCGAGGTCCCGGAGTCAGGCCGCACATTTGGAGCGACATCTGCAGCAAGCGTCTTCAGCTACATCAACATCTCTCCAACTTCGGTGCCAGGTGACTTTGTTTTAGTTTGTTTAGTTGGGGGAGCCCCTCGGGCTGTATCATCCCCAAGTCGTACGGGCTTGCCCCTGTGACATGTATCCTTTTGCATCTTTAGCTTACTCTGTTGGGGACGTCCCTCGGGCTGCATCATCCCTAGGCCACACGGGTCCATCCCTATGGCATGTGTCGCATTCGCATTACCTGAATTATCTCGTTTCCTCCTATGAATTGCCTTATGATCATCACCTGCTCACTCACCACCTCTTTTCGCCTCCCGCGCTGCTGAACGGACTCCTGCTCATCCCACAACGGGGGCTACACATGTTGGCACGGCGCTTGTGCTCGAGTCCATCCCTGCAATGCTGACAAATCTGAGAGATCGAGCACTGACTCGCGGCCCGCCTCGCGCATGTCACCCACCAGGTCCTTAGTGCCTTCGTCTTCCTGCGGAAAGATCAGTGGCCTGGCGGTAGACGCGTTTCATGCTTTTCATCAGACTAACCCGCAGGAATCTCCGAAGCCTCGCAATAGGCGGCCCCGCCGACTATTCCCTTCTCACGTAATTCGCTTGTGCGTTAAAGGGGGATCCTGAGCATCGCGTCTCAGGAACTCCTATTGACTCTCCAGCCCTCACCCGCTGGCCTTGACCACGGCATCGCGACGTGGCATACTAGCGTCGGCTGAGCTATGCTCGAGGGGCGGGACCCGGGGACGCAGAAGACTTAGAAAAGCGGGAGAAGGGGAGGCCGACACAGAACACTAAGGCATGTTCATACATCAAGGAGGAGTCATGAGCATCGCATCTCAGGAGCCTAACTGGTCACGTAGCCCCTCACCCCCTGGCCTCGTCCTGGCGATACGGATGAGCCAGCGGTGGCTGAGGTATGCGCGGGGATGGGCTCTGCCAACGCAGAACACTAAGTCCTAGTTTCCTTGACGAGTGCTGTTCGTACATCAAGGGGGACTCCTGAGCATCGCGACTCAGGAGCCTAACTGGTCACGTAGCCCCTCACCCTCTGGCCTCGTCCTAGCGATCTGGACGAGCCAGCGGCGGTTGAGGTATGTGCGGGGCCAAGCTCTACCGACGTAGAACACTAAAGCAAGCAGGAAGGAGATTGCGGAATCCTAGCCGCACTACCACTTGATACATCTCCAACATATCTACTTTTCCAAACACTTTTGCCTTTGTTTTGGACTCTAACTTGTATCATTTGAATGGAACTAACCCGGACTGACGCTGTTTTTAGCAGAATTGCCATGATGTTATTTTTGTGCAGAAATAAAAGTTCTCATAATGACCTGAAAATCAACGGAGAATTATTTTAGAAAATATAAAAAAATATCTGCGGAAAGATCCAAGCCAGGGGGCCCACACCCTGTCCACGAGGGTGGGGGGCGTGCCCCCTCCCCTTGGGCGCGCCCACTGCCTCGTAGGCCCCCTGTTGATCCACCGACGTACCCCCGGACTCCATATATTCACTTTCACGGAGAAAAAAATCAGAGAGGAAGAATTATCACATTTTACGATATGGAGCCGCCGCCAACCCCTAATCTCTCTTGGGAGGGCTGATCTAGAGTCCGTTCGGGGCTCCAAGAGGGGAGATTGTCGCCATCATCATCATCATCAACCTTTCTCCATCACCAATTCCATGATGCTCACCGCCGTGCGTGAGTAAATCCCATCGTAGGCTTGCTAGACGGTGATGGGTTGGATGAGATTTACCATGTAATCAAGTTAGTTTTGTTAGTGAATGATCCCTAGTATCCACTATGTTCTAAGATTGATGTTGCTATGACTTTGCCATGCTTAATGCTTGTCACTAGGGCCCGAGTGCCATGATTTCAGATCTGAACCTATTATGTTTTCGTGAATATATGTGTGTTCTTGATCCTAACTTGCAAGTCAATAGCCACCTACTATGTGTTATGATCCGGCAACCCCGAAGTGACAATAATCGGGACCACTCTCGGTGATGACCGTAGTTTGAGGAGTTCATGTATTCACTATGTGTTAATGCTCTGGTCTGGTACTCTATTAAAAGGAGGCCTTAATATCCCTTAGTTTCCACTAGGACCCCGCTGCCACGGGAGGGTAGGACAAAAGATGTCTTGCAAGTTCTTTCCCATAAGCACGGATGACTATATTCGGAATACATGCCCACATTATGTTGATGAACTAGAGCTAGTTCTGTGTCACCCTAGGTTATAACTATTACATGAGGAATCGCATCCGGCATAATTCTCCATCATCGATCCAATGCCTACGAGTTTTTCACATATTGCTTGTTGCTTATTTACTTCTCCGCTGCTGCTATTACAAAAACTACAAAAACACTACCGTTACTTTTATTGCTGTTACCACTATTTCCATATTACTTTGCTACTAAATTACCTTGCTGCAGATACTAAGTCTCCAGGTGTGGTTGAATTGACAACTCAGCTGCTAATTCTTAAGAGTTTTCTTTGGCTCCCCTTGTGTCAAATCAATAAATTTGGGTTGAATACTTTACCCTCGAAAAATGTTGCGATCCCCTACACTAGTGGGTTATCAAGACTATTTTCTGGCGCCGTTGCCGGGGAGCAAAACTATATTTTTTAAGTCACTTGGGATTTATATCTGTTGATCACTATGAAGAATTTGAAGGACTCAAAAACAAAGATCTTTCCCTCAACTACGAGGGGAGGTAAGGAACTGCCATCTAGCTCTGCACTTGATTCACCATCTGTTATGAGTAAATTTGGGACACCTACTCCTGCTATTGAATCTGATATGTCGCATGTTCTTGAGGATGCCACTTCTGCTATGTATGATGAAACTACTTCTATGCTTGATAATACTGTGCCACTAGGTGAATTTCTAGATGAAGAAATTGCTAAGGTTAGGGAGAATGCAAATTTTAAAACTGATAATATTTATGAAAGTGATGATGAAGATTCTCCCCCTAGTTATGAATTGCCTGTTATTCCTGAGGGTTATGTTATGGATGAAGAAACCGCTAGAGACTTTCTTGCTTGCAATGATAGATATGATCTTAAGAAATTATTAGCTAAGCTAAAAGAAAAGTCTTTGAATGCTAGAATGAAATATGACCCTGCTTTTTCTAATTTACCTATCTTTGTTACTGATAAGGATTATGATTTCTCTGTTGATCCTGAGTTAATTACTTTGATTGAATCTTATCCTTTCCATGGCTATGAATCTGAAACTGTTGTGGCACATCTTACTAAGTAGAATGATATAGCCACCTTGTTTACCAATGATGAAAAGATTCGTTATTACTATATCCTTAAGCTATTTCCGTTCTTGTTAAAGGGTGATGCTAAGACTTGGTTTAATTCTCTTGATCCTGGTTATGTGTGTAGTCCCCATGATATGATTTATTACTTCTCTACTAAATATTTTCCCGCTCATAAGAAACAAGTTGCCTTATGTGAAATATATAACTTTGTGTAAATTGAAGAAGAGAGTCTCCCACAAGCTTGGGGGAGGCTTCTCCAATTACTTAATGCTTTGCCTGATCATCCTCTTCAGAGGAATGAAATACTTGATGTCTTTTATAATGGACTAACCGACGCTTCCATAGACCACCTGGATAGTTGTGTTGGTTGTGTTTTCAGGGAAAAAACAGTTGATCAAGCTGAATTACTACTGAATAATATGTTGGCCAATGAAAGTAGTTGGACACTTCCTGAACCAGCCCCTAAGCCAACCCCGAAGAAAAGGGGTGTTCTCTTTCTCAGTCCTGAAGATATGCAAGAGGCAGAGAAATATATGAAAGAAAAATGTATTAAAGCCGAAGATGTTAAAAATTTACAACCTATTGAAGATACATGGTCTTGATAACCCGACACAGGTAGTAAAGGTAAATTCTCTTTATAGATTTGATGAAGGTGATATTCCTTGTTATAAGTCTACTAGCCAATGCCTTGATGAGTTTGACAATTTTATTGTGAAGCAAGAAAACTTCAATGCTTATGTTGGTAGACAATTGCAACGCAATGCTTATATGATTGAACGCTTGAGTGATCATATGTCTAGAGTTAAAGGTGAATTGAAACTCATTAGTAAACATCCTTCTATGGTTACCACTCAAGTAGAACAAGTACTTAAGGCTCAGAATGATTTGCTCAATGAATTAAATAGTAAGGATAATGACTTTGCTGTTACAGCTGCAACTAGAGGTGGTAAAGTGACTCAGGAACCTTTGTATCCTGAGGGCCACCCTAAGAGAATCGAGCATGATTCTTAGCGAGCTAATTTAGATGCACCTAGTTCTTCTAAGAAGAAGAAAAAGAAAAATGATAGGACTTTGCATGCTTCTAGTGAACCTATAGCTGACACACCTGAGAACCCTAATGATATCTCTATTTCTGATGCCGAGACACAATCTGGTAACGAACATGAACCTAGTGATAATATTAATGATGATGTTCATGATGATGCTCAACCTAGCAATGATAATGATGTAGAGATTGAACCTGCTGTTGATCTTGATAACCCACAATCAAAGAATCAACGTTATAATAAGAGAGACTTTGTTGCTAGGAAGCACGGTAAGGAAAGAGAACCATGGGTTCAGAAATCCATGCCTTTTCCTCCTAAACCATCCAAGAAAAAGGATGATGAGGATTTTGAGCGCTTTGCTGAAATGATTAGACCTATCTTTTTGCGTATGCGTTTGACTGATATGCTTAAAACAAATCCTTATGCTAAGTATATGAAACATATTATTACCAACAAAAGAAAGATACCTGAATTTGAAATTTCTACCATGCTTGCTTATTACACTTTTAAGGGTGGAATACCTAAGAAACTAGGAGATTCAGGAGTACCTACTATACCTTGCTCCATTAAAGGAAACTGTGTTAAAACTGCTTTATGTGATCTTGGAGCCGGTGTTAGTGTTATGTCTCTCTCTTTATATCATAGACTTGACTTGAGTAAGTTGACATCTACTGAAATATCTTTGCAAATGGCCGATAAATCAACTGCTATACCTGTAGGTGTTTGTGAGGATGTGCCTGTTGTAGTTACAAATGTTACTGTTCTCACAGACTTTGTTATCCTTGATATTCCCGAGGACGATAGTATGTCTATTATCCTTGGTAGAACCTTTTTGAATACTGAAGGGGCTGTTATTGATTGCAACAAAGGCAATGTCACTTTTCATGTTAATGGTAATGAGCATACGGTACACTTTCCGAGGAAACAACCTCAGGTCCACAGTATCAATTCTATTGGAAAAGTTTCAACTATTACTATTGGAGGTTTTGAATTTCCTCTTCCTACTGCCAAGAAGACATATGATATTCTTATTGTTGGGGACATACATATCCCCATTGAGGTAACCTAGTGTTATTAAAAAATTCTCCGGTTTCATGTTATTCGGAAAGAGTTTATTAACAAGACCTGATCAACCTTGTTAATGGATTCCTTTGGATGAGCATGAGATGGGTGAATCTAGATAGCACAACCTTATGTACCCTCCTTTTACATTTTGTTAATTAGACTAAATAAAGCAAAAATATTATTTTCTGTTTGTTTCCAGACTTATCCGTGCAATAAAAAAATACCCCGAAAATAAAAGTTCTCCAAATGCCCTCGAAATGAAATATGATTTTTTTTTCTAGAATATATGAGAATATTTGACATAGAGAACACGGCAAGGGGAGCCAGCACCTGGCCACGAGGGTCCAGGGCGCGCCCACCCTCACAGGGCGTGCCCCCTGCCTCGTGGGCCCCACATGGCCCCCCTCCACTTATTCCTGCACCCACACACTCCTTCCTCCCAAAAAAAATCACTATCCAGCTCAAGCACGAGTTCTAGCTCATCTTCCTGCCTTTTTCGATCTCCTTGCTCAAAGCTCCATTCACAAAACTGTTTGGGGAGATTGTTCCTTGGTATGTAACTCCTCCATTGGTCCAATTAGTTTTTCTTGTAGTGCTTTATTTATTGTAATTTTTTGCTGCTGTGGTGACCTTGTTCTTGAGCTTGCATGACAAATTTGTTTGGTCTCAAGTAATTCTAATGCATGATATGGTCTTTAGGCACCTGTAGGAGTTGTTGCTATCAATCTTGTTGAGTTTGGTTCACTTTTATTTTGAGTTACTAAAAATTTCAGAAAAATGCATAGGAAAATCTTCCAATGTGGTTCCTCAAGGAAGCAAGAACCAAGGCTCGCGATGCGTGAGCCAGACGATGAATTACCGAGGGAAGCTAAAGTGCGGCCTTGTGAATGGCCGTCAGAGGAATTTATGATTCTGGTAGGCATTAAGGAGGACTCTGACGCATATGTGCATAATGCTGACCTCGAGGGATTCATGCAAGATAAGTGCCCTCAATACCGTTACTTAACTGATACCTTTGTGAGAAGGTTTAAATTTTCATCTTCACGTAACTCTCACACTGTCCTGTTTGATCTATATGATAAATCTTACACCATGGACCTAGAAGATTTTAATGATGCTTGTAAGCTCCCGCAGTGGGGCAATATGGGTGATCCTCGCAAATCTGAATATAAAGACTTCCTTGCTAGTATCACCGTAGGGGAATCTAGTGGGATCACAGAAGCTACCATAGGGAGCATTCATTTTCCTGCTATACATTATTTTGCTCTCTTTATTGTTAGATGCATCAACGGTAAAGATGAGGCTTGCCATATGTGCGTCCCAGATCTTAGTGTTCTCAAGAGTGATGTGTTACGAGATAGAAAATATAACTTGGGATCCATTGTTGCACGTAGGCTACATCATAATGATTTAGATGGGGATTTAATTGGTGGGATTTATGCCACTCGCATAGCCCGCCGTCTTGGTTTGCCTATACATGAAAATGATGAACTATTACGTCCTGCTTACTTGGATTTTAATGCTATGGTTAGCCATCGGTTTATAGAGAGGGATGAACAATCCCTCCAGTATCGACTAATCTTTGACAGGCGTCACGCTGTCCATATTGCTCTTCCTGCTCCTACCTTGTTTGACTTTCAGGCAAAAGGGAGATATACTATAACCAGGGAGGAGGCAAATGAGTATCAGGAGACAATGAAAGCAGCCCATCTCCAAGTTGCAGCTTAGTAGGCAGTAGCTGCTGCATCCCAGTACAACCCCAACTACGAATTTGGATATCTACCAGTCCAATATTGGCCATATACCAACTTAGGCCAGAAGCCTAAGCTTGGGGGAGTACGTGTTTCTCACCGACATTACATTCATGTTCACACACTTATTCTAGTCGTCGGTGCTCACACTCTTTTATTGTACTATCCATGCTAGTTTCAATTCTTTTGCTTAGTCTTTTTCTTGTGTGCTAGAAAAACCTTAAGAAAAAAAACAAAAAAATTAGTTGTAGCTTTTAGCTAGTTTACTTTCCTTGATTGTAGTAGTAGTAATTAAAAGAAAACCCAAAAAGATTTCTCGTTCTTATTTTACTTGTTGGGAGCTTTCCCGTGTAAATAGTTTCTTTTGTTTCTTTGGGGGTCAAGAGTAGAAGACCATGATTGAAAATGCTTAGTGGCTCTCATATGCTTTATTGTTGATTTCACCTTGAGCCATATTACTTTGTGTTCTCTCTTGTATTTAACTAGCAGGGTGACCCGCGCATTTGCGCGGCTAGATTTGATAATTTACGATATTTGCATTTTTCTTAGGTCTGTTATTTTAAGTTGGCCAATCATCAGTAAACATTTAAGAAGATTATTTAACATTGAAGCCAAAAAATACAATATGCAATAACTTCTTTGCATTCTTTATTGGCCCACTAAACCCTCCTACTCAAATTGTTACTTGATTTAAGTAGAGACCATATTAGCACTTACATATAATTCATCATATAGAAATATAAGCCAATATTAATAGGTATATCTCATGGCAGAATTATTAGACCTTAGTGAACACATTGTTGTAATATGTATCAATTGTCGACGAATATGTTAGCTGTGTGTAAAGGAAGATGTTATACACTGTATTTACAAAAATCTAGGTACTATTCTACAGTAATAAAAGGACTTAATACACTGGATATATAGTTTGCTGTTTTTGACCATTACAATTGCTCATTTGGATTTCTCTTTCTCATAATTTTTCTTGCATCACAATTAGATTCTGTATGGGCTACCTTTCATATATTTTACAAGTTATTTATCATAGGACTAACTATTTTAATATGTATAACTCATCATTACATTAGCACTTATGTACGTGGCTTACATGCCTTTTTTTCTATTTCGTCTTGTGATTTTTTCTCTTACTTAAAATTACAATTTTGGATGATAATTTTGTGTTTTATTTATCCAATATCATTTTTGGTATATAGTATTTTCTGTATTTAGAAATATATAATTAGGATTTTCGAATATACTTCATGCGAAACCAAATTGTTAATTTCTATTATATATTTTCCAAAAATCTCATTGTAGATTACAAAATTCTAAGTGTATTTAGTTGTCAGTCCAAACCATGCTGATTGCATATTTAGTCATCTTCTTATATATATTAACACCGATATTTCAATCAGAATATGAAAGCCAAAATGTTGTCCATCATGCACGGAAATATTGGATTGCATGGTCCCACCCATGCATCATCACATTCTTAACCGTTGCATATGACTACTCATAAAAAACTATTGAGTATGATTTTCAATCCTCGTATTTTTTAGTCTACTGACATCACGTTTTGATCGTCATCAGCTCATTATATAAGAAGTTTTTAGTAAGTTTGTAACTCATTCTAGAAGCAAAGAGCCAAACAAAGATATGTTGCAAAAATAGCAGAAATATATGAGATGAAAAACACGTTGTAGAATGCCCATGGATCGCGGCTACCGTTTACAGTTTCTCCAACTGATTAGATCGGGCCCATCACAAACAAAAGAAAAATTGATTAGATCAGGCACTGGAAAGCCTGGAAGTTACTTTTTTCTGAAGTCATACACGTATTTTTTTCTGAGTCATACACGTAAGTTGTACATACTTTGCTCACGTAGGGAATATGAATTGCTCTCTGGTTGCATGTATGATTGCCTCGCCACACATGTCTTGGCTGCAATTTATTTTTGAATAATGCATTGGAGCCACACACTCATTAGGTTGAGGCAAAACATGATTTTGACGCATCATGCATATGCATGTATTTGAAGGAATTCACTATAGCGCAACGTATAAGGGCGCGACAGCCGCTCCTGCCACATTCATGTGATGTCTCCAGCCATATTAGTCAGCGCATGTTCACACGACCTTGCGGCCGATTATGTGGTGCTAAACGCAGTCACGCTGCAAGACTGTGGCAGCACACGTCCGTGCATTATGATTACTGTATTTCAATCATGATGCCAGGATTTTCATGCATGTTCTCTTTTACTACTTTTTGTGGAATAATATATTTTCATGGAAAGTTCTAGGCAGTACCAGCAAAAAAAACTCTAGTAAATATTTTTCCCAAATAAAACATGTGAGTCTCGTCCATCAATTAGCCGTGACGTTCCAATATACTAACATCGATCAGCCCTCATGCATGTACTGTAAGATTCCTTTTCTTTGTGGAGTATGTCTTCACAGAAAGCTCTAGCCAGTATTTTTTTCTTCTGGAATAAAGAGTCCAAGTCCTATAGGCTGCACAGTAACCCACGTTAATGTCCATGTCTAGGACTGATACCTTCTCAGCACGTTCCTTGTCCATTAATCAGCCGTGTCCTTTCCGTACACTAACATAAATAAGTCCTATCCGACTGCAATACTAACACATACATTGTTTTTATTTTTGCTAGGCAACATGCACGTGCACTTCTTCTCCCGTGTTAGCGTGACATGTGCTACAAAATTGCAACATCTAATTGTCGTGCGTAACATCTAGATCTTCTTAATCTCAACCATTGTATTATGAATCAACGGAGTATATATTTTTAGCCTATGTGGATAAACGTGATGGCTTGTTTGACTCTTGTTTTAAGTATATAATAGATGCTCGCAGATTCCAGCTTAGCCCAATGCATGTGCACTATTATTATTATCCACACCGTTCGGTCGTGCAAGTGAAAGGCAATAATGATGATATATGATGAACTAATTGAGATGAGAAAAGCTGATATGAACTCGACCTCTCTTGTTTTTGTAAATATGATAGTTCGTCGTTCCTGATTCAGCTAGTTATTAATGAAACATGCTTGCAATGAAAATTAGAGATCATAGCTGCTCATGCCATGCTTAATTAGCTAGGAGTTTATAATGGTCTATCTTGCGTGCCAACATGATATTAAAATGGTTGTGATGTGGTATGATAGGATGGTATCCTCCTTTGAACGATTCAAGTATTTGACTTGGCACATGTTCACGCATGTAGTTGAAACAAAATCAACATAGCCTCCACGATATTTATGTTCATGGTGATTTATATCCTACTCATGCTTGCATTAATTGTTGATTAATTTTAATGCATGTTCATGACTGTTGTCGCTCTCTAGCTGGTCGCTTCCCAGTCTCTTTCTAGCCTTCACCTGTACTAAGCGGGAATACTGCTTGTGCATCCACTTCCATAAACCCCAAAGTTATTCCATATGAGTCCATCATACCCTCCTATATGCGGTATCTACCTGCCATTCCAAGTAAATTTGTATGTGCCAAACTCTAAACCTTCAAATGAAATTCTGTTTTGTATGCTCAAATAGCTCATGTATCAACTAGGGTTGTCTATATCTTCCATGCTAGGTGGGTTATTCTCATGATGAGTGGACTCTGCTCATCATTCATGAGAAAATGGCTGGTAACCGGGATGCCCAGTCCCATGCTCAAATCATAATAATTAAACAAAACTCCCCCAGGGCTGTTGCTGGTTTGGACGGTACCCGTTGTTTTGGGCTAGCCGTGGAGTGTGCTTGTTGGTGGTTGGGGTGTATAAACTTTACCATTCTATTTGGGAACCGCCTATAATGTGTGTAGCATGGAAGATATCGAGATTCTTGGTTGCTATGTTGATAATGAGAATATACCGCTCAAAATATTATTCATCTCTATTTAAAAATCGAGCTCTGGCACCTCTACAAATCCCTGCTTTCCTCTGCGAAGGGCCTATCTATTTACTTTTAGGCTAAGTCATCATCCTCTTATTAAAGAGCACCAGTTGGAGAGCACCACTGTCATTTACATGTATTGCTATTAATTTGCATTGAGTATGATTATGACTGGATCTCTTTTACCATGAATTACAATGTCTAGTCAGTCCTTGATCTTTAAAGGTGCTCTACATTTATGTTTTGCGGTCTTAGAAAGGGCTAGCGATATACCATCTTGTTATATCATATCTTGATTGTTTTGAGAAAGTGTTTGAAGGAAATATGCCCTAGAGGCAATAATAAAGATGTTATTTGTATTTCCTTATATCATGATAAATGTCTTTTATTCATGCTAGAATTGTATTAACCGGAAACTTGGTACATGTGTGAATACATAGACAAAACAGTACGTCCCTAGTATGCCTCTACTAGACTAGCTCATTGATCAAAGATGGTTATGTTTCCTAGCCATAGACATGAGTTTTCATTTGATCAATGGAATCACATCATTAGGAGAATGATGTGATGGACAAGACCCATCCGTTAGCTTAGCACTATGATCATTTAGTTTTACTGCTATTGCTTTCTTCATGACTTATACATGTTCTTGTGACTATGAGATTATGCAACTCCTGAATACCGGAGGAACACCTTGTGTGCTATCAAACGTCACAACATAACTGGGTGATCATAAGGATGCTCTCCAGGTGTCTCCGAAAGTGTTCGTGGTGTTGGCATAGATCAAGAATAGGATTTGTCACTCCGAGTGTCGGAGAGGTATCTCTGGGCCCTCTCAGTAATGCACATCATAATAAGCCTTGCAAGCAAATGACTAATGAGTTAGTCACGAGATGATATATTACGGAACGAGTAAAGAGACTTGCCGGTAACGAGATTGAACTAGGTATTGAGATACCGACGATCGAATCTCGGGCAAGTAACATACCGTTGACAAAGGGAACAACGTATGTTGTTAAGCGGTTTGACCGATAAAGATCTTCGTAGAATATGTAGGAGCCAATATGTGCATCCAGGTTCCGCTATTGTTTATTGACCGGAGAAGAGTCTAGGTCGTGTCTACAAAGTTCTCGAACCCGTAGGGTACGCACGCTTAACGTTTGATGACGATCGGTATTATGAGTTTATGAGTTTTGATGTACCGAAGGTAGTTCGGAGTCCCAGATAAGATCACGGACATGACGAGGAGTCTCGGAATATCCGAGACGTAAAGATTGATATATTGGATGACTATGTTTGGACACCGAAAAGGTTTCGGGAGGTTTCGGGCATAAACCGGAGTACCAGGGGATTACCGGAACCCCCCGGGGAGCTAAATGGGCCTCATGGGCCCTAGTGGGAGAAGAGGGGGGGTGGCCAGGGTAGCCGCGCACCCCTCCCCCTCTAGTCCGAATTGGACAAGGAGGAGGGTGGCGCCCCCCTTTCCTTCTCTTCCTCTCTCCCTTTCCTTCTTCCCTCCTACTCCAACTAGGAAAAGAAGGAGTCCTACTCCCGAAGGGAGTAGGACTCCTCCCTTGGCGCGCCCTCCTCCTAGGCCGTCGGCCTTCCCCCTAGCTCCTTTATATACGGGGGCAGGGGGCACCCTAGAAACACAAGTTGATCTGTTGATCTCTCCCAACCATGTGCGATGCCCCCCTCCACAGAAACACACCTCGGTCATATCATTGCAGTGCTTAGGCGAAGCCCTGCGACGGTAACTTCATCATATCCGTCACCATGCCGTCGTGCTGACGAAACTCTCCCGTGAAGCTCAACTAGATCAAGAGCTTGTGGGGCGTCATCAAGCTAAACGTGTGCTGAACGCGGAGGTGTCGTACGTTCGATACTTGATCGGTTGGATCGTAAAGAAGTTCGACTACATCAACCGCGTCACTAGAGCTTCCGCTTTCGGTCTACGAGGGTACGTAGACACACTCTCCCCTCTCGTTGCTATGCATCTGGTAGATAGATTTTGCGTGATCGTAGGAAAATTTGAAAATACTACGTTCCCCAACAGTGGCATCATGAGCCAGGTCTATGCGTAGATGATATGCACGAGTAGAACAGAAGTGAGTTGTGGACGATACTAGTCATACTGCTTACCAGCATGTCATACTTTGCTTCGGCGGTATTGTGAGATGAAGCGGCCCGGACCGACATTATGCGTATGCTTACGCGAGACTGGTTTCACCATTATGAGCACTCATTGCTTAAAGGTGACTGGCGGGTGTCTATCTCTCTCACTTTAGCCTAATCGAGTGTGACTACGCCCAGTCCTTGTGAAGGTTAAAACAACACATACTTGACGAAATATCGTTGTGGTTTTGTATGCGTAGGTAAGAACGGTTCTTGCTAAGCCCGTAGCAGCCACGTAAAACTTGCAAACAACAAAGTAGAGGACGTCTAACTTGTTTTTGCAGGGCATGTTGTGATGTGATATGGTCAAGACATGATGAGTTCTACGATTTTGTATGAGATGATCATGTTTTGTATAGTTATCGGCAACTGGCAGGAGCCATATGGTTGTCGCTTTATTGTATGAATTGCAATCGCCATGTATTTGCTTTACTTTATCACTAAGCGGTAGCGATAGTCGTAGAAGCAATAGTTGGCGAGACGACAACAATGCTACGATGGAGATCAAGGTGTCGCGCCGGTGACGAAGGTGACCATGACGGTGCTTTGGAGATGGAGATCAAAAGCACAAGATGATGATGGCCATATCATGTCACATATTTTGATTGCATGTGATGTTTATCTTATTATGCTTCTTATTTTGCTTAGAACGACGGTAGCATTATAAGATGATCCCTTACAAAATTTCAAGGTATAAGTGTTCTCCTGAGTATGCACCGTTGCGAAAGTTCGTCCTGCCGAGACACCACGTGATGATCGGGTGTGATAAGTTCTACGTTCAAATACAACGGGTGTAAGCCAGTTTTGCACAAGCAGAATACTCGGGTTAAACTTGACGAGCCTAGCATATGCAGATATGGCCTCGGAACACTGGAGACTGAAAGGTCGAGCGTGAATCATATAGTAGATATGATCAACATAAGATGTTCACCATTGAAACTACTCCATCTCACATGATGATCGGACATGGTTTAGTTAATTTGGATCATGTGATCATTTAGATGACCGGAGGGATGTTTATCTAAGTGGGAGTTCTTTAAGTAATATGATTAATTGAACTTTAATTTATCTTGAACTTAGTCCTGATAGTTTTTTTTGCATATCTATGTTGTTGTAGATCAATGCCCCATGCTACCGTTCATTTGAATTTTAATGCATTCCTAGACAAAGCTAAGTTGAAATATGATGGTAGCAATTACACGGACTGGGTTCGTAACTTGAGGATTATCCTCATTGCTGCACAGAAGAATTATGTCCTTGAAGTACCGCTAGGTGACAAGCCCCCTCCCGCTAATGTACACGCTTTGAACGTCTCGCAGACGCGGTCTGATGACTACACGATAGTTCAGTGTGCCATGCTTTACGGCTTAGAACCGGGACTTCAACGACGTATTGAACGTCATGAGCCATATGAGATGTTCCAGGAGTTGAAGTTAATATTTCAAGCAAATGCCCGGATTGAGAAATATGAGATTTCCAATAAGTTCTATAGCTGCAAGATGGAGGAGAATAGTTCTGTCAGTGAACACTTGCTCAGAATGTCTGGGTACTACAATCATATGACTCAACTTGGTTGCAAAGTTGACGAGGATAGTGTTATTGATAGAGTTCTTCAATCACTGCCACCAAGCTATAAAGGCTTCGTGATGAACCATAATATGCAAGGGATGCAGAAGACAATTCCCGAGCTGTTCGCCATGCTCAAGGCTGCGGAGGTAGAAATAAAAAAAGGAGCAATAAGTGTTGATGGTTAACAAGACCACTAGTTTCAAGAAAAAGGGCAAGGGAAAGAAGGGGAACTTCAAGAAGAATAGCAAGACAATTGCTACTCTCGCGAAGAAACCCAAGTCTGGAGCCAAGCCTGAAACTGAGTGCTTCTACTGCAAAGGGACTGAACACTGGAAGCGGAACTGCCCCAAGTATTTGGCGGATAAGAAGGATGGCAAGGTGAACAAAGGTATATGTGATATACATGTTATTGATGTGTACCTTACTAATGCTCGTAGTAGTACGTGTTCGGTTGCTAATATTTGTAACTCGAAACAGGGACTACGGATTAAACGAAGATTGGCTAAGGACGAGGTGACGATGCGCGTGGGAAATGGTTCCAAAGTCGATGTGATCACCTTCGCCACGCTACCTCTACATCTACCTTCGGGATTAGTTTTAGACCTAAATAATTATTATTTGGTGCCAGCGTTAAGCATGAACATTATATCTGGATCTTGCTTGTTGCGAGATGGTTATTCATTTAAATCAGAGAATAATGGTTGTTCTATTTTTATGAATAAAATCTTTTATGGTCATGCACCCTTGAAGAGTGGTCTATTCTTGTTGGATCTCGATTGTAGTGATACACATATTCATAATATTGAAGCTAAAAGATGAAAGGTTAATAATGATAGTGCAACTTATTTGTGGCACTGCCGTTTAGGTCATATTGGTGTAAAGCGCATGAAGAAACTCCATAGTGATGGACTTTTGGAATCACTTGATTATGAATCACTTGGTGCTTGCGAACCGTGCCTTATGGGCAAGATGACTAAAACTCCGTTCTCCGGAACTGTTGAGCGAGCAACAGATTTGTTGAAGATCATACATACTGATGTATGTGGACCAATGAGTATTGAAGCTCGCGGCGGGTATCGTTATTTTCTGACCTTCACTGATGATTTAAGCAGACATGGGTATATCTACTTAATGAAGCACAAGTCTGAAACATTTGAAAAGTTCAAAGAATTTCAGAGTGAAGTAGAGAATCATCGTAACAAGAAAATAAAGTTCCTACGATCTGATCGTGGAGGTGAATATTTGAGTTACGAGTTTGGTCTTCATTTGAAACAATGTGGAATAGTTTCACAACTCACGCCACCCGGAAGACCACAGCGTAATGGTGTGTCCAGGCGTCGTAACCGTACTTTATTGGATATGGTGCGGTCTATGATGTCTCTTACCGATTTACCACTATCGTTTTGGGGTTATGCTTTAGAGACAGCTGCATTCACGTTAAATAGGGCACCATCTAAATCCGTTGAGACGACGCCTTATGAACTGTGGTTTGGCAAGAAACCAAAGTTGTCGTTTCTTAAATTTTGGGGCTGCGATGCTTATGTGAAAAAGCTTCAACCTGATAAGCTTGAACCCAAGTCAGAGAAATGTGTCTTCATAGGATACCCAAAGGAGACTGTTGGGTACACCTTCTATCGCAGATCCAAAGGCAATATTTTCGTTGCTAAGAATGGATCCTTTCTAGAGAAGGAGTTTCTCTCGAAAGAAGTGAGTGGGAGGAAAGTAGAACTTGATGAGGTAATTGTACCTTCTCCCGAATTGGAAAGTACTACATCACAGAAACTAGTTCGAGTGATTCCTACACCAATTAGTGAGGAAGCTAATGATGATGATCATGAGACTTCAGATCAAGTTTCTGCTGAACGTCGTAGATCAACCAAAGTACGTTCCGCACCATAGTGGTATGGCAACCCAGTTCTGGAAGTCATGTTGCTAGACATAGATTAACCTATGAACTATGAGGAAGCGATAATGAGCCCAGATTCCACAAAATGGCTTGAGACCATGAAATCTGAGATGGGATCCATGTATGAGAACAAATTGTGGACTTTGGTTGACTTGCCTGATGATCGGCAAGCCATTGAAAATAAATGGATCTTCAAGAGGAAGACCGACGCAGACGGTAATGTTACTGTTTACAAAGCTCGACTTGTTGCGAAAGGGTTTCGACAAGTTCAAGGAGTTGACTACGATGAGACTTTCTCACACGTAGCGATGCTTAAGTCTGTCCGAATCATGTTAGCAATTGCTGCATTTTATGATTATGAAATCTGGCAAATGGATGTCAAAACTGCATTCCTGAATGGATATCTCAAGGAAGAGTTGTATATGATGCAACCAGAAGGTTTTGTCGATCCTAAAGGTGCTAACAAAGTGTGCAAGCTCCAGCGATCCATCTATGGACTGGTGCAGGCATCTCGGAGTTGGAATATATGCTTTGATGAGGTGATTAAAGCATATGGTTTTATACATACTTTTGGAGAAGCCTGTATTTACAAAAAATTGAGAGGGAGCTTTGTAGCATTTCTGATATTATATGTGGATGACATATTGTTGATTGGAAATGATATAGAATTTCTAGATATCATAAAAGGATACTTGAATAACAATTTTTCAATGAAAGACCTCGGTGAAGCTGCTTACATATTAGGCATCAAGATCTATAGAGATAGATCAAGACGCTTAATTGGACTTTCACAAAGCACATACATTGATAAAGTTTTGAAGAAGTTCAAAATGGATCAGTCAAAGAAAGGGTTCTTGCCTGTGTTACAAGTGTGAAGTTGAGTAAGACTCAATGCTCGACCACTGCAGAAGATAGAGAGAAAATGAAAGTCATTCCTTAGGCCTCAGCCATAGGATCTATCATGTATGCAATGCTGTGTACCAGACCTGATGTGTGCCTTGCTATAAGTCTAGCAGGGAGGTACCAAAGTAATCCAGGAGTGGATCACTGGACAGCGGTCAAGAACATCCTGAAATACCTGAAAAGGACAAAGGATATGTTTCTCGTGTATGGAGGTGACAAAGAGCTCGTCGTAAATGGTTACGTCGATTCCAGCTTTGACACTGATCCGGATGACTCTAAGTCACAAACCTGATATGTATTTTTATTGAACGGTGGAGCTGTCAGTTGGTGCAGTTCCAAGCAGAGCATCGTGGCGGGATCTACATGTGAAGCGGAATACATAGCTACTTCGGAAGCAGGAAATGAAGGAGTCTGGATGAAGGGGTGCATATCCGATCTAGGTGTAATACCTAGTGCATCGGGTCCAATGAAAATCTTTTGTGACAACACTGGAGCAATAGCCTTGGTGAAGGAATCCAAGTTTCACAAGAGAGCAAAGCACATCAAAAGACGCTTCAATTCCATCCGCGATCTAGTCAAGGAGGCAGACATAGAGATTTGCAAGATACATACAGATCTGAATGTTGCAGACCAGTTGACTAAGCCTCTTCCACGGGCAAAACATGATCAGCACCAGGACTCCATGGGTGTTAGGATCATTACTTTGTAATCTAGATTATTAACTCTAGTTCAAGTGGGAGACTGAAGGAAATATGCCCTAGAGGCAATAATAAAGATGTTATTTGTATTTCCTTATATCATGGTAAATGTTTTTTATTCATGCTAGAATTGTATTAACCGGAAACTTGGTACATGTGTGAATACATAGACAAAACAATATGTCCCTAGTATGCCTCTACTAGACTAGCTCATTGATCAAAGATGGTTATGTTCCCTAGCCATAGACATGAATTGTCATTTGATCAACGGGATCACATCATTAGGAGAATGATGTGATGGACAAGACCCATCCCTTAGCTTAGCACTATGATCGTTTAGTTTTACTGCTACTGCTTTTTTCATGACTTATACATGTTCCTATGACTATGAGATTATGCAACTCCCCAATACCGGAGGAACACCTTGTGTGCTATCAAACATCGCAACGTAACTGGGTGATCATAAATATGCTCTACAGGTGTCTCCGAAAGTGTTCATGGTGTTGGCATAGATCAAGAATAGGATTTGTCACTCCGAGTGTCGGAGAGGTATCTCTGGGCCCTCTCGGTAATGCACATCATAATAAGCCTTGCAAGCAAATGACTAATGAGTTAGTCACGAGATGATGTATTAAAGAACGAGTAAAGAGACTTGCCGGAAATGAGATTGAACTAGGTATTGAGATACCAAAGATCGAATCTCGGGCAAGTAACATACCGTTGACAAAGGGAACAACGTATGTTGTTATGGGGTTTGACCTATAAACATTTTCGTACAATATGTAGGAGCGAATATGAGCATCCAGGTTCCGCTATTGGTTATTGACCGGAGAAGGGTCTAGGTCATGTCTACATAGTCCTCGAACCCGTAGGGTCCGCACACTTAACGTTTGATGACGATCGGTATTATGAGTTTATGAGTTTTGATGTACCGAAGGTAGTTCGGAGTCCCGGATAAGATCACGGACATGACGAGGAGTCTCGGAATGTCCGAGACGTAAAGATCGGTATATTGGACGACTATGTTTGGACACCGGAAAGGTTCTGGGAGGTTTCGGGCATAAACTGGAGTACCGGGGGGTTACCGGAACCCCCCTGGGAGCTAAATGGGCCTCATGGGCCCTAGTGTGAGAAGAGGAGGGGCGGCCAGGGGAGCTGCGCCCCCCTACCCCTCTAGTCCGATATGGACAAGGAGGGGGGGGGTGGCGCCCCCCTTTCCTTCTCTTCCTCTCTCCCTTTCCTTCTCCCCTCCTACTCCAACTAGGAAAAGAAGGAGTCCTACTCCCGGAGGGAGTAGGACTCCTCCCTTGGCGCGCCCTCCTCCTAGGCCGGCCGCCTCCCCCCTAGCTCCTTTATATACGGGGGCAGGGGGGCACCCTAGATACACAAGTTGATATGTTGATCTCTCCCAATCATGTGCGGTGCCCCCCCTCCACAGAAACACACCTCGGTCATATCGTTGCAGTGCTTAGGCGAAGCCCTACGACGGTAACTTCCTCATATCCGTCACCACGCCGTCGTGCTGACGAAACTCTCCCGTGAAGGTCAACTGGATCAAGAGCTCATGGGACATCATCAAGCTGAACGTGTGCTGAATGCGGAGGTGCCGTACGTTCGGTACTTGATCGGTTGGATCGTAAAGAAGTTCGACTACATCAACCGCGTCACTAGACGCTTCCGCTTTCGGTCTACGAGGGTACTTAGACACACTCTCCCCTCTCGTTGCTATGCATCTGGTAGATAGATGTTGCGTGATCGTAGGAAATTTTTTAAATACTATGTTCCCCAATAGTGTTAATATCTGAGGTTTATTATTATTGCTCGCTAGTTGATTATGCCATTGATATGAGTAGACATGAGACCTGAAAGTTATTGTGAATGTGGTTAGTTCATGATCTTTGCTGAAAACATGAATGATGGCTTTACATATTTACAACAACAAGAGCAAACAGAGTTTGCCAAAGTTTTTTTTATCACTTTCAGTTTATCAACTGAATTGCTTGAGAACAAGCAAAGGTTTAAGCTTGGGGGAGTTGATACGTCTCCAACGTATCTACTTTTCCAAACACTTTTGCCCTTGTTTTGGACTCTAACTTGCATGATTGGAATGGAACTAACCCGGCCTGATGATGTTTTCAGCAGAATAGCCAGAGTGTTATTTTTGTGCAGAAATAAAAGTTCTCGGAATGACTCTAAAATAAACGGAGAATTATTTAGGAAAATATAAAAAATATCTGCAGAAAGATCCAAGTTAGGGGGCTCACACCCTGCCCATGAGGGTGGGAGGCGCGCCCCCTCCCCCTGGGCGCGCCCCTGCCTCATGGCCCCCTGTTGCTCCACCGACGTACCCCCGGACTGTATATATTCACTTTCGGGGAGAGAAAAATCAGAGAGGAAGACTTATCGCGTTTTACGATACGGAGCCACTGCCAAGCCCTAATCTCTCTCGGCAGGGCTGATCTGGAGTCCGTTCGGGGCTCCGGAGAGGGGAGATCGTCGCCATCGTCATCATCAACCTTCCTCCATCACCAATTCCATGATGCTCATAGCCATGCGTGAGTAATCCCATTGTAGGCTTGCTGGACGATGATGGGTTGGATGAGATTTACCATGTAATCAAGTTAGTTTTGTTAGGGTTTGATCCCTAGTATCCACTATGTTCTAAGATTGATGTTTCTATGACATTGCCATGCTTAATGCTTGTCACTAGGGCCCGAGTGCCATGATTTCAAATGTGAACCTATTATATTTTCATGAATATATGTGTGTTCTTGATCCTAACTTGCAAGTCAATTGATAGAGGCAAAGGTGTCCCGTCTTTCGATGAGATGGTGGCTATCGTTTTGGAGGAAGTCGACTTTGACGATCCGACTACGAACGTGCGAGGACATCACTAACAAGGTTACACCCACAGCTCCAACTGACACATATACATGACCAATTACTAGAGCTCGCGCACGCCAATTAAATTACCAGGTACTTTCGTTTCTTGGTAATGAATCTAATGTTCATGAGAATATGATGCTGCCTAAATTGGATACATTTGTCTTGCTTACAAATGAAGGGCCTAGCTTGGACAAGAAGGATGAACATTGGAGCAAGATCAAGCATGGAGATGATGGCATGGGCAAGGGGAACAAGAATGGAGTTTCAATTGATGATTTCAGGACTTTGAAGCCACCATAATGAGTGCAAGAAGCCTTGGACGAAATATACAAGATGCCACTTCATAAATTTCATCCAGAGGCTATTATAGGTGCTGCGTCACCTTATTATTGGGCCAGGCCCATGTAATTTCGAAATACTTGAGTATAGGCTATTTTTAGAGTCAGTATGTGTGGGGAAACAAGAGTTAGGGTTGGTTTCGGACCCCTCCACCAAGGGCCACAAAATTCCCCCCTCTTTCCCCCATATATACAACCCTTAGGGCGTCGTTTAGACTTTGGGTTTTGTTTAGATTAAAGTTTGCCATAGCTGCAACTTCGCGTACTTCGTTTGTGTTCAACGACCAGACCTTCTTCAAAACAGCCCTAAGCATAGTAGACAAAGTTTTGTTGACTACTTCAGTTTGTCCATCAGTTTGGGGGTGACAAGTAGTACTAAAAAGCAGTTTAGTCCCCAACTTAGCCCATAAACATCTCCAAAAGTGACTAAGAAATTTAGTATCACGATCTGAAACAATAGTATTTGGCCCACCATGCAAGCGAATAATTTCACGAAAGAACAAATCAGCAACATTAGCAGCATCATCGCTTTTATTACATGGTATAAAGTGTGCCATCTTCGAGAACCTATCCACAACAACAAATATGCTATCACTCCCCTTCTTTGTTCGAGGTAAACCCAAAACAAAGTCCATAGATATATCTTCCCAAGGAACACTAGGGACAGGCAAAGGCATATATAAACCATGAGGATTGAGTCGTGACTTAGCTTTTTGACATGTAGTGCAGCGACCAACAAAACGCTCAACATCCCGTCGCATCTTTGGCCAAAAGAAATGTGTAGCAAGTACGTCCTCCGTCTTCTTCACGCCAAAGTGTTCCATTAATCCTCCTCCATGCGCCTTCTGCAACAACAAAAGACGAACAGAGCTAGCTGGAATGCATAGCTTGTTAGCACGAAACACAAATCCATCATTAACGACGAACTTGTTCCATGTTCTCCCTTATTTGCAATTCTGCAATACATCTTTAAATTCAGCATCATGCACATATTGATCTTTGATGGTCTCCAAACCAAATATTTTAAAGTCAAGTTGTGAAAGCATAGTATAACGACGAGACAATGCATCAGCAATAACATTTTCTTTTCCCTTCTTGTGTTTAATAACATAAGGGAAAGTCTCTATGAATTCAAACCATTTAGCATGTCTACGGTGCAGTTTTGCTTGACCTTTAATGTGCTTCAAAGATTCATGATCAGAATGTATAACAAATTCTTTGGGCCATAAATAATGTTGCCATGTTTCCAAAGTCCGAACAAGAGCATATAATTCCTTATCATAAGTAGAATAATTCAGACTAGGCCCACTTAATTTTTCAGAAAAGTATGCAACAGGTTTACCATCTTGTAATAACACACCTCCTAACCCAATTCCACTAGCATCACATTCAAGCTCAAAAGTCTTATTAAAATCAGGAAGTTGGAGTAAAGGAGCATGTGTCAACTTATCTTTCAATACCGTGAATGCTTCTTCCTGTGCAGTACCCCAAACAAAAGGCACATCCTTCTTTGTAAGCTCATTGAGAGGTGCAACAATGGTGCTGAAATCTCTCAAAAAACGCCGCTAGATTCCAGCGAGGCCAAGGAAACTCCTCATGTGTGTGATCGTTTTGGGCTGCGGCCAACTCTCAATAGCTTCAATCTTGGCTTTATCAACCTCAATTCCCTGTGGAGTAGCAACATAGCCAAGAAAAGAGACTCGGTCGGTGCAAAAGGTGCACTTTCCAAGGTTACCAAACAAACGTGCATCATGAAGAGCAATAAAAACAGCACGCAAATGTTCCAAATGTTCCTCCAAAGATCTGCTAAAAATCAATATATCATCAAAGTATACTACCACAAATCGTCCAATGAAAGCACGTAAAACTTCATTCATTAATCTCATGAAAGTACTAGGTGCATTAGTTAACCCAAAAGGCATGACTAACCACTCATATAATCCAAACTTAGTTTTAAATGTTGTTTTCCATTCATCTCCCAATTTCATACGAATTTGATGGTATCCACTACGCAAATCAACTTTGGAGAAAATTGTAGAGGCACTCAATTCATCAAGCATATCATCTAGCCTAGGAATAGGATGACGATAACGAATAGTAATATTATTAATGCCTCTACAATCAACACACATACGCAATGTACCATCCTTTTTCGGCACTAGAATAACAGGAACAACACAAGGACTAAGGGATTCGCGTATATAACCTTTGTCGAGTAGCTCCTGTACTTGACGCATAATTTCCTTCGTCTCTTCTGGATTGGTACGGTATGGTGCGCGGTTGGGTAGCGATGCACCGGGAATTAAGTCAATCTGATGCTCAATCCCTCGAATAGGTGGTAATCCCGGTGGCACGTCTTGTGGAAAGACGTCGGCGAACTCCTGCAAAATGTTAGTGACAGCAGGAGGCAAAGAGGAAGGCACGTCCTCGAATGAAAATAATGCCTCTTTGCACACAAAAGCATAGCAAACAGATTTGCTAAAATCTAGCTCATCAATATCAAATTTGGTGGCAAATAAACATGCACTTTTCAATTTAATTTCAGAAGCAACAGTAGATGGTTTATTATTAGGCTTCATTTGTTGCTCAAATTCTTTTGCCACAATCTGATTTTCACTCTTATTTTTCTCCTGTTTTGCTTTATTAGCTCTATTAATATCATCTTTCAAAATGGAATCAGGAGTCATAGGAAGCAAAGTAATATTTTTATCCTTATGAACAAGAGTATACTGATTGTTTCTACCATGGTGTACAGAATTTTTATCAAATTGCCATGGTCTACCAAGTAATAAGGAACATGCTTGCATAGGTACCACATCACAATCAACATAATCAGCATATGTAGAGATACTAAAATGCACACGAACAGTACGTGTTACCTTAACCTTGCCGCTGTTGTTGAACCATTGGATGTAGTAAGGATGTGGATGTGGTCTTGTGGTGAGAGATAACTTCTCCACCATCTACATGCTAGCCAAGTTGTTGCAACTCCATCCATCTATGATCACGCGAACAGAACGTTCCTTCACAACTCCCTTTGTATGGAACAAATTATGCCTCTGATTTTGCTCAGCTTGTGTAACCTGCACACTCAAAACACGTTGAGCAACTAAACACCAACCTCAGATACGCCATTAGAGTTTAAACTACTAATGGCGCACGTGGCCCAGCGCGCGCCATTAGTATCAAAAAGTTTTTTTTTGAACTAGTGCGCCTGTCGAAACATACTAATGGCGCATCCATACGAAGTGCGCCATTACTAGTTGTAACTAGTAATGGTGCACCAGCAGTACAGTGCGCCATTAATGTTCTTTTTTATGATATTTTTTATTCTTTTTTTTACAAAACTACTAATGGCGCACTGTTCCACAGTGCGCCATTACTAGTTTAAACTAGTAATGGCGCACTGTGCGACAGTGCGCCATTAGTATGTTTTTTTTTTGCAAAACTTGTAATGGCGCACTAACTGAGGATGCGCCATTAGTATCCTTGATTACTAATGGCGCATTTATAGTGGGTGCGCCATTAGTAAGTGGGCAGCAACAAGATATTTTGGACAACCTCTCCTACCCACACTCACTTTCTCCCCCACTTCATTCTCTCCAGCTCCTCCTTGTCTCGGGTCCCTCCTCTTTTTCACCTCATTTCCACCATAGATTCATTCAAATTAAGTGGTTAAATTACCTTGTTTTGATAGGTAAGTAAGGGGGGAAGCTATATTTATGTTGTTCTCCATACAACAATGTGCACATGCACTTTTTATGGCCTAGCTAGATCTATGTATGTTCGTGGTGTTGCATATGTTTGTTGTGTTGCATATGTGTTTGTGTTTGGAGGTGTACCGGTATTTGAAATGCGATAGTTGCCAATATTTTCTCGGAATGTTGATTCATTTCCGTTTCGGTGAGAATTTTGGCATTAAGCATTCTTTTTTGTCCTATTTTTAGGGAAAGTCATGGCAAATTTTTTCTTGGTTCTAAAATATCGTTTTGCTCTACCCCGCAGGCGACCATGGTGCGCACGATGACCGAAGGCATCGTGAATAGGTTTTTGAGGTCCGCGAAGGCCGAGATGCTTCAAAAGAACGAGACGGAGATAAGATGTCCGTGTCGAAGATGCAAGCTGAAGAGCCTTATTGCGGACCTGGATTCCGGGCTGGTGCGGGACCACCTGCTCTTGCGTGGTTTCATGGATGGCTATCGGTGGCAAGGTGATGAAGATGACTACGAAGTCGTCCATGGGGGCCGGGCAAGAAATGAGGAAGGGCAGCAAGACAACCACCGCGGCTCGGGCGGGCGAGAAGACGAAGAATCCCCAGGAGATGATCACGACGGTGATGCTGTACATAGTCATCATGTAGAAGATGCAGGACATGATGATGAGGAAGATGCCGGAGCAGACGACGGGCATGATCATGAAGATGATGATGCCGGCGGAGTAGACGATGCTGGACCATCGATGGGCTGGGTGCAGGACCCTCATATTCAAGAGCTGCTTCTCAAGCAGACCGATAACGCAAGAGCTGCTGCCCGAGAGAAAGCCAAGATGGATCAACTTGAGTTAGACGCTGTTACTCCATTGTATGAAGGATGCAGGCCCGAGGATACCCGCCTGAAAGTAACGCTCATGGCTCTGGAGATGAAGGTAAAACACAAAATGACCGACGCATGCTTCGACGAGAACATGTCATTCTGGCACGAACGTCTTCCCAAGGGGAACAAGTGCCCCACCAGTTTGGAGGAGGTGAAGAAAATCGTGTGTCCTCTGGATTTACCGCACGCGAAATACCATGTGTGCATGAACAATTGCATCATTTATCGGGACGAGCACGCGGAGTCTACCATATGTCCGGTGTGCGGCGTCACTCGATACACGAAGAGGAAGAAAGCTCCTCGAAAAGTGGTGTGGTACTTTCCGATCACTCCTCGTCTGCAGCGGTATTTCGCGGACCCTAAGGTAGCAAAGCTCCTGCGTTGGCACGCAGATAGGGAGGAGAAGAAGCGAGAAGATGACGCAAATGATCCGGAGATAGATAAAAAAGACAAGATGCTGAGTCACCCTAAGGATGCGAGCCAGTGGCAAGCGTTGAACTTCGAAGACCTAGAATTTGGGAACGATCCAAGGAACATCGTGCTGGGAGCGAGCACCGATGGATTCAATCCGTTTGGCAGCCAGAGAAGCACACATAGCACCTGGCCTGTGTTTGTGTGGATGTACAACCTTCCCCCCTGGTTGTGCATGAAGAGGAAGTACATTCACATGAGTATTCTAATTGAAGGACCGAAACAACCAGGGAACGACATCAATCTGTATCTGGGGCTGCTGAAAGAGGAGCTAGACACGCTGTGGAAAATGCCAGCCAATACGTGGGACGCCGCAAAGAAAGAATGTTTCCCTATGAGAGCCGCGCTGCTCACGACGGTGCACGACTATCTCGGTTACGGATATGTCGCGGGGCAGGTGGTCCACGGATTTTCTGGATGCGTCAGGTGCATGGATGACACAACGTATCGCCAGCTAGATAGAGATCCCGGGTATTCGAAAACCGTGTTCATGGGACATCGAAGGTGGCTTCGCGACGATGACCTGTGGAGAAAACGCAAGGATCTGTTCGATGGTGAAACCGAACCCCGAGGACGCCCGCGTACGAGGAGCGGCGAGGAAATAGACGAGCTGTTGAAAAATTGGAAAGATTGCCCACTGCCGGGAAAGAAGCAAAAGGCGCCAGAGCCGCGGCTGAAGGTATGGAAAACGAGGTTTGTTTTCTGGGACTTGCCGTACTGGAAGATCCACCGTGTGCCTCACAGCCTTGATGTAATGCATATCACGAAGAACGTGTGCGAGAGTCTGCTTGGTACCCTGCTGAACATGCCAGACAGGACCAAAGATGGGCCGAAAGCAAGGGCAGACTTGAAATCAATGGGCATCAGGCAGGAGGTTCACGCTATATATGATGATCATGATGATGATGATGATGATGATGAGGCGAAGCAGGACACGGAAAGTCATCGCAAAGGCAAAAAGGCCAAGAAGACCGGAAATGACTACCCTCCCGCGTGCTTCACTCTAAGTCAGGAGGAGATCGAGCAGTTTTTCACCTGCCTCGTAGGAGTACAACTTCCTTACGGTTACGCGGGGAAGATAAGCAGATACCTAGACCGGGCGAAGCTGAAGTTCAGCGGGATCAAGTCTCACGACTGTCACGTGTTTATGACGCAGATACTTCCAGTTGCAATCCGTGGGATCATGGACGCGCACGTCCATGAAACCCTATTTGGCCTATGCAACTTTTTCGACATCATCTCTCAGAAGTCTATTGGCGTGAGGCAACTCAGAAGGCTATAGGAAGAGATCGTGGTGATACTATGCGAGCTTGAGATGTACTTCCCGCCCGCATTCTTCGACGTTATGGTGCATCTACTGGTCCATATCGTGGACGATATCATCCAACTCGGGCCGACGTTCCTGCACAGCATGATGCCGTTCGAAAGGATGAATGGTGTCATCAAAGGATACGTTCGCAACATGTCACGTCCAGAGGGAAGCATAGCCAGGGGCTTTCTGACCGAAGAGTGCATCTCCTACTACACGAATTATCTAGGCATCGAGAACCCCGTTGGTCTACCCGTCAACAGGCACCTCGGCAGGCTCGCTGGATGGGGTCACCGTGATGGTCGCCGCGAAATGCATGTCGACTTCGAGGGTCGACTCGCCGACTTTGAAAGAGCAAACCTAGTCACGCTACAACACATAGACGTGGTTGATCCTTGGGTGGTAGAGCACAAAACCTTTATTGAGAAGACGTACAATGACCGAGGCCAACAGAGGACGGACGGAGATATAATCAAAGAGCACAACTCATGTTTCACGCGTTGGTTCAAGCAGAAGCTTATGTTGTACCCTTTACATGAGGATTCTTCCGCGGAAGAACAACTCATATTCGCCTTGTCACAGGGCGCCGAGCACAACCTGATGACCTATGAGGCGTACGATATCAACGGCTACACATTCTACACCGAGGCCAAGGACATGAAGAGCGATGGTTATCAGAACTCCGGGGTAACGATGGAATCCTACACCGGTAATGACAAGGACAGATACTACGGAAGGATCGAGGAGATCTGGGAGCTGAGCTACGCTGGAGAGAAGGTCCCGATGTTCCGTGTCAGATGGGCCAAGAGCATCCTAAAAGAAGACCGGTATTTCACCACCATGGTTATACCCGAAGCCAAATCCAAGACCGCGGGCGCAAACGTCACCGCAAAAAATGAGTCATGGGTACTGGCTTCCAAAGTTGACCAATGCTTCTTCATTACCGACCCGTCAAAGCCCAGTCGTGTTGTCGTGAGGAGAGGCAAAAGGAAGATCATCGGAATGGATGGAGTAGCCAATGAGCAAGACTTTGACAAGTACGGCGACCCGAGGATCGAACATGACGACGATGATGAAGTAGCAGCATACACCACAAGAAGAAGCAGGACCACCCTACCTAAAGGACGTCCGTCCCACAGAAGAACTCCATTTGCGAAAAAGAAGGGCAACAAGATTGTGAACAGATAGCTAGCTAAGATCGATTGTATTTAAATCGTAGCCTTCATTTCTCGATTGTATTTCATGGGCACTTTTTGAACTATCATGAATATTTTTAAATTTCATGGACACTCTCGATCTCGACCCCCCTCCATCTCGATCGCTATCCCACCTCGCCAGATCCGGTCCCCCTCGCCGCCGAGCACCCCCCGGTCCACCGGCCGCCGCCACCGACCCCCCGCACCCTCGATTCCCCTACTCAACCGCCGCCGCCGAGCA
>LR738714.1:107137003-107194954 GCA_902687465.1 Secale cereale | reverse complement strand
CACCCCCCGGTCCACCGGCCGCCGCCGCCGACCCCCCACACCCTCGATTCCCCTACTCAACCGCCGCCGCCGACCCATGATATATTCAAAATAATAAATTTGATGATATTTTTTCATATTCATAAATATTTTCAAATAACAAATTTGATGATATTTTTTTAAAAAATATTACTTTTTTATAAAAAAATATTACTGTTATGATTTAAACAAGTTTGAACATATTTAAACACAAATAAGTGTCAAATAGCATTTTAAATGCAAAAAAAAAAATTGGCGAGCCTGGGAATCAAACCCAGGACCTCCTGGTGGGTGTGCTGCGTGCTGACCAGTCGGGCTAGTGGGTGGGTTCTGTTGGGTAGTGGGTTAGGTGGAATATATACCTAACCAGTCGGGCTAGTGACTAGAACACAATACTAATGGCGCACCTGGGGGTAGTGCGCCATTAGAATCTACATACTTATGGCGCACAAAGGTGCGGTGCGCCATTAGTAATCCCCCCATCCATATCGCCCCCCACTAGCCGTACCCTCCTCTCTCTCCCTCGCCAGATCTCCCCTTCCCTCTTCCTGACGCCTCTCTCTCCCTCCAGCGCCGCGCCGACGCCCCCGCGCCACCCCCGCTGAGCAGAGCGCCGCGCCGCCGACGCCCTCGACGCCCGCGCCCCCGACGCCCCAGACGCCCCCGACGCCCTCGACGCCCGCGCCCCCGATGTCCGATGCCCCCGACGCCCGTAGCGCCGCCGACGTCCGACGCCCCCGACGCCCTCGACGCCCGGAGCTTCTGCAGCAACGCCGCCGCCCGGAGCTACGCCGGCGACCACTCCATACGCAGGTAGCCATCACTCCTCCCTCCTTCCTCTCTAATCACCACCACAAACTCATTTTAGGAATTTTAGGTTTAGACATTTGAAGAAAGTCATGGTTTAGGCTCTGGTTAGGGGATTCAATTAGTGTGCTCAGTCAATGGTGAGATGAACTTTTTATTTTTTTGCAGGGAAATTCTTGAAATCAGACGCCATCTAGTAATTTGCTAGAGATGTTTTTTCAGTGATGTTTTATTGGCTACTTACAGTATTGTATTTCGGTGCAAGTAGTATTTGTTTTAACAGTAAACAAGTTTTCGATCACAGTAAGTTAATAAGGAACTTTATAGCTAGGTGTGTTTCCTGCTGCTACTGCTATAAGTGAGCTAAGAAATGTCTGAATTTTTTTAAGACTACTGCTTCTACGGCTGAACTACTACTGTTGATGCTATACTCTGTCGTTGATGTTGTAGTTAGGTGTGTTTCCTGCTGCTACTGGTCTAAGTGACATAAGCAACGTCTGAATGTTTTATAATACTAACGCTTCTATCGCTGAACTACTGCTGTTGATGCTATACCCTGTCGTTGATGTTGTAGTTAGGTGTGCTTCCTGCTGCTATTGCTATAAGACTATGAGTTTGGTAATACATATATATACATCTTTTGGGCCTGTTTTACTTCTATTCATGCAATGTTCCCACTCGATCCTATGTTTTGCGTGCTAGGGTAATAAATAAATAAAACATATACTACCAAGTGTTCAGTTCATTCTTTTAGAATAGGAGGCGATGTCTCATGAGAACAAATGTGGCAAGACGTAAGTATTTTGGTTTGCCGACACCACAGTTGGATTGGTCAAAAGTGATTAATTGATTTAGTAAGTACATGTGGTTGATGCATACTAGGTTAGGGCAGAGAATGTTAACAGCCACTCGGTTAGTACCGGTATTATCTCAGTCGATGGCAAGTTGCAGCGGTACAACCAACCGGAAATGACTATGAGTTTGGTAAGACAAGCATACAACAAGTAAAAGCAAAAAAAAAACTAGGTTATTCTTTCTAGAATATAATCTGTACTGGAAACCAAAGCATACTCCAGTCATCAACCCAAAAAAAATAAAAAGTTCATCTCACCATTGTTACCACCACGAAAGACTAATTGAATCAGCCGCCTGAAATTAGCAGGAAAATGCTTGAAATCAGCCGCCTGACTACTAAAATCTAAAAGATGGCTTAATAAGTCATCTGGCTCCAGCGTCGCCTCGATAGCACTTGGTTTCTGTCTTTTGTGTTAGTGCTTGCTGTCATACTTATTGGAAGACATGTTAGTGCTTGCTGTCATACTTTGGCATGCCATAGTCCGTGACAATTTCATCTTTTTCAGAACCCCTTTGGCGCTTGCCTTTACTAGTATGGTAGTCCCAAGTGAGATCTTTAGTTCGTTTAGCCGGTTGGTGGGCTTGATGTTCTGTTGGGGTTTTAGGTTTTAGGTTTTTTTTTTCATGTACACTAGTACTACTTGTATGTCACACTAGCACAATCATAATAATGGTGGTCATGTATTTGGTTCCTTGTTGTAAATACTTGAACTTCAAACTATTGTTTTACAAGCTTCTGCAACTTTTTCTTAACTATTGATGCTGCTGTTATGCCTGTATTCACTGCTGTTGCTACTGTACTTGTCATGATGTTGTACTTGTGATGATGCTACTTGTGATCTTCTGAAATGACCCATTGGCGACTTCATTAGGCGGGGATAATGATTTTGCAGGTACCCCGAGAGGCCCTTGAGTTTGCTGGAATGTCGATTAACTTCCGTTCCGACAAATTTGGGTACTCCATATGTCCTATTTTCATCAAAGGTCATGCTGAAATTTTCTGTGAATTTTAGCATGACTTTGCTAAGAATAGGACATATAGGGTACTTGTGACTAATGCATGGGCCGGGGTATCTTAGTAGTTAATTAAGTAGGATCAAGTGCCCCTTTATTCTACCCGCATTAAACCATAGGCGGCAATAGAGCCAAGTGATTAGACCCAACTTAGAATTCTCCTTCCTAGCTTAGCGTTTAGGATGCCTCGGTGTCGACAAACCATAAATTATAAAACCTTGGCTTTTAGGGTGCCTCGGTGTCGATAAAAACCGAAATGATGAAAGCTTAGGCTTTTAGGGTGCCTCGGCGTCGAAAAACCCTCAATTATAAAAGCTTAGCTTTTAGGATGCTTCAGTGTCGACAAACCCTAAATGATGATACCATGATCTTGTTCCTTGACAATAACCAAATTTTTGACCAAACTTTGTTCCTATTTAGAGAGAAACATGGCCAACAACGATGAGGCCGGGGGTTCGGGCGGCAAGGCATTCCGGGAGCTGTCCCAGGAGATGGAGGAACAACCTTACTTGTATGAGGACGCCGCCTTCCCCACCGATCCTGACACCACTGATGGTACCACCGAGGATGACCCCACTGATGCCACCACTGATGGTGCAGCCGAGGATGCCACCACTGATGATGGCGGCTCACACACAGATGGCAGCCAACCGAAGAGGCAACGGAAGGACCGGCGCCCGACCGTGCTCCGCACCCTCAAGGAGGAAGTTACTGAAGTGGACTCCGACGGGAATCCAACGGCACCGGAACGAATAGTCAAGGGGTACTCGCTTCAGCTCGGGTGCATTCTCCGGAGCACCGTCTCGATCAACACCGAGAACCCGAGGCATCCTGACCAAGGGAATTTGCGCAACCTCCTCTTCACGAAGCTGCACGAACAATACAAGTTCCCCGCTGAATTTGAAAACACAAGCCTCAAAGGGAATAAAGTGAACAATGCTACCCTCACGAAGATGAGCACGGCCCTGTCTACTTGGAAAAGCACGGTGAAGAGAATGATCGAGAAAGGTGAGAGTTATGAGAAGATCAAGGAGAAAAATCCTTCGATCACCGAAGATGACTACAATGACTTCAAGATCAAGTGCTCGAGCACCGCAACCTCCGAATCAAGTCAGTGGGGGAAAGAAATGCGGGAGCTGAACTTAGGGGAACACACACTCGGTCCCGGCGGTTACAGAGTGGCGGAGCCTATATGGGACAAGGAGGAGGCGGACCGTGCCGAGCAAGGCCTACCGCCCCTCTTCGATAAATACGATGACAAGCAGACCAGGAACTTTGTCAGGGCACGGTACAAGAAGGACCCAAAAACAAAGGAGCTTACCACGGATCCGAAGACCAGGGCGCTTGAGCTTGTTCTGGTAAGGAATACACCCCCGCGTAATTAGCTCCATATGGTTGCATTCTAGTGAATGAAGCCAAATTTCTAAATGATTCACATTCCTTCAGCAGGCGACTGAAAGCAGTAGTGCAGGGTCGACTAAGAGCAACCCTTGCGACACGACTCTAAATAGGGCATTGAATGTAATGAAGAACAAGGATAAGCTCAGTAAGCCGACGTCAGCTGGTCGTGTGGCTGGCAAAGGCTTGTCGACAAAATGGTCGTCATACTATAACGCTGGTGGGCGAAAGGAGAAAAAGACCAGCTCGGAAAGCCAGGCGCGCGAGGTTGAAGAACTCAAGGCACAGGTGGCGCGGATTCCGGAGATTGTCCAAGAGCAAGTGCAACAACAGCTCGGAGCGACGATCACCGCCATTGTGCCTACCTTGATCGAGGGGTTGAGTGCGTGGATTGCGGGCGGCCAACAGGGGCCGCCCCCGATTCCTAGCTTCACGGCCAGCAACTCGCAGAACGCGATGGCGGGGCCATTGGTGTCTCCGGCGGAGGCGGCATTGGTGTCTCCGACGCCGGCACGGGAGCTTAATGCACCCGGGTGTATGCCGGCCGGCACCTCTGCAGCAAGCGGCCCCTCCGTCAACTGCACGCCTGCCGTTGGCGGTGCCTCGACATTAGCCGAGCTCGACGCCATCATCACGGTAACTAATTAAGCCTCTCTCGGCCGAGGACTTCATCTCCTTGCCTTTGACTGGGCATCCCTGACGCCCTACATGTTTTCGCAGGGCGCCGCCGACGTTCCGTGCACTCTCCTGCACTTTGTGAACAACGAGTTGGTCGATGTCGCCAAGGGCAAAATCGTTCAACCGGGTACGATCGTCCTGCGGTTTGATGACATCCACGCTATGTTGAACCTTCTTCCGCTGCACTACACCTTCGTTCGGCTATTTTCGCTGAGTATGGAGATGCGGATCATTCGCGACAAGACACCGTACATCGTGATAGTCGACCCCTTCTACATGCGTGCCAAGATCTTGGGCAGCGCTGGGGACCGGCAAGTCGCGAGTTCTTACCTCGAAGGCGTCATTCTGGCAAACCGAGATAAGGATAACTTCCTCGTGCCTTACTTTCCCGAGTAAGTCCTCCGCCTCAACCGCCCCGTAACATATGAATTCTTAGATTTCGATCGTTCTTCTTTTAACATTCTGTGTTTTCTGCAGTGACACACATTGCACGCTCATCCTCGTAAGCCCCAAATATTCCATGGCCACGTATTTCGACCCGGACCGTCAGTCGAACGTAGACTACACAAATGTCAAGAAGGTTCTTGATGATGTTCTCCCCGGCTATGCCAAATCTGGAGGCACCTTCACCAGGCCTATTCGTAAGACCGGCAAACACGTGTTCTCCCACAATATGACGTTCTGCTGCGTCAAGCAGCCTCCTGGCGGTCAGAAGGGTGCCTACTACGCCATCCATCACATGCGGGCGATCGTACGGGACCATCATCAACTTCTGCTACCGAGTAAACTCAAACATTGGGCCGCGAGCGTGTCGGCAATCCAGGACGCGGACATCAGACAAGAATTCTTTCGCATCCAGTCAGAGTTTGCGGAAATCATCCATCAAGATGTCCTTCGTACCTCGGGGCAGTTCTACCTCAGAAATCAACCGTCGAACAGTGACATCGACACAATGCTACAAATGCAGGCTGACAACGCCCGTGATTTCATGACTCCCACGATAGACGGCGGCTTCATCCACGCTCCGGTCCCTTGAGTCGATTTGAAAGCAGTGATGCTGTGTCTAGTTCTGAAACATCGATTGGCTCATGTTGTAATTAAACTTTAATGGACTTGTAGTATGTCTCTTTGGTTTCGAGAGTCGTTCAACTTAGATGTAATCGATGCTATTAATGTCTTGCTTTTCTCTTTCGATCGTTCTGTTGCATACTTATATATTGCTTATGTATTGTGTGTGAATTGGTACTAACGTTTCGTTTGGCTAGTGCATAGCGATGCCGTCGTATGTCGTGTACAAGGGTAAGGTTCCCGGAGTCTACGACGACTAGGAGGAGTGTCGGAGACAGGTTCACCGATTCAGCGGTAATAGTTACAAAGGGTACACCACTAGGGCCGAGGCCGAATCTAGATACGCCCGCTATCTAGCGGGAGAGGGGAGGGAGCGTTGGAGGAACCGGATGAAGACGAGTTTCATCGTGATGATGCTCATCGTGATGACCGCAGCTCTCTTCTATGTGATGGTAGTTTAGATGATCGATATCGACTTGTAATGTGAAGACAAACTCGCTACTCGCGGTCTCGAGACTTGTAATATAATGTTCTATGTTCGGTCTTTTCAATTCGGAGACTAATATGATGAATTGTATTCGGAGACTAATATGATGAATTGTATTCAGAGACTAATCTTCTATTGTATTCGATGAATCTGTTGTTGATGTGTGCTGTCTATATTATGTCCAATTATACATTTTGTAATCTGTGCAAAAAAACAGAAAAATAATTATAATAAAAACCTAATATTCATACTAATGGCGTATCACATCACAGTGCGCCATTAGTATGCCAAAGGATACTAATGGCGCATCATTAGACAGTGCGCCATTACTATGCCGAAATTACTAATGGCGCATCTTGCTGGCGTGCGCCATTAGTATGCCAAAGCACCTGGGTACACATGGCCCCCTGGGAGGCATACTAATGGCGCACTACTGTGCATACTAATGGCGCATCTGTGGTGCGCCATTAGTATACCAGATACTAATGGCGTGGCACTAATGGCGCTACACTAATGCGCCATTAATGGCCAAATTAGGTGCGCCATTAGTAGGCCTTTTCCTAGTAGTGATTCATACCTGTCAGCATCTTCAGGAGCCATGTATCGCGTCTCATGATCAGAATCGTCTCCGCCGTGTTCTTCACGTGTAATAAGAGCCAAAGTCTCCTCATCATAGTCACTAGCGGATTCATATCCACCATCCTCAGTAGCAATCATCACACGCTGAGATTTGCAATCTCTCGCAAAATGTCCTCTTCCCTTACAACGACGACAAATAATATCACTGGTGTGCCCTGTTGATGCCATGGAAGAAGAAGAACTCTGTGCAGGCCCAATAGGTCTGCTCTTGGCAGATAATGGTGGTTGTGCCTGCTTCCTTGTATCACGGCTGGAGGTAACTGCTGATGGAGGTGTCGGTGCAGTAGAATGTGTGGAAGTAGAGGATGCACGCGGTGTCCATGATGAAGGTCGACCTGCAGAAAAGTTAGTCCGCGCCAATGCATGTCGATCCTGCACTTCACGTTCAGCTTTACAAGCAAGATGGAATAAACGAGTGATATTAGTATAATCCTTATACTCTAGAATGGTCTGAATCTCTCTATTTAATCCACCCATAAAACGTGCAAGCATAGCTTCATTCTCCTCAACAATACCACATCTAATCAGGCCAGTTTGTAATTGCTGATAATATTCTTCTACACAATTTTTTCCTTGTCTTAAGCGCTGCAGTTTTTGAAGTAATTTACGTTGATAATATGGTGGAACCCAACGAGTACGCATAGCAGTTTTCAAAGCAGCCCAAGTAGCTGGAATAGGATATAATCTACAATGTTCAGACCACCAAACACATGCAAAACTAGTGAAAGCACAAACAACAGCGGGAACACCTCTCTCCTTGGGATAATGTAAACATGTAAAACGTTGTTCAGTTTCTAACTCCCAAGTACGATATATATCAGGAACATATCTACCCTCAAATGGTGGAATATTCAATTTCAGTTTAGGAAGATGGTCATGTACCTCAGGTGGTGGTGCAGCCTTACCATTGTGATGATATGCATGAGGACGACCTGGTGGTGTTGGTGCTGGTTGTTGCACGTAGTTCTGATTTTGGTCAACCTCATCCTCGTAATGGTCCTCCACCTCTGCAGTAGCAGCAAGAGCTACAGAAACATCAACAGCAGCACCAGAAGCTTGACCAGTCTCAAGGGGAACGCGCTGTGCTCGTCCCACTTGATTCGGAAGGCGACGTTGTTGTTGTTGTTGTTGTTGTTGTTGTTGTTGTTGTTGTAGAGGTGGGACAGCTACAGCAGCCGGTGGTGGTGGAAAACGCGAAAGCAATTCAGCAAACTTGTTATCGAGCTTTGTTTCAAACGTCTTCTCCATGCCAACTATCTTCTCCATGGCCTCGTCCAATGTGTTTAGCACATCTTGCACCTGTACACTCATCATTTGCTGAAACTTATCATGAAGCTCCTTGTTCGTCAAGTTCTCCCAGTCAGTCTCGTCGACTTGTGATCCTGGCATGGTTAGTAGCAATAGAAACACACAAGAATATGATCTACAGACTACTAATAAGTGGTGGTGGTGGCGGGTGTCACAAATCCGACAAGCAAATCTCAAATTCTTACCAGTTCTTACCCAGCAGCAGGTGGTGATCGGCAACCGTGGTAGTCAAAACTCTCAAAGCTTGGATAAAGCGATTACCAGGGAGAGTCAAACACACGACGTAGATGTATGTGGAGCTGGGAAGGCTTATAAGATGGTAGCAAAAGTGGTCAGCAATAATCAATTCAGAGATGCGAAGTTGAATAAACGCTCAACGACGGTACTGTGCTGGTCCTAGGCTAGACCATACTAGAGACGCGAGCCTAGAACACTAACAAAATCACGGCGCTGCACGTAATAAAGGGGAAAGCACACTCTGATTTTTTTTCGCCTCTTTTTTTTGCGCTCTTTTTTTTGCGCTATTTTTTTTTGGCCGAAAATCACTATAATGGCGAGTGTCTCAAAACACTTCCCAAGTCAAACTAAGATGATAGGCACGAAATTTTTTTGACGATTTTTTTTCGGAATCAGGGCAGCGACGACGAAAAAGTGCGGTAAAAAAATAGTATAGTGGCACGTGTCTCAAAAGACTCGGAAAAGCCCAAAAGTAGGATAGGGAAAAAATATTTTCAGCTGTCGAAATTTTGGCCTAAAAACTGCCCGGGGGTCTCCAGACTTTTTTTTTTCGAGACCTACGTAGGCAAGGAAACACAAATCCGAAACCTAGATGGATCTCAAGAACAAACCTAATGTGAAAAGAACTCGGATTGGCGGTGGATATATGGTGGTAGGATATGGCAGCGGTGGTAGGTTATGGCAGCGGTGGTGGTATGTGGTGGCGGTGGTGGGATATGGCAGCAGTGGTGGTATGGCAGCGGCGATGAATATGGTGCGGCGGCGACGTGACAAACTGTGAACAGAACTCGAAACTCTAAAGAACTAGACGCTAAGACTAGCAACTTGACATGACGATGCAACTGCAAATTCAACAAAGCAAATACAGAAAAGATTATGCAAAGGCTCAGATTGGTTCGGATGGGATGAACTAACCCTAAATTTTTTGGCTTTTTCGTGGACTGTAGGTATGAAGAACAGACTCGATCTAATCTACGAAAAACTGTAAAATCTCACCGAGCAACCTGGAAATCTGATACCACTTGATAGAGGCAAAGGTGTCCCGTCTTTCGATGAGATGGTGGCTATCGTTTTGGAGGAAGTCGACTTTGACGATCCGACTACGAACGTGCGAGGACGTCGTGCCTTAGCAATCGCTAAACCAACTCCGAGAGGCTATTGACCACGCCGGAGCACGATCAACCTGACCACGAAGGTCTGTTTCCTACAGGCAAACGAAGAACAAGGAAGAAACTGAGATTGCAATCTGGATATTGCGAATTCAAGAGGAAAGCTTTATCGATCAAGTGGGGTTCTGTGACGTCTTGGTCTGGTCGTTGAACACAAACGAAGTACGCGAAGTTGCAGCTATGGCGAACTTTAATCTAAACAAAACCCAAAGTCTAAACGACGCCCTAAGGGCTGTATATATGGGGGAAAGAGGGGGGAATTTCATGGCCCTTGGTGGAGGGGTCCGAAACCAACCCTAACTCTTGTTTCCCCACACATACAGACTCTAAAAACAGCCTATACTCAAGTATTTCGAAATTACATGGGCCTGGCCCAATAATAAGGTGACGCAGCACCTATAATAGCCTCTGGACGAAATTTATGAAGTGGCATCTTGTATATTTCATCCAAGGCTTCTCGCACTCATTATGGTGGCTTCAAAGTCCTGAAATCGTCAATTGAAACTCCATTCTTGTTCCCCTTGCGCTTGCCATCATCTCCATGCTTGATCTTGCTCCAATGTTCATCCTTCTTGTCCAAGCTAGGCCCTTCATTTGTAAGCAAGACAAATGTATCCAATTTAGGCAGCATCATATTCTCATGAACATTAGATTCATTACCAAGAAACGAAAGTACCTAGTAATTTAATAGGCGTGCGCGAGCTCTAGTAATTGGTCATTTATATGTGTCAGTTGGAGCTGTGGGTGTAACCTTGTTAGTGATGTCCTCATCATCAATAGTCACCTACTATGTGTTATGATCTGGCAACCCCGAAGTGACAATAATCGGGACCACTCTCGGTGATGACCGTAGTTTGAGGAGTTCACGTATTCACTATGTGTTAATGCTTTGGTCTGGTACTCTATTAAAAGGAGGCCTTAATATCCCTTAGTTTCCACTAGGACCCCGCTGCCACGGGAGGGTAGGACAAAAGATGTCATGCAAGTTCTTTCCCATAAGCATGTATGACTATATTCGGAGTACATGCCTACATTACATTGATGAACTGGAGCTAGTTCTGTGTCACCCTAGGTTATAACTATTACATGAAGAATGGCATCCGACATAATTCTCCATCACCGATCCAATGCCTACGAGCTTTTCACATATTGCTTGTTGCTTACTTACTTCTCCGCTGCTGCTATTACAAATACTACTAAAATACTACCGTTACTTTTATTGCCGTTACCACTATTTCCATATTACTTTGCTACTAAATTACCTTGCTGCAGATATTAAGTCTCTAGGTGTTGTTGAATTGACAACTCAACTGCTAATACTTAAGAGTATTCTTTGGCTCCCCTTGTGTCGAATCAATAAATTTGGGTTGAATACTTAAGCCTCGAAAACTGTTGTGATCCCCTACACTTGTGGGTTATCACCGCTGAAGAACGGAACAAGCGCACCATGCGGAGAATCACCTTAGGCCCATCAAGATAAATCAGGCATTCAAATTAGCACGACGCCACGGCTCGACAAGTTTGATTTCCGCAGTCTTGCTCCGGCAATGCCGCCATCCTTTTTAGGCTCCGGGAAGCTGCTTGCACGCCAAGGGGGACCTCTTGAGCATCGCGCCTCAGGAGGACTTACCGGACCCTGGGCCGCTCACCTCCTGGCCTTGACCACGGCATCACGACCTGGCATACCAGCGATGGCTGAAGCTTGCCTTCGGACTGGGACCCGTCGGCGTAGAGCGCAAACTACTGTAAGGACGAAAAGGGGGGACAGCGCCAAAGCAAGACGAGTGACCACTGTTTCATAACAGGAGTAATAAGTATCGTAGCAAAAGCATTGCAGGTTCTTTACACACCCCACGGGGTTCGCTTTGATTCCTCGCAGGGAACAAAAGAAGGAGATCTTGAAGGGCCCTAGTCGCAGTTGCCACCGCCGACGCCATCGCCAACAGAGAACCACGAGAGTCCAGTGTGGAACAGGTCACCAACGATGACGAGCTGATGCTACTGTCGCGCTTCGGGCATGGCGTGAGCTTGATGGCGCATAACTATGGTCGCTTGTCTCCAGAGACTCATCAGGCTTGGGAGAGCTGCTGGATTCCCAGGAGCCGTCGCTGCTGCTAGAGGAGCTGCCTGCAGGGCCAAAGGAAGGCAAGGCGTCTGCCGCCGCGCCATCCTGGCGGGTCCCTCCAGGACAGCACTCCAGGCGGCGGCCATCCCGGTCGAAGACCTTGAAGAACAACGTGGAGGCACCATCGAACTCGAAGTGGATGACGGAGGCTCCATCAGGATGGCACAGGTAGGAGATTTCACCCCATCCTCGAGTCATGAAGACACCGGCTGTGGGGACGACCTCGACCTCCGCCTCCGAAGTTTGGCTGTAGCACCCGGCATGCTGCAAACACAGCTCAGCAGGACCCCTCGCCGGCATCAGCTCAGCAAAAAACCTCGGGAGCCAGATCTAAGAAGACGGTGGCATCGCTGTCCACACCACAAACTCGCTCGAGGAGCCCTCTGCATGGGTTTGGGAGCCAGCGGCTCGTGCGACCCCAGCTGGACGACCTTGACCATGATGCGAGCGGCGCGGGGTGCAACCCCCTCTTCCGGAGCCTTGCGCCTGGGCGTACAAGGGCAATGGGTAGCCGGGAGGAGGCCGCTCGCACCAAGGCCTCCTCACCTCCAGCCTCTCGTCGGCGCAACGGGGGCGACTGAACCTCTTCTTCGGCGGAAGGGGATCCCACTGCTCGCAGGGTTTTTTCCCTTTCTTAGCAGCGGAGAATCTCCTTATCGGCGCCATGGGCATCACGGCAAGCCGGCACGACAAGGAGGAAGGAGAAGGAGCATGCGACAAGAAGAGGGAGGTGAGCAGTGGGGGTTTTGCCCCCTCCTAATTTATAGCCAAGAGAAGGCCAACCGCCGGCCTCCACGATCGCGCATAATGATGGTTTTTGTATGCATGCAGCAGGGTCTCGTCAAGTCGGGCAGTTGCCGAGGCAGCGTGGGGAAGCAGAGACGCCCACGTCCATTCCAGTCGCCACGTGTTGATCCAGGTCTGCAGCCGTTTGGGTCCCACGGTGTCGGATCTTGGGTTCCGACAAAACCCTTGAGGTTAGAACACTGGGGTGCGCACGAAGATCTCTCCTTTCCGCTCTAGCTCGCTCTCGCACCGATTCCTAGGTCTAGCTCGTCGAACTCGATGAACAAGGGACACAAGGGTTTATACTGGTTCGGGCCATCGTTGTGGTGTAATACCCTAATCCAGTGTGGTGTGGTGGATTGCCTTGCAGGGTGAGGATGAACTAGTACATGGGAAGAATAGCCTCCCAAGGAGAGGTGCTCTTGTGCTCGGAGAGCTTGTGGATGTGTGTGTGGTCTCGATCATACGATTCCCTTTCTATGGTGGTGGCTAGTCCTATTTATTGAGGCCTGAGCCCTCTTCCCAATTATTGAGCGGGAAGGGATCCCACAACGGCCAAGTTTGAAGGGGGACAGCTAGTACAAGCTATCCTGACAAAAGGTGGTCTTTGCTTGCCAAAGGCTCTGGTGGTGACGACGCCGTGGGCTCCGCGATGACCTCCGCTCTGCCGTCCTGCTGGTCTAGATCTTGTTGCATCGATATGGAAACCTTTGCCTGATGCCTCGGGACTCCTCGCCTATGCTTGCCCCTTTAGCACCAAAGAGGAAACTGGCATCCTGCGCCCGCTGGCACCTGCCTAGCATTGGTCTTCATGGCTCACATCACGGGAACCTCGTGAGGTGCCCCTTGCCTTGATATCTCCGCTCCTCAGGGGCTAGCCTAATGAGGCCGCCCCAGGGGATGTCTTGCGTCGTCTGCCTCGTGAGGCTTGGCCCCTCGTGAGGGTCTTGAGTGGTTGCTGATGAGGTTGGGCCGTACCAGGCCACTGGATGAGCCACGCCCTGGGCTGCAGGAAGGCAAGTCTGGGTACCCCCATTCCCAGGACGCCGACAGCAGCCCCCGGGCCCAAGGCGCGCTCGGACTTGGCTTCGCGGCGAAGCCAAGGGTCAAGTGCGGAGCGCCGCGGGCCCCAAAAGCCTGCGGCCTTGATTGACGCATGGTGATTGATGGGACGTGGGCCCATCCACTTCCCCACACAGCCTTGATTTTCTCCCGGCTAGACGACCACTGTTGCTTACACAACTCCACCTCCTTCGCCGGTATCACACCCGACAACTTCTTCGTCTTCTCGATCCCTCCCCCTGGTTTGATTTGACACCAACTCCTTCCACCACCATGGTCTCCAGCCGAGAGAAGGCAGGGGGGAGTAGTCTCATACCATGGCTCCCTCGCCGCCGGCCTTCGGGCTCACCACTGAGTGGTCAGTGGTGATCTCTCTGATATCTTCAATGCGGTGCTCTCGTATTACCAAATCAGCGCGCTGAACCTTGATCCTCAATTGATCGTCCTCCTTGCTCTTTTCTCCTTTGTCTGGGAAGCCATGGTGGGCATTGCCCCCTCCCTAGCCTTGCTCCGCCACTTCTTCTTGCAGCACCTGATAGACACACTCTAGTGCTCTGGGTGTGTACCCTTCCAGGCCATTGCAGCAACGGCCGGCTTGGGGATCGATTTCGACCTTTCGCCGGTCATCGGTGGCTTTAGGAAGCAGTGGGTGTTTGTGGATGTCGGTGTGCGTTGCCCCTGCTGCTTCTTCCATGGATTCCGGCCGCCTTGAGCTCCGGCTGGAAGCATGAGAAGCTCACCGACCAGAAACTAGCTCCCATTTGGCGCCGGCTGGCCAGGCTGTAGAAGCTTGGGGTGACGGCGCCCATGGTGGTGAAGGAGTACATCTAGTGCCGCATCGCTCCAGTCCAACGCCACTCTCGACCAATGTGGACCTTCTCTGGCTATGGGGACCGCATGAGGCTCCAAGCGCATGCTCTTCCTTGCGAGGTACGGTGCACTGTGCTTGAGCTCCTGACGGTGACCCAGCGCCAACCCGCTTGCCGGCGGAAGGTTGTCTTCTGTACTGCTGCTCAAACAAGGTGGAGTTCGTGAAGCGAATGCCCTCCTTCGACGAATGGGGGCTTCATCTGTCCGGCCTTGTCGGGTCTCGCGAGAACCCCGTCTGCCCGGCTCCCTTGTCCGCCGCTATCGCAGCGATCGTCCCAGAAGAGGGCGTAAGGGGGGGGGGGCGATCATCGTTGAGTGCTGGTGGCACGGTAGCTTCGGTGTTGGCGTATCCTAGGGCTCCTGAAGCGCGCCAAAGCCCCCGAGGACCCCTCGCGTTGCTCTAAGGCGGGGGTAGAGGGCCCCGCATGACCTAGCGCTTCTGGGGGCACCTTCCCTGGAGCCGCCCCGGTCGCGCCTGGCGTTGCTGACCGCATCCAGGGCTTCCGCCGGCTCCAGCTGAACTTTGAATCTCTCCGCAAGAGGAAGGGATCTCCAAGCTGCAGTTGTGATGCCTTCCGGGCATTGAAGCAGAGGAAATACATTGCCATAGATGAGTGAGTAACTTATCTTTTTAATTCCTCGAGTGCTGCCTTCCCGCCTGACTGTGATTCCTCAGGGCCCCTCCTGCCAAGGTGACGAAATCTCCTGAGAAGCAACCCCTTGCTGCCTCGAGTTCTTCGCCGATCCCGGGCACCCTCAGCCGATGTGCCGCCTCTGGCGCGGGACCATCCAAGAGGGCAGATACACTGGCTTGGTGCCTTGACCCTGCGTTCTTGTTGTTCCTGCTTCGTGGTCCCACCTAGGGTGCAGGAGGCCTGCCGGGGGCTCCCCCCATGATTGTTGTGGGGACCCCGACTCATAAGTCGTGATCACCGAATGCACGTGTACAGTGATCCCAGAGATCAATGCTCACTGAACACACAGAAGCTGAATAACAAGAGTCTTACATCCATACATACCGTAGTACATAAATAGGACCATAATGGTCAAGTCTTGAGTATATCATCGCAGCGGAAAATCTTCAAAGACAACTGGGACCCATGCCATCTGCCTTAACCCTACAGGCATTCTGACTGGGAAGCGTCCTAGCTCGCATGCTCGTCACCAAGAAATCTTCATCATAACCTGTTATCTCCTGCCTGGCCAATAAAATAACCAGTGGCAAGCCAATGAGTACATTGAATGTACTCGCAAGCAACCCAAGTGTGATAACAGAATAATTATGCAAGGCTCTACTGCTAGGTTGGCAGTTTAGCGGAAAGCTAGTTTTTCGTATGCACGTATGATCAACATATAACATGGATATGCAAGTGTCTGCAACAAGTATCAGGAGGTCACAGACATCAATATCGAGAAAGAGTTGTAATCAACACATGCACAAGCTCATTGTGACTCCTCACAATCACATCATCACTATCTCTGAATCGTGTTGTTTCCCAGAAACTTATGGACATAGTCTAAGTAGCACCACCCAACTATCCTTGACCGCGGACACGGCTATTCGAATAGTTTGACACTCTGCAGAGGTTGCACACTTTACCCACAAGATCCGGGGAACTTCCGTGTCATCCACGACCCGCGATACCTCAAGTACCCGGGGTAAGCACCCGATCACTATCTTTCCCTAGACGACACTAACATAGAGTCCACTCGATTGGTAGCAGCCCCGTGCCAAACATTTCACATCTCAAAGTTTGTGGAGACTCGCTCCGTATTCATCACATATCACAAGCACGGGGTACCAACGGTGTGTCCGGTGCCCTGTGAAAACAGTCATGGCCGCCTATCCAAGCACGACCCCGTCCCGAGAGTGACCTCATGTCACCCCCGTCACTAGTAATGCGGGAACCATGCTAGTATCGACCTAGGTAATCAATAATGCCCTTTCCCATGTAAGGGTAGAGTGGTTGCGCATGTTTGGTTGGGACGGTAGTCACACATAAATCTAATCCGTCTCTGTAAACAACACTTTCGTCGAGCCTCGGCACACTACTTCTTCACCAAGTAGTGCCCTAGCTCCTCATCAACTCCCAGGGGGCATTAATGGCACCCACTGGGTCATTTGCAAGTATGTCAGACCACACTTGTTTCACTCAATGCATAACCCCGACCCATTTTGCGTAGCCAACTACTATGGCATACATCTATCTACTCCCACCCACATAACCCTCATAGGAAGGTAGGGTCATGTTTGATGCAAGTTTCAACAGTATAGTAACAGGGGTAGCAACCAAAGTGGTTTCCACCTCAACATGATTCCGATGCATTGAATATAAAGGTGCTATGAGACATGCATAAAAAGGTTTCTCGAACATGGTCAAAGGGCTGCTTGCCTTATTCTTCCGAGTCTTCAAATCTTCTGGTCCATCTCCGATTACTCCGTTTATTACGTCAACTAACGATGGAAACAATCATAATAAGCAACACAATCAAAGCAAAAATAAAGTGCTCTAAAAATGGGAGTTGGACTTTTCTAGGATACCTCTGGTCATATTAGAAATGACCAAGGTGGTTTCATAGGTGTTGGATCAATAGGTAGTTGGGAACATTCCAATATGATGGAACCAAAGGGTTTATGGATTTGGAAGAAGTATACAAAAATATTTCCTTGAATGATGAGCAAAGGTACCCATCATCAAGTCATGATTTTAGAAGCATTTAGGAGTTGGTTTCACTGGATTTGGATTTGAAATGAATTTCCTAGGATTTTGCAAAGCTGATAAATATGAAGAAATGGCTCAATATTTGGTGGGGTACAGAAACTATTATTAAAAATGTTCCAAAACTAAGTTTGGACATGACAAGCATCTAGGAATTTGAATCACTGCATTTGGATCAAGATTGAGCTCTCTGTGATTTTCTAAAGTTCATCATAGAAAATGAAATATGGGTATTTGATAAATATTTGTGTAGGGAAAGTTTCTGGAATAATGTGCATGTTGCACCATGTGATAGAGCATGATTTATGGAGCCATAGGAAATTTGAATCATGCAATTTGGAGTTCATTTGAATTATCTAGGCATTTTTGAAGTTGACTGGGTAAAGAAAAAGGGAAAGGAATAGGGGTTATACCCTTATGCTGTACACTGGGCGGAGGATGGCCGCATAGAAACTGGGCCGGCCCATGGCTCGGCCGCGTGCACAGGGGGGAGCGGTGACGTCGGAGGCGCCTTTCGGCGATGCGCTTCCGCGCGGGGAAGGCGGGCTGCGCCGTTGCCGTCTCCACTTAAACGGCTGGGCCCTGCTGGCCGGGTCGCTGCCAGGTGGGCCCCCTCCGCAGGGTCGTCTTCCTCCTCCCGCTCCCGCAACAGAGGGGAGGGGAGGCTCGGGCCGCGCGACGCCGGCGCCCGTCCCCGGCGGCACAGGCCACCCCTGGCCAGGGCGCGGCCACCGGAGGGGCCCCCAGGGTACGGCGCGTCGGGGAAGGCCCTTGGGGCGGCAGGGGATGGCCTGGAGCATCTCCTGCATCGGCCGTGGCGGCGGACTCGTCGGACGATGGTGGAGCGGACACCACGGGGCACGGGAAGAGGTGGCGAGGGTACGGAGAGCTCCGCAGACCAGTGGTCGTTCTCCTCCTGGTGGCCAACAGGGAAGAGGAAGGCCACAGAGAGCAAACTTGGGAGGAGACCGACGGCGGAGGGTCCAGAAGAGGCAAGAGGTGCTCGGGGGGAGGCTTCTTATAGGGGCAGCTGCGGTGCACCGTGAGCACGGTCCAGGGCGCGCACGGGCGAGCTCGTGGAGAGAGAGGAGGAGGGCCGGGGAGGATAAGACCGACAGCCCGGCAGGTTGCGGACGTCGAGGGGACCTCGATGGACACGCCCACTCTGCCCAAGGCCGCCTGGATGCCTCGGGAGGGCCGAGCTACAGTGCCTCGGTGCACTGTAGCGTGCTCCAGAGCGCGCCTTTAGCCGGCATGATTATGTCTTTGCTTTCCAGGCCATGTCCCCCAATGTCCAGTAGTGCTAGGGAGTAGTAAACAATGGCGTGGAGGTCTTGGATGCTCTGGGGAACCACTGGGATGAGGAGGGAGGTGAGGAAGAGGGTGAAACCTGCTGTCCAGCAGTGTAAATTGGGGTTTTACCCCCTCCAATAATTGAGCTGAGGCCATGGGAATGTTACTGGAGGTAGATGATGATCAGAATAGGCTGTGGTAAGAATTTGAGGTAAGGAGAAAAAGTAAAAGAGGTTCAAACACTGGTTTTGGTAAATGAACAAAAGGTGTTTGATCAGTGTTTGGTCAAGCAAATGACATCCACTTGACATGGGACTTAACAGGATCAAATGTCACATATAATTAGGCCCCTACACCAAATTTGAGCTCATTTGGGCAAAGTGGCCAATGTAACTTTGGTGAACCCTAGAAATCAACAGAAATGGCTTCACCTTGTTTGTGTCAAGCAATTCATCTCCCCTTGATGCACCACTTGGTGTAGCATCATCATTTGGGGTTATAAACATGCCCACAAAGTTTGAGGCTCCAGATAAAAAGTTGACAATGTAAAGTTGTTCAAATTTGCACTTGAACAGAAAGGGTTTTGGGGTAATCTGATCAAGTTGCTCTATTCCAAATCTTGTGCCATTTGGTCTAGATGCCTTATTCGGCCATTCTAGCATGTGCACCAAATTTGAGAGCATTTGGACAAGTTTGGCAATGTAGAGTTGCTCAAACTTCAAATATGGACAGAATGGTTATGAAGGGGTTTGAGGATGTTTCCTTGATATTCAAGGCATGAGGCTTTGCAAGATCATCAAATATGTCATATATGACATGATAGAATTTCCCTGGAATTTTTGGAGAATATTTCCTTTGTAAGTATTTCAAAAGCTTGAAATATCCAGAAAGGGTTTTGGAAGGATTTGTCCAATATTTTGAACATGACCATGTGCTGAAACTCTTATATATGGACAATATATGTCCTATCAGTCTCCCTGAATTTTGGCAAATATTTTTGAAATGATTAAATAATTTTTCCCTATTAAAGACCATTTCTGGCCTTAAGAAAAAGCTTTTAAATAAAATATAAAAATAACTTTTAAAATTATACTTTTGTGGTTTCTGGGAGTCCTATACCTAATAGGATTCAAATATACTTTTTGAAAGATTTTTCACACCCTAAATAAGGTACTTGCAGTGCAAACCTCAATTCAGGGGTTTTTGGAAAAATTAATTTTTGAAAATACCATTTGGCCAAAAATATGTTTATAAGAAAATTCTATACTGGTCTATACACATGGCATGATCATTGGGAAAAGGTTTTGGGTCAAGGAGATGAAGTATAAGAGTTGGAGGATTTATTTGATTTTTAGAGCACTAGCAAACAGTAGACAAAAGTCAAATCAAGCAAGGTCAAAAACACTCAAAAGTTTTTGCAAATCCACATTTTTAACATGGAAATTAGCTTAAGCAATGTGATATGAAAATCAGGGTGTGACAATTGTCGATGGCAGTTGGGTCACTTCGGCCCTGGTGTCTTCTTCGAGCAGCGAGCCCCGGCCCCATCGGGTCCCAGCCGAGGCCCGAAACACAACTGGGATGGAGGAGACCCCTGGATCCCCATCGGGAGGGGACGAGCCTCCTCGAGCTTCTTTAATGGCCTCCGGTGCCGAGGAGGGTCCCTGTCACGCGTTCGAGTTTGCGTGCAGGCGGGGCGCCGCCCGTCATGAGCTTCTCCAGGAGGCAATGAGTGCTCTGAATCGACTCGGGAGAGAGCTTGTGGATGTTGATGCCCGTCTTGAGGCTCAGGGCCTCTGGCTGATGGATGAATGGCATCGGCTGAAGGTGGCCATTAACCTAGGGCGTCTCCAGCGCGAGCAAGCCAATGCAGAGGCCGAGGCATCCCTTGTAGCCTCGCGTGAGGCCAGTGCCCGAGCCCTGGAGGAAGCTAGGGAGGCTGACCGCCGCTGAGAGGTTGCAGAGAAGCGCTAGCAGGAGCTTCAGGCCCTGAACGCCCGCCTGGAACATCGAGCTGAGGCGCGCAGGACTGCCTTGGCGTCGATGAAAGGGACGCCTTCCGAAGAGGCAGAGATCTTGCGGTGTGAGGAACCGTTGATGTTGGAGGCCACAGAGCGCAACCTTGAGCTTGAGCGGCTGGAGGCGAGGGAGTGCCACATGACCCTGGCCGAGGATGCTGTCTCTGCTCGCGAGGACAGAATTCAGGAGGAAATCGACCAGACGGTAGTGAAGGCTAGCGCAGACCTTGCCAAGGAGTATGGCTTGAAGTTGGAGCTCTAACGGGCGAAAGCTGATGGTAGAACTGCTACCCTTGGGATGAAGCTGGAGGAAGTAGAGCAGCGCGAGAGGGTCGCCACGGCAGCCTAGTCTTCTACTCAGGCCAAGCTGGACTCCGTGCATGCCGACCTGGCCTTGCTCCAGCGACAGGTTGATGATGTCGCGGCTCTCGTGTGGCGGATCAAGGATGAAGCTTGCCGTCGACTACTGCTGCAGCACGAGCACGCCCCCATGCTCCAGGCCCTCCGGGTGAAGGCTAACCGGGCGCTCGGGGCCATCTGCGAGGACAACGTCCCTCATCCCCACGTGGAGGATTATGCTGGCCATCTTGTCTTCTTCACCGAGGTTGTGACGCGCCTGGAGAGCTGGGCCACGAGGAGCCGCCAACTTGTTGAAGAAACGAGTCGAAGCCTCCTTGGGCGCGCGTTCTCTCTGGTCTTCAGCTACCTCCAGAACATCTACCCCCACTTTGATTTCGATGCCGCCATCGCCCCAGTGCCTGGGGCCATTCGAGACAACCTGGCGTGCTGGGTGGACGACAATGTGGATGCTCTATTCAAGGCCTTTTCTACTGAGGATAACGAGGCCATGGTCACGGCAAACGAAGTCGGCGCGGTTGACGACGGTGAAGACGTGTCCAGTGACAGCGCCGGTAGTGTGCTTCAGAGCGACTCGGACGGTGCGGCGAGGGATATGTACGATTGAGCTTGTACTCCTCTGCCTCACTCCTGCATGCAAGGACTTGGACACGGCCCCGTAGGGCATGAGAGCATTTTGACGGGGGAGGCCCCTATGTGTGTAAACTGATGTTCTACTTCCCTTTTTTTGCTGCTTAGAGCCGAACCTGGGACGTGCGTCCTCGAGTTTTCTGAGTTGGGTTGTCATTGTAACTCACCTGGATCTTACGTGGCCTTGTGCGGGTCATGAGGCCATTGGCTCGCCTCTCTTCTAGGGTAGATCGCTAGGGATCCGTGGTCCTGAGCTTCTGAGCGACACGTGGCCCCGCTCCGGGGAGCGGGGCCAGGGGTGTCCTGCTGGCCATGGCAGGATGCCTACGCGGCAATTTTGCGGCACGTAGGCTCTTGCCCCAAGGGGGTTATGCCGAGGTTACAGAGGTCCGCCAGGTGGGATCGACCTTCTGGTCCCCGAGCCGGAGGGCTCGAGGCACGAGCTTTTAAAAACAGCGAAAAGGCGACAAAATCCAGCATAAATCAACGGAAAATTCCCCCCATATTTGGGAACGAACAAGACTTCAAATTCAATCCGAAAAGGCGGTGAACCAAGTTACAAAGAAAGGGAGAGGAAAGAAAATAGCCGCGTCCGGCACCTATCTAATCTTCAGGTCTTCCACCACAGCAGAGCTAAGCGCTACCACTAGGACGTGGGAGGGAGCCCCCGAGGCCCGAGGGCGGTACTCCGGAGACTCTGAGGCGTGTACAGCCCCACTCATTATTATGTGAGAGTGTCACGGGCGGAGACCTTCACAGGCATGAGACTTACTTCATATCGCCAAACGAGAGCCCCGCCTTGCGCCGCCCCTAACCACCGTTTGGGCGTCCGAAAACCAGGACGAGACCAAGGGGCAAGGGGAAGCCAACGGCACCCTCGGCGACCACGAGCCCTCTTCCGGGGGCTAGGGCTTATCGTTGCTCCCCCCGGCAGAGGACCTACCTCCGCATGCTACCTTGCTCCATGCGGCGCGGGGGAGGCTGTGGCTCCAGGCCCTCCACGCGCAGCCCCCAGCATTCTGCTTCGGTCGAGGGCGGAACCGCTGCTCTCGGGTCTTCGACCATCGCCGTGGTCTAGTTCACCTGCAGCCCATTGTTAGTGCACGCCTGCTGCTGCGATACATGCCGCGCCCTGTCGTCGCCGCTGAAGGGGTCGACGGAGCCCCTAGGCGACTCGTGGTAATCTCCTGCTTCGAGCGTCCTGCCGTTCCATCTCGGCCCGAGGAAGGCATTGGGGCCTTCCCCAAACGCGTATGCCAGGTCCATCATGCGGGGCACGTATGCTTCGTCGGCTGCCCCATCGAGGACACCGCCCGAGTGCCCCACGTCTTGAACCTCCAGCTGCGGCACCTGGCCTTGGCGGCCGCTGGGTTGTACTCCAGCGCGCCCTCGTAAAGGGCCGCAAGCGCTTGCTCCCGCCTGTGATGAAGTCGCTGCGATTGGACGGATGGCGCCAGTGCCCATGCTGGTGTCGTCAGGCCCCCCATCGCCCGAGGGGGTGCGCAAGCTTGTTGGGACCTCGCGTGCGGCTCACCCGCGACCTGGGGCATGGGTGAGGAACAAAACGGCGGCGCGCCCCTGCAGGCGTATTCCAGCAGTTCGGCGACGCGTTCCAGCAGCACGTCGTGGCCACCCTTGGCCAGCCTGCATCGCAACAGCTCTCGCGCCACGATGAGCGCTGATACGTCTCCAACGTATCTATAATTTTTGATTGTTCCATGCTATTATATTATCCTTCTAGGATGTCTTATGGGCTTTATTATACACTTTTATATGATTTTTGGGACTAACCTATTAACCCAGTGCTAGTTGTTGTTTTTCTCCTGTTTTAGGGTTTTACATAAAAGGAATATCAAACAGAGTCCAATTGACTAGCCAATTTTGTTTATGATTTTTTCTGGACCAAAAGAAGCCCCCGAAGCAAAAGAGGTGGGCCAGGAGAGCCGCGGGCTGCCCTCGAGGGTGGAGGACGCGCCCTGGGAAGGGGGGCACGCCCCCTATCTCGAGGACGGCCCGTAGCTCCCCTTTACTTGGCCCCAACTCCAAAAATTCCTATAAGTACTGAAACCTCCAGAAAGAAACCTAGACCGGGGGTTCCGCCGCCGAAAGCCTCTGTAGCCACTGAAAACCAATCTAGACCCCGTTCCGACACCCTGCCGGAGGGGGGACCCTCACCGGTGGCCATCTTCATCATCCCGGCGCTCTCCATGACGAGGAGGGAGTAGTCCACCCTCGGGGCTGAGGGTATGTACCAGTAGCTATGTGTTTGATCTCTCTCTCTCTCTCTCTCTCTCTCTCTCTCTCTCTGTCTCTCTCTCTCTCTCGTGTTCTTGAGATGGCACGATCTTGGTGTATCGCGAGCTTTGCTATTGTAGTTGGATCTTATGATGCTTCTCCCCCTCTACTCTCTTGTAATGGATTGAGTTTTCCCTTTGAAGTTATCTTATCGGATTGAGACTTTAAGGATTTGAGAACACTTGATGTATGTCTTGCACGTGTTTATCTGCGGTGACAATGGGATATCGTGTGATCAACTTGATGTATGTTCTGGTGATCAACTTGCGTGGTCCGTGACCTTGGGAATCTATGCATAGGGGTTGGCACCCGTTTTCGTCTTGACTCTCCGGTAGAAACTGTGGGGCACTCTTTGAAGTTCTATGTGTTGGTTGAATATACGTTTCTGAGACTGTGTGATACATATCGTATAATCATGCCCATGGATACTTGAGGTGACATTAGGGTTTTGATTGATTTGTGTCTTAAGGTGGTATTGTTGTACGAACTCTATGATAGATTGAACGTTACTACGGACTCTTGAATAGATCGATCAGAAAGAATAACTTTGAGGTGGTTTCGCACCCTACCATAATCTCTTTGTTTGTTCTCCGCTATTAGTGACTTTGGGGTGACTCTTTGTTGCATGTTGAGGGCTAGTAATATGATCCCATTATGTTATCCTTGTTGAGAGAACTTGCACTAGTGAAAGTATGAACCCTAGGCCTTGTCTACTATCATTGCAACACCGTTTATGCTCATGTTTACCACTTGCTACCTTGCTGTTTTTATATTTTCCTATTACAAAACCTATATCTACCATCCATATCGCACTTGCATCACCATCTCTTCGCCGAACTAGTGCACCTATACGATTTACCAATGTATTGGGTGTGTTGGGGACACAAGAGACTATTTGTTATTTGGTTGCAGGGTTGCTTGAGAGAGACCATCTTCATCCTACGCCTCCCATGGATTGATAAACCTTAGGTCATCCACTTGAGGGAAATTCGCTATTGTCCTACAAACCTCTGCACTTGGAGGCCCAACAACGTCTACAAGAAGAAGGGTGCGTAGTAGACATCAAGCTCTTTTCTGGCGCCTTTGCCGGGGAGATTAGTGCTTGAAGTTATATCTTTATATCTTGCAGTCGAATCTTTTAGTTTCTTGTTTTATCACTAGTTTCGTTTATAAAAGAAAACCACAAAAATGGAATTAAGGTTACCTCATATGCTTCATATTTTTAATATCTTTCGCGAAAATGATGGAAAGGAAAATTGTGCTCAAGTACTAGAAGAAGAATTACATAGAATGCTTGGCACTAAAGACTTGAATGATGAGCATGCTTGCAATGTTGTTAGTGTGAATCCTTTGAATATCCATGGTACTAATGGTGATTGCACTAGTCATGATGAAAATATCTCATATAAGCATGTTGATTTTTGTGGAGTGTATAGAGTTTGCATGTACATAACAAAGAGGGAAGATAGATTTTGTAAGAGGCATAAGTATTTAGAAACTAAATGATTGCTACAGATGCTAGATGATTGTGCTGAAAATTTAAAATATCTTTGCCATCCTTGTGAACTTTGCAATGAACGTGATCATTTAAATCCCCAATGTGAATTGTTTCATGATCGAATCGTGTCCAAAAATTGTGATGACTTGATATCCCTTGCACATCATAATGAACTTAGTTTGCTTGTGGGTTTTGAAGAAATAAAACGTTTAACTAAGGATCTTCCTGAATTTGTCCTTGATAAAGTTCTTGATTTTGATCTAGAGGAAATTTATATGTATTGTGCGGTGAAATGCATTGAAAATCCTTATATTGCCAATTACCTTATGTCAAGAAAACAAATAGGAGATGAAGAGAATACTAATGAAACGGAAGAGATTCCCCAATATCCTCCTATTATTTCTTATGATGAATCAGGTAACGAGGAGGAGCCTCCTATTCTACCAATCTCATTAATAAGGACCTCCAAAAAGAAGATTAAACCCATAAATAATGACAAGAAGAAAAATAAAAGACGGAGAAGCAAATACAAAAAGGTATCCCTTTCAAATGATGTTGCTTCCATTACTCATTGTGATGATAATTGCTATACTATCGGTGCTATCCATACTATTAATGATGAGACTGATTATGCCTATGATATGAAAAGGCCCAAGCTTGGGGATGATATGTTTGATGAGAATGATATATTCGAGAATTTATTTGCCTCAATTAATGTTTGTCCCAAGCTTGGGGATGCTACGCTTGATGAAGATGATATTTTTAGCCTCCCAAGTCTTGATATGCAAATCTATTATGATGAAAGCATGCCTCCTATTTATGATGATTATTGTGATGACACTTATGCTATAAAAAGTACTGATGATTATATTTATCAAACTTGTCATGATTATGATTACCCTTTTTCTGAACATTACTCGTTTAATGTGGAGACAATCTATAGTATTCAAGTCTCTTATGATACTCCCACTATTCTGAATGAGAAGAATTTTGCTTATGTGGAGAGTAGTTAAATTTCTATGCAAGCACATCATGAAAAGAATGCTTTATGTGTGGTTATATTGTTGAATTCATTCATTATGCTACTGAAAATTATTATGAGAGGATCATATGCTTCTACATATTGAATTAATATCAAGTTTCCTCTCTATGTGCTTAAAGTTTTGAAGTTATGCTTCTTTTCCCTTCCTATGCTAGTTGATTATCGTTCCCATAAGTTGTTTGCTCACAAAATCCCTAGGCATAGGAAGTGGGTTAGACTTAAATGAGCTATTCATATGTTTCATGATGCTCCCGTTATGTTTCAATTCTTATCTTTTATGCGAGCATCATTGAAATCATCATGCCTAGCTAGGGACGTAAAACGATAGAGCTTGTTGGGAGGCAACCCAATTTTATGTTTTTTGTTTTTGTTGCTGTTAGGGCATAAATATTGCATCCAGCCTCTGATTATATGTGGTTTCATGTTTTGTTTAGCGTTTGTGCCAAGTAGAACCTTTGGGAAGACTTGTGTGGAGTTTATATGATCTTGCTGTGAAAAATAGAATCGCCAGGGCTCGCTAAAGTAGTCGTGGGATTTTACTGGAGCATGATTTTTAGTTGATTCTTTTTGCAGATTATTGGTATAAAAATTGCGCAAATTTACCAATTTAGTTTGAATTTGTTGGAGTTCCATAAGTAGGCAAACCCTGCAGATTACTACAGACTGTTCTGTCTTTGACAGATTCTGTTTTCGTGTGTTGTTTGCTTATTCTAATGCATCTATGAGTAGTATTGGGAATTACGAACCATAGAGAAGTTGGAGTACAGTAGGTTTAACACCAATATAAACAAAGAATGAATTCATTGCAGTACCTTTGAGTAGTGGTTTGCTTTCTTATACTAACAGAGCTCACGAGATTTTTGTCTAAGTTTCGTGTTCTGAAGTTTTCAAGTTTTGAGTATTGCTTTGATGGACTATGGAACAAAGAGTGGCAAGAGCCTAAGATTGGGGATGCCCATGGAACCCAAAGGTAAAATTCAAGGACAACCAAAAGCCTAAGCTTGGGTATGCCCCGGGAATGCATCCCCTCTTTCGTCTTCATCCATCGGTAACTATACTCGGAGCTATATTTTTATTCACCACCTGATATGTGTTTTGCTTGGAGCGTCAATTTAGTTTATTTTGTTTTGCTTGCTGTTTGAATAATATCCCAAGCTCTGAAGTTCTTAAATGTTAGAGAGTCTTCATATAGTTACATAATTATTCAACTACTCATTGATCTTCACTTATATCTTTCGGAGTAGTTTGATATTGCTCTAGTGCTTTACTTATATCTTTTAGTGAACGGCGGTGGTTTTATTTTGAAGAAATAGATGAACTCTCATGCTTCACTTATATCCTTTTGAGAGTATATTAACACAGCATGGTAATGTGCTTAGGCTATAAAACTAGTCTTCACATAATAGACATCCAATATCAATGTAGTAAAACATTTCACACTAAGTGCATTGAATATGATGAGAAGTTGGATGCTTGATCCATGTTTTGAGATATGAGGATCGTGATATTAGAGTCATGCTAGTGGAGTTATTATGAAATTGAGAAATACTTGTTTAAGGTTAGTGATTCCCGTAGCATGCACGTATGGTGAACCGTTGTGTGACTAAGTTAGAGCATGAGGTATTTGTAGAGTGTCAACCTTTGTGTGGAGGTCGGGGGCACGCGATGGTTAACTCCTACCAACCTCCCCCATAGGAGCATGCGTTGATTGCTTTCTTTTGATGACTCGTAGATTTTTGCAATAAGTATATGAGTTCTTATGACTAATGTTGAGTCCATCTATTATACGCACTCTCACCCTTCCACCATTGCTAGCCTCTCTTGTACCGCGCAACTTTCGCTGGTGCCATAAACCCACTATATATCCTTCCTCAAAATAGCCACCATATTATTCCTCAAAACAGCCACCATACCTACCTATCATGGCATTTCCATAGCCATTCCGAGATATATTGCCATGCAACTTTCCACCGTTCCATTCATATGACACACATCATATTGTCATATTGTCATCGCATGATCATGTAGTTGACATCGTATTTGTGGCAAGACCACCATGCATAATTTTCATACATGTCACTCTCGTTTCATTGCACATACCGGTACACCGCCGGAGGCATTCATACAGAGTCATACTTTATTGTTGTAGTATCGAGTAGTAATATCGAGTTGTAATGAAAGTGTGATGATCATCATTATTAGAGCATTGTCCCATGGGAGGAAAGGCTAAATCTATAAAGCCCCTCCACAAAAAAAAAAGAATAAAAGAAAGAAAAAAGAAAAAAGGCCAAAGAAAAAAGGCCCCAAAAAAGAGAAAAAAAGGAAAAAAAGAAAAGAAAAAGGGAAAATTGCCACTATCTTTTTTCACACTTGTGCTTCAAAATAGCACCATGTTCTTCATTGTAGAGAGTCTCATGCTTAGTCACTTTCATATACTAGTGGGAATTTTCATTATAGAGCTTGGCTTGTATATTCCAACGATGGGCTTCCTCAAATCCCCTAGGTCTTCATGAGCAAGCAAGTTGGATGCACACCCACTAGTTTCTTTTGTAGAGCTTTCATTCATATTTAGCTCTAGTGCATCCGTTGCATGGCAATCCCTACTCACTCACATTGATATCTATTGATGGGCATCTCCATAGCCCGTTGAAACGCCTAGCTGATGTGAGACTATCTCCCTCCTTTTTTGTCTTCTCCACAACCACCTCTATTCCACCCATAGTGCTATGTCCATGGCTCACGCTCATGTATTGCGTGAAAGTTGAAAGGTTTGAAAAGATAGATTATGAAAACATGTGCTTGGCTGAAATCGGGGTTGTGCATGATATGAATATTTTTGTCTGATAACGAGGGAGCATAGCCAACACTATATGATTTTGTAGGGATAACTTTCGTTAGCCATAGTATTTTGAGAAGACATGATTGCTTTGTTAGTATGCTTGAAGTATTATTGTTTCTTATGTCGATATAGACTTTTATCTTGAATCTTTCATATCTGAACATTCATGCCACAATTAAGAGAATTACATTGAAAAACTATATTGGTTAGCATTCCACATCAAAAATTCTGTTTTTATCATTTACCTACTCGAGGACGAGCAGGAATTAAGCTTGGGGATGCTGATACGTCTCCAACGTATCTATAACTTTTTATTGTTCGATGCTATTATATTATCCTTCTAGGATGTCTTATGGGCTTTATTATACACTTTTATATGATTTTTGGGACTAACCTATTAACCCAGAGCCCAGTGCCAGTTTATGTTTTTCTCCTGTTTTAGGGTTTTACAAAAAAGGAATATCAAACGGAGTCCAATTGATGAGCCAATTTTTTATGATTTTTTCTGGACCAAAAGAAGCCCCCGAAGCAAAAGAGGTGGGCCAGGAGAGCCATGGACTGCCCTTGAGAGTGGAGAACGCGCCCTGGGAAGGGGGGGCGCGCCCCCCTATCTCGAGGATGGCCCGTAGCTCCCCTTTACTTGGCCCTGACTCCAAAAATTCCTATAAATACTGAAACCTCCAGAAAGAAACCTAGATCGAGAGTTCCGCCGCCGAAAGCCTCTCTAGCCACCGAAAACCAATCTAGACCCCGTTCCGGCACCCTGTCGGAGGGGGGAACCCTCACCGGTGGCCATCTTCATCATCTCGGCGTTCTCCATGACGAGGAGGGAGTAGTCCACCCTCGGGGCCGAGGGTATGTACCAGTAGCTATGTGTTTGATCTCTCTCTCTCTCTCTCGTGTTCTTGAGATGGCACGATCTTTATGTATCGCGAGCTTTGCTATTCTAGTTGGATCTTATAATGCTTCTCCCCCTCTACTCTCTTGTAATGGATTGAGTTTTCCCTTTGAAGTTATCTTATCGGATTGAGTCTTTAAGGATTTGAGAACACTTGATGTATGTCTTGCACGTGTTTATCTGTGATGACAATGGGATATCATGTGATCCACTTGATGTATGCTCTAGTGATCAACTTGCGGGTTCCGTGACCTTAGGTATCTATGCATAGGGGTTGGCACACGTTTTCGTCTTGACTCTCCGATAGAAATTTGGGGCACTCTTTGAAGTTCTATGTGTTGGTTGAATAGATGTTTCTGAGATTGTGTGATGCATATCGTATAATCATGCCCACAGATACTTGAGGTGACATTGGAGTATGTAGGTGACATTAGGGTTTTGATTGATTTGTGTCTTAAGGTGTTATTCTAGTACGAACTCTATGATAGATTGAATGTTACTACGGACTCTTGAATAGATCGATCAGAAAGAATAACTCTGAGGTGGTTTCGTACCCTACCATAATCCCTTCGTTTGTTCTCTGATATTAGTGACTTTGGAGTGACTCTTTGTTGCATGTTGATGGCTAGTAATATGATCCAATTATGTTATCCCTGTTGAGAGAACTTGCACTAGTGAAAGTATGGACCCTAGGCCTTGTTTCAACGCATTGCAATACTGTTTGTGCTCACTTTATCATTAGTTACCTTGATGTTTTTATAATTTCAGATTATAAAAACCTATATCTACCATCCATATTGCACTTGTATCACCATCTCTTCGCCGAACTAGTGCACCTATACAATTTACCATTGTATTGGGTGTGTTGGGGACACAAGAGACTCTTTGTTATTTGGTTGCAGGGTTGCTTGAGAGAGACCATCTTCATCCTACGCCTCCCACGGATTGATAAACCTTAGGTCATCCACTTGAGGGAAATTTGCTACTGTCCTACAAACCTCTGCACTTGGAGGCCCAACAACGTCTACAAGAAGAAGGGTGCGTAGTAGACATCAAGCGCATCCCTCATGTTCGCCTGCTCCCGTTGGGTGTGTGATGCTGTTTCCGCGGCGTAGTTCGAAGACTGCGCTGCGGAGTGTGTGTGCCGTGACGCCAAGGCAGAGGTCACAGGTCCATGCGGCCCACGGCCGGTGGCGTTAGGCGGTGCGGGGGCCGCCTGAAGCGCGGGGTTGAGGCCTTCATGGGCGGACAGCGCTGCCCGCGCGGGCGAGGCTGCCAAGCGGTCAGCGTGAACCCCCTGATCGTCGGCCATCAGGACTGCGGAGCGGCAACGAACCGAACGACAGAAGGCAAGATCCGGCGCACCCCTACCTGGCGCGCCAAATGTCGGATCTTGGGTTCCGGCAAAACCCTTGAGGTTCGAACACTAGGGTGTGCACGAAGATCTCTCCTTTCCGCTCTAGCTCGCTCTCGCACCAATTCCTAGGCCTAGCTCGTGAACAAGGGACACAAGGGTTTATACTAGTTCGGACCACCATTGTGGTGTAATACCCTAATCCAGTGTGGTGCGGTGGATTGCCTTGCAAGCTGAGGATGAACTAGTACATGGCAAGAACAGCCTCCTGAGGAGAGGTGCTCTTGTGCTCGGAGAGCTTGTGGATGTGTGGGTGGTCTCGATGATCCGATTCCCTTTCTATGGGGGTGGCTAGTCCTATTTATAGAGGCCCGGGTCCTCTTCCCATATATTGAGCGGGAAGGGATCCCACAAAGGCCAAGTTTGAAGAGGGACAGCTAGTACAAGCTATCCTGACAAAAGGTGGTCTTCGCCTGCCAAAGGCTCTAGTGGTGACGCCGCCGTGGGCTCCGCAATGACCTTCGCTCTGCCGTCTTGCTAGTCTTGGTCTTGTTGCACTGATATGGAAACCTTTGCCTGATGCCTCAGGACTGCTCGCCTCTGCTTGCCCGTTTAGCACCAAAGAGGAAACCGGCATCCTGCGCCCGCTGGCGCCCGCGTGGCCTTGGTCGTCATGGCTCACGTCACGGGAACCTCGTGAGGTGCCCCTTGCCTTGATATCTCCGCTCCTCGAGAGCTAGCCTAATGAGGCCGCCCCAGGGGAGGTCTTGCGTCATCCGGCTCGCGAGGCTTGGCCCCTCGTGTGGGTCTTGAGTGGTTGCTGATGAGGTTGGGCCATACCAGGTTGCTGGATGAGCCACGCCCTGGGCCGCGGGCAGGCAAGTCTGGGTACCCCCATTCCCAGGACGCTGACACGCAAAGCTTCGCCCTTGCCCCTTGGCTTTACCTTGAAGCCAAGTTCGACCGCACCTTGGGCCCCGGGGCTACCGTCGGCCTTCTGGGAATGGGGATACCCAGACTTGCCTGCCTGCTACCCATTACGTGGCTCCATCGGCAGCCTGGTACGGCCCGGCTTCAGCAACCGCAGCTCAAGACCCTCGCGAGGGGCCAAGCCTCGCGAGGAGGACGACAACAAGACCTCCCTGGGGCAGCCTCTCTAGGCCGGCTCCCGAGGACCGGAGATATCTATGCAAAGGCGCACCTCGCGAGGTTCACATGACGTGAGCCATGACGACCAAGGCCAGGCGGGCGCTAGCAGGCGTAGTGTACTAGTTTCCCCTTTGGTGCTAAGGGGGCAAGCACAAGCACGGAGTCCCGAGGAATCAGGCAAAGGTTTCCATATCCGTGCAGCAAGACCAAGGACTATCAGGACGGCAGAATGGAGGTCATCGTGTAGCCCGGCTCAGCGTCACCACTAGAGCCTTTGGCAGTCGAAGACTACTTTTGTCAGGATAACTTGTACTAGCTGTTCCCCTTCGAATTTGGCCGTTGTTGGATCCCTTCCCGCCGATATTTGGGAAGAGGACCAAGGCCACTATAAATAGGACCTAGCCACCACCATGGAGGGGGACGGCTGAGCCGAGGGAGAAAGAGAGAAAGAGAGAGAAAGGGGGATCAGATCCATTCCACCCTACACACACACCACAAGCTCATTCGAACCCAAGAACACCTCTCCTCCGGAGGTTGTTCATGTTGACACTGATTTTGACCGAAGGACATATATTGCGATTAAAACAAATAAATTATTTTAAATAATGGAAATGATAAAATACACCATTAAGCGGAAATACTATGGTGAATTTCCGTCGCTTAAAATAACATGTACACAAAATAAGTTAATAAAAAAGGATGATATTTGAGATATTTGCAAAGTGAATAAAAATCTCCATGAAAAATTTGTCTCGACGAAAATCATACACACCTTCATCCATGCATGCCGCCACCTACGGCGGATGTCAAATACCTACATAAAATCATAATGTTTCCGAGATATCGACCGTAGGGTAAATGCGAGGCCTATTCCATCAATCATGTGAAATATCAACGCGATGGATAAAATAGGACGTGCGCCGATATAAATATATTTAAGGAAATTAGAAGAAAACACCAGACCATCATGTAATTGTCCATGAACGAATGTTTGCATATGTCTTTTTTTTATGGCAAGACAAAGAAATTAGAATGAATTAACAAAAAAAGACTTCAATTAGTCAAGCCCAGCTCATTTATATAAAATGTCTACGTACATACTTGCTAATGGGTAAGACTGATTTACAAGGTTGTCTGGATGGCCTAATCCATCCTCTAATTAATCACTACAAGCAAACTGATGGGCTAGGGTCCAAGCCCACACGTTGATAAAAAAATACATGGGCTAATTAGGCGAGTGGCCGGTTCAAAGCTTGGTCAAAGAGCAATTAATTAAAGAAAAGAAATGAAAAAGAAGCATGCAGGGACGCTCCCACGACCCATGCACTCCCGCACGAATACATCCCATGACTGGAGAACGTGCGTGCGCGCACTGGAGGCCTCCGTTGCTGCCCTCTCCGATAAATACTCCCCTCCAGCATACATGAAAGAGGTTGGATTGCTCATTCCCTCTTGTTCTACTGCTGCTACACACATACTGCTACAAAAAAAAAATCACACCCACACATACGTGTGAGAGGGAGGCTGGGAGGAGTTGAGCAAGAAGGTGGGATTCATGGTTCTCTCCTTATCCCTTTGCTTCTCTGATTGGTGATCTTCCCTATGCTTGCTTAATCTTTGCTCTTGGTTTGGTCATATTGACATGAGCCAAGTAGCTTCTTCCATATGATGATTCTTGATTTGGTCACATTGGCACAGATCATGAATTCTTTTCCATGTTGCCTAATATTTGCTCTTGGCTTGGTCATATTGACATGAGCCAAGTAGCTTTTTTTATCATGTGATGGTTCTTGATCTGGTCATATTGACACAGATCTAGAGCTTTTTCTTCAAGTAGCATGGTCCTTTTTTTCATATAATGGTTCTTGATTTGGGCACATTGACACAAACCTAGAATTTTTCTCCAAGTGACATAATTTTTGCTCTTGGCTTGGTCATATTGACACATGCCAAGTAGCCTTCATCCTTGACGAAATTGACATTTTGCTCTTGGCATGCTCATATTGACACATGCCAAGTAATATTTTCATAATATCTGAGAGCTCTGTCTTGGCATGGTCATATTGACACATGTCAAGTAGTATTCTCACAAGTTTAATATCTTGTTCTTGGCATGGTCATGTTGACACATGTCAAGAGGTTTTCTCAAAATTCAATATTTTGTTCTTGCCATGGTCATGTTGATACATGTCAAGAAGTATAAAATTGCATGAAAATTGCCTCTGGTTTGGTCATATTGACACAAATCGAGGTATTTATTTCCTTATGTAGAGTGAAGACTTTGTTCTCAACAGAATCACGGCAAAGGCATGACTCGGGGAAAATCAACATGAAAAAATGATGGACAAACTATATACTATAGATTGCATATAAAAAATTGCAAAACCATAAGTGCTCATCAAAAGACACCATACTTAGTCGCATGCTTGATGATCGCATGCGTGCATGATATGCTAAAATTGAGTCATTTAGCAAACCTTAATTAACCATGTTCAAAGTTGGGTGCATGGAAAACTGACATTCCCACTTCATGGTGCATAAACAAAACATCGCCAAGTCATAAACGGTACTATATTAATCAAATGTCTCTAAAACCGACTAAATGGATATACTATATGAAATGCATCGGCCCCAAATAGTGCTAGTTTGCATCATCGGCAGATAACTAAATATTGGCGAATCTAGTGTATATGCATGCAAAGTAAAATGGACACGTAGTACCTAGCTAATTCTAGGTTAATTGGTGTATATCTACCCAACTAAAATAAATTGTATGGTCCCTTCATATGGACGAACATTATAAAAAAAACTAAAAGATGACCAGAGTCATAATCTGAGTCTGATCGCACTAGAAATATTGTAGTGCACTCGCATATGCCATCAAAGAAATTAAATATTTTTTTATCTGCTCCATATATACATATGCTCAAAAGGGATCGCATCTGGCTTATCTTCGCATAATATGAAAGTTAGATCACCATCACCCATATGGCTCGCGAACATTTAGGAAATATAAAAGTCATCTACTCATAATATGAAGAGTATTACCATTGTTAGTACTAATGTATTTTGCATGCACAACATACGTGCATGATTTCATGTCACATATGCATGCATCATGATGATTGAAGACTCATTTAGCAGATTGATTAACCATTAAGATTATTTTCTCATATAAAGTAAAGGAGAATAAATCAAAGTCTAGATATAGGTTAATCAACAAGGAAAATTAAATGAAGTCATTCAAGCATGCATACATGTGCTGCCAATATCAGTACGAGTAAAATAAAAGCAAAATATTAGTGAAAGCCATCGCATATGATTACCTTAAAAAATTTCCAAGGCTCCCCCGAGTATGCCGGCGTCGACGACAGCGAGGAGGAAGAATTTTCTTATATCATTTTGTAATAGGCATGTGATGTAATCCTATGTAATAGAAATGTTGGAATCCTTAATCAGGGGTTTTCTCTTCGGAGATGTAATTAACAAATTTTTTATGTAAATGTAAGAGTTCTGGAAATAATGTACCTGCAATGTTTGATCTTCTTTTTTTATTGTATGCATGTATGCACTTAAATTTATTTATTCTGTATCAATGACGTGGATGCGTGTTTCACGCTCGCCATTTTTCCCGTCATCAGATTCCGGCACGCCCAGTGGGACATATTTTTCCCCTCATCTTTGAATTCCAACATAGGATTGCAACATATGAACCTCCATAGTACATAAAGCATAAAATATTATGTACACATATGCAAAATAAAAAAACAATAAAGAAAAATAATATATGGTTTTCTTTATTTTAAAGGTATGGAGGGACAGGTTCAGAAGTTTGTCACTCTCCGCTTTGGTGACCTCTGGCTGGATGTGCCGATCGGTCCACTTGTGGCCTCAGTTAGTAGGAGTTTGGAAACAACAACTACATCCCCAACTGAACTAGAAGAAAAGGAAGTCTCCTCTGCAATGAAGGAAGGTTTTATTCTGTTCTTACAAAGTCAGCAAAGAGAAGGATGCGTGCAGCTGCAAGAGCATCTAAGGATCAACATGTACGCGGAGCTTCTTCATCTATTTCAGTTCCTCCTGGTTTCACAAAGATGTCAGCTACCAAGGTCATGAGCCATGAAGTACCATCAAAGGTTGTTCGCATGACGCTCGAAGAGTGGCCCGTGCTTGCAAAACGACCGGGATCACTAAAGGTGGCGTTGAAAGTGCAACTAATCCCAGGGTGGTTTTGGTAATTAATAACAACATATATATCATTGAACTAATAGCTACTTGAGAATCATTTCAGAGAAGTTCGATGATATGGGTATGGAAATGACTGAAGAAGTGGACCCCTCAAAATGCTAAGGCAAGCATTGGCAAAAGCTCAAGACTCCATTTTTGGTTTAGTGATCAAAGATCACATTGAGTCCATAGGAAAAGCCAATACTATTAAAAGGGGATGAGGTTGTGTTGATGATCTGGTTGCTCAAGTGCTTAGTGATATATCTCCTTTAACTATCAGCAACTTTCACTTCTAAACACACTCATAAGTAATCTCGGACAAACCGATTCTTCAAACTCAGTCCCACCAAGATGAACCACCTCAGCTATATTCCAAACCCTAGAAATTTCGGTCTATCCGATTTTGAGTTCGGTCTCACCGAAACTGGACTGCCAACCTTCTGTAACCATTTGACATCATATCGGAATATCCGAGTTGTTAATTTCGGTCCCACCGAAAATGGCAAGCTCCTATCTTTGACTCATATCGGACATACCGAGATGGTATTTTCGGTCCCACCGAAAACCCCAACGTTCACTATATTTGAACTTTCGGTCTGACCGAGTTTTCACTTCGGTCTCACCGAGATTACTCAAATATGTGTGTAACGGTTGGATTTTGTGTGGAGGCTATATATACCCCTCCACCCCCTCTTCATTCGTGGAGAGAGCCATCAGAAAGAACTACCACTCCTACCTTACACTTTCTGAGAAGAGAACTACCTACCCTTGTGTTGAGATCAAGTTGCTCCATTCCTACCATAAGAAACTTGATTTCTAACCTTCCCAAGTTGCTTTCCACTCAATCCTTTCTTCCACCACAGCCATATCAGTGAGGAGAGTTGAGTGTTGGGGAGATTATCATTTGAAGCACAAGAGCAAGGAGTTCATCATCATCAACAACATCTATTACCTTTTGGAGGGTGGTGCCTCCTAGATTGGTTAGGTGTCGCTTGGGAGCCTCCGTCTTCGAGATGTGGAGTTGAACCAAGAAGTTTGTAAGGGCAAGGAGATCGCCTACTTCGTGAAGATCTACCCCGAGTAAGGCTAGTCCTCGGGCGTAGGCCATGATGGAATAGACAAGGTTGCTTCTTCATGGACCCTTCGTGGGTGGAGCCCTCCGTGGACTCGCGCAGCCGTTACCCTCCGTGGGTTGAAGTCTCCATCAACGTGGATGTACGATAGCACCACCTATCGGAACCACGAGAAAAATCTCCGTGTCTCCAAATTGCGTTTGATCTTCTCCACCTCTCTTTACTACATGTGCAATTTACTTTCCGCTGCTCATACTCTAGAATTGCATGTGTAGGGTGATGCTTGACTTGATCATAATTGTGAAACTGCCAAAAACTGTTCATGATCAAAAGGCAGAATTTTTATATTGTCAAGTAGTCTAATCACCCCCCCTCTAGACATACTTTCGATCCTACAAGTGGTATCAGAGCTTTGGTCTCCATTGTTTTGGTTTCCATTGCATTGGACTCCATAAGCTTGGTTTCACAACCTAGGAGAGTATGGCGTCTAGTGAGGGTAATTATCGTAGAGGTCCTTACTTTGATGGTACAAATTTTGCTAGTTGGAAGCATAAAATGAAAATGCATATTCTTGGTCATAACCCAGCCGCATGGGGCATTATTTGTGTTGGTATGCAAGGTGAATTCTTCGAGGAAGGAAAAGTTCCGGATCGCGAAGCTACATCGGAAGAGTTGCGGATGTTGCAAAACAATGCTCAAGCTTGTGACATTCTCTTCAATGCTTTGTGTCCCGAGGAGTTCAACAAAATCAGCCGTCTTGAGAATGCTAAAGAGATTTGGGATACTTTGGTTGAAATGCACGAAGGTACTGAATCTGTGAAGGAATCAAAGCTAGATATTCTTCAAGGTCAACTTGACAAGTTCAAGATGAAGGATGGTGAAGGAGTCGCTGAAATGTACTCTAGGCTTGCTCTCATCACAAATGAGATTGCCGGCTTAGGAAGCGAAGAAATGACCGACCGATTCATCATTAAGAATATTCTCAGAGCTTTGGATGGAAAGTATGACACCGTGTGCACTTTGATCCAAATGATGCCAAACTACAAGACTCTCAAGCCAACTGAAGTCATTGGAAGAATTGTTGCTCATGAGATGACACTTAAGGATAAGGAAGAGCTTCACAACAAGTCAAGTGGTGCTTACAAAGCTACAAGTGATGCTCCCACTACCTCAAGTGACAAGTTAATTTCCAATGAAGAGATAAGCCTAATGGTTAAGAACTTCAACAAGTTCTACAAGAATAGAGGCAAAGAAAGAAGCTCAAAGTCTAGATCATATGATGAAAAGAGATCTTCTAGTCGTGATCGAAACTGCTACAATTGTGGAAGACCCGGACACTTCTCAAATGAGTGTACGGCTCCCCACAAGAGAAGAGAAGAATCTCCAAGAAGAAGAGCAAGAGATGAGTCACCTCGGAGAGAGAGAAGGAGTAGAGATGATCGTTATGAACGAAGACCCTCTCGGAGAAGCAAGGATTCGGAGAGAAAGGACAAGTCATCAAGGAGCTACACAAGAAGAAGACATCAAGCTCATGTAGGTGAATGGGTCTCCGGCTCCGACTCCGACAATCAATCCGATGGAAGCTATCACTCCGACTCTGACTACAGTCAAGATGAAGGTGTTGCCGGACTTGCACTCGTATCCTCCAACTCCAACTCCTACGACTTATTTGATTCACCAAATGAGGGAATTGGAAGATGCTTCATGGCTAAAGGCCCCAAGGTAACACACCCTGAATTCATTGACTTTGATAGTGATGAGGATGACTTGCTTGGTGAAGATGAGCTCTTGCATGATAAATCTAGTGAGCTTAGTAATGATGAAAATGCTAGTAGTCTTTATAGTCGAGAAGAGTCGAATGACAATGCTATGAAGGAGATTGAGCGTCTAACTAAAGAACTAAACACTCTTAAGTTAGCTCATGAAACTACTCAAGAAGATCATAGAGAGCTCCTAAGATCTCATGAGAAGCTACGCTTCGAGAAGCTCACTCTAGAGCAAGAACATGAGTTTCTAAAAGCGATCAATGATGATCTTCGAAAGAAGAGTTCTTCATATCTTGCCAAACGACTTCTCTTGTCTAATTTCTTGCCACCTATTAAGACTAAGCATGACAAGCATAAGAAAAATTCTTCCTCTAGTAGTAACAATAACCATGTTAAATCTAATATTGTTGCTTCTAGTAGTTCTCTTGATTCCACTAACAATGTTTCAAGCCAAGTTACACTTGAGCAAGAAAATAGCCTATTGAAGGAAATCATAGAGAAAGGTGTCTACAAGAGTCTTGCCGGAAGCAAGAACTTTGAGGAAATTGTTCGCAAACAAGGAAGGCACCGGAAGAATCAAGGGATTGGTTTTGAGCGAAAGTTCAACGCCGAAGGTGTTGAGTGGGAAGAAGGTCAATATCCTACTCCACAGTTTGTTTCTCAAAAGGAGAAGTATGATCCTACTTCTTCCAATGTGGAACAAGCTCAAGATGACCTTCCACCACAAGACCACAAGCTAAAAGCCAAGGACAAGCTTCAAGAGGAGATTGATGCATTCATTGAAGCACCTCAAGCCATGGTCAAGTGGGTTCCCAAGGACACGTCAAGTTCTACTTCGTCAAGCTCAACTACAACCCCAAGGATTCCCATCAAGATGATGTGGATCCCGAAGAAGAAGAACTAGAAGGTTATTGAGGGTGACTCCGCCAACATACTTCACTCACATTCATTTTGGCAACTTGTGCAATCAACTTCCACATCATGCACTAGTTCATGGAGTCACAAACCCTTTTGTTGGTAAGTCAAGGGACAAGGTAATCATTGCTTTCATGGACATCATCTATTGTGAACTTCAATCTATGTCCATGGATATCCTTGTTTGTTCCTTGTGGGACTAACCCATGTAGGTATTGAAAGTGCCCTAATCCAAAGGATAGCTCCCAACTCTTGATGATCTACATCAACATTGAGCATCCACATCTTCAACATCTACATGAAGTATTCTACGACAACCCAAGGTTAGTTTGACCCTTTAAAAGGGGATGAGGTTGTGTTGATGATCTGGTTGCTCAAGTGCTTAGTGATATATCTCCTTCAACTATCAGCAACTTTCACTACTATACACACTCATAAGTAATCTCGGACAAACCGATTTTCCAAACTCAGTCCCACCGAGATGAACCACCTCAGCCATAAGCCAAACCCTAGAAAAATCGGTCATTCCGAGTTTGAGTTCGGTCTCACCGAAACACGGGCTGCCAACCTTCTGTAACCGCTTGTCATCATATCGGAATATCCGAGTTGATAATTTCGGTCCCACCGAAACTGGCAAGTTCCTGTCTTGACTCAAATCGGACAAACCGAGATGGTATTTTCGGTCCCACCGAAAACCCCAACGTTCACTATATTTGAACTTTCGGTCTGACCGAGTTTCCACTTCGGTCTCACCGAGATTGCTCAATTATGTGTGTAACGGTTGGATTTTGTGTGGAGGCTATATATACCCCTCCACCCCCTCTTCATTCGTGGAGAGAGCCATCAGAAAGAACTACCACTCCTACCTTACACTTTCTGAGAAGAGAACTACCTACCCTTGTGTTGAGATCAAGTTGCTCCATTCCTACCATATGAAACTTGATTTCTAACCTTCCCAAGTTGCTTTCCACTCAATCCTTTCTTCCACCACAGCCAAATCAGTGAGGAGAGTTGAGTGTTGGGGAGATTACCATTTGAAGCACAAGAGCAAGGAGTTCATCATCATCTACAACATCTATTACCTTTTGGAGGGTGGTGCCTCCTAGATTGGTTAGGTGTCGCTTGGGAGCCTCCGTCATCGAGATGTGGAGTTGAACCAAGAAGTTTGTAAGGGCAAGGAGATCGCCTACTTCGTGAAGATCTACCCCGAGTAAGGCTAGCCCTCCGTGGGCGTAGGCCATGATGGAATAGACAAGGTTGCTTCTTCGTGGACCCTTCATGGGTGGAGCCCTCCGTGGACTCGCGCAGCCGTTACCCTCCGTGGGTTGAAGTCTCCATCAACGTGGATGTACGATAGCACCACCTATCGGAACCACGGGAAAAATCACTGCGTCTCCAAATTGCGTTTGATCTTCTCCACCTCTCTTTACTACATGTGCAATTTACTTTCCGCTGCTTATACTCTAGAATTGCATGTGTAGGGTGATACTTGACTTGATCATAATTGTGAAACTACCAAAAACTGTTCTTTGTCAAAAGGCAGAATTTTTATATTTACAAGTAGTCTAATCACCCCCCCTCTAGACATACTTTCGATCCTACAAGTGGTATCAGAGCTTTGGTCTCCATTGTTTTGGTTTCCATTGCATTGGACTCCATAAGCTTGGTTTCACAACCTAGGAGAGTATGGCGTCTAGTGAGGGTAATTATCGTAGAGGTCCTTACTTTGATGGTACAAATTTTGCTAGTTGGAAGCATAAAATGAAAATGCATATTCTTGGTCATAACCCAGCCGCATGGGGCATTATTTGTGTTGGTATGCAAGGTGATTTCTTTGAAGAAGGAAAAGTTCCGGATCGCGAAGCTACACCGGAAGAGTTGCGGATGTTGCAAAACAATGCTCAAGCTTGTGACATTCTCTTCAATGCTTTGTGTCCCGAAGAGTTCAACAAAATCAGCCATCTTGAGAATGCTAAAGAGATTTGGGATACTTTGGTTGAAATGCACGAAGGTACTGAATCTGTGAAGGAATCAAAGCTAGATATTCTTCAAGGTCAACTTGACAAGTTCAAGATGAAGGATGGTGAAGGAGTCGCTGAAATGTACTCTAGGCTTGCTCTCATCACAAATGAGATTGCCGGCTTAGGAAGCGAAGAAATGACCGACCGATTCATCATTAAGAAGATTCTCAGAGCTTTGGATGGAAAGTATGACACCGTGTGCACTTTGATCCAAATGATGCCAAACTACAAGACTCTCAAGCCAACTGAAGTCATTGGAAGAATTGTTGCTCATGAGATGACACTTAAGGATAAGGAAGAGCTTCACAACAAGTCGAGTGGTGCTTACAAAGCTACAAGTGATGCTCCTACTACCTCAAGTGACAAGTTAGTTTCCAATGAAGACATAAGCCTAATGGTCAAGAACTTCAACAAGTTCTACAAGAATAGAGGCAAAGAAAGAAGCTCAAAGTCTAGATCATATGATGGAAAGAGATCTTCTAGTCGTGATCGAAACTGCTACAATTGTGGAAGACCCGGACACTTCTCAAATGAGTGTACGGCTCCCCACAAGAGAAGAGAAGAATCTCCAAGAAGAAGAGCAAGAGATGAGTCACCTCGGAGAGAGAGAAGGAGTAGAGATGATCGTTATGAACGAAGACCTTCTCGGAGAAGCAAGGATTCGGAGAGGAAAGACAAGTCATCAAGGAGCTACACAAGAAGAAGACATCAAGCTCATGTTGGTGAATGGGTCTCCGGCTCCGACTCTGACAGTCAATCCGATGGAAGCTATCACTCCGACTCCGACTATAGTCAAGATGAAGGTGTTGCCGGACTTGCACTCGTATCCTCCAACTCCTACTCCTACGACTTATTTGATTCACCAAATGAGGGAATTGGAAGATGCTTCATGGCTAAAGGCCCCAAGGTAACACACCCTGAATTCATTGACTTTGATAGTGATGAGGATGACTTACTTGGTGAAGATGAGCTCTTGCATGATAAATCTAGTGAGCTTAGTAATGATGAAAATGCTAGTAGTCTTTATAGTCGAGAAGAGTCGAATGACAATGCTATGAAGGAGATTGAGCGTCTAACTAAAGAACTAAACACTCTTAAGTTAGCTCATGAAACAACTCAAGAAGATCATAGAGAGCTCCTAAGATCTCATGAGAAGCTACGCTTCGAGAAGCTCACTCTAGAGCAAGAACATGAGTTTCTAAAAGCGATCAATGACGATCTTCGAAAGAAGAGTTCTTCATATCTTGCCAAACGACTTCTCTTGTCTAATTTCTTGCCACCTATTAAGACTAAGCATGACAAGCATAAGAAAAATTCTTCCTCTAGTAGTAACAATAACAATGTCAAATCTAATGTTGTTACTTCTAGTAGTTCTCTTGATTCCACTAACAATGTTTCAAGCCAAGTTACACTTGAGCAAGAAAATAGCTTATTGAAGGAAATCATAGAGAAAGGTGTCTACAAAAGTCTTGCCGGAAGCAGGAACTTTGAGGAAATTGTTCGCAAACAAGGAAGGCACCGGAAGAATCAAGGGATTGGTTTTGAGCGAAAGTTCAACGCCGAAGGTGTTGAGTGGGAAGAAGGTCAATACCCTACTCCACAGTTTGTTTCTCAAAAGGAGAAGTATGATCCTACTTCTTCCAATGTGGAACAAGCTCAAGATGACCTTCCACCACAAGACCACAAGCTAAAGGCCAAGGACAAGCTTCAAGAGGAGATTGATGCATTCATTGAAGCACCTCAAGCCATGGTCAAGTGGTTTCCCAAGGACACATCAAGTTCTACTTCGTCAAGCTCAACTACAACCCCAAGGATTCCCATCAAGATGATGTGGATCCCAAAGAAGATGAACTAGAAGGTTCTTGAGGGTGACTCCGCCAACATACTTCACTCATATTCATTTTGGCAAGAACTTGTGCAATCAACTTCCACATCATGCACTAGTTCATGGAGTCACAAACCCTCTTGTTGGTAAGTCAAGGGACAAGGTAATCATTGCTTTCATGGACATCATCTTTTGTGTACTTTAATCTATGTCCATGGATACTCTTGTTTGTTCCTTGTGGGACTAACCCATGTAGGTATTGAAAGTGCCCTAATCCAAAGGATAGCTCCCAACTCTTGATGATCTACATCAACATTGAGCATCCACATCTTCAACATCTACATGAAGTCTTCTACGACAACCCAAGGTTAGTTTGACCCTTTAAAAGGGGTTCTCACATCTAGGGGAGCTTTGCTCTAAAAATTGAGCTAAAGCATCTCCAAATGATGTGAACACATCAATGCTTTATGTAAAAGTGGTAACCCCACTTGTGCTTAAACGATGAGTATGACCTATGATCAAATGTTCTCATTTGGCTCCTAAGTCAATATACTCATATATAGATGACCTAGTCATCGATAAATTGTGTGCTAGTAGCTAGAGTTTTGGTTGTGCATGTTTGACACATATTTCATTTGCTATCTTATTGTGTGAGCATGTTGAATGCATGATTTTATCCATTCGAGGACATCCATTTGTTGTTTTGATTGTTTTGATTTTTCTGGCCAAATGGATGGACAAGAATGCCTAAGCACCTCCCCTAGCTATCTATGCTTTCTTGTCTCAAATTCTATTCATGCTCATATCACAACTTTGAACAAGTCATTTTCGGACCCTCCGAGTGAGGAGCACTCGGAGCCACCGATCCGTCTAAGGCTGACTTCCAAAACCTTCTAAGTCATTTTCGGTCTGACCAACTTTTCCCACTCGGTCCAACCGAAACGCTTAGACTGATCTAGGTTTCATCTCGGTGAAACCGAGTTCAAAATCTCGGCGTGACCGATATGCGTAACTGCACAGCAGTCATACATTTCGGTGTCACCGAGTTTTTCAACTCGGTCCCACCGACAGCAAGGGGATATATATACTGAGGGCAGCGCCCGATTATTTCTTCAAACCGTTTCGCCCCCAAGTCCCCTGCTGCCATCGCCCTGGTCTTCGGATCGTCGCCGTCGTCGCCTGTGCGCCCTCGCCGCAGGTCTCCGCCGCCGTCAACGGTATTCTTCTCCGCGCCGTTGCCGCCGTAGAGGGACTCCACCAAGTTAGGGTGAGTCTCGATCCCTCTCGTGCTCCCCATCTGATTCTTGCACGATTGGTTTGCCATGTATCTAGCCACGATTGGAAAATTCCTTAACATCAGATCAGATCGTTTTAGTTTCGAGCGAAATTCTTAGGTTTAGGTTTCCACGGAATACATCTCGGTGAAACCGATTTTGAAAACTCGGAATGACCGATTTGGCCTCTGGCCCTTGCACTGCACCTTTCGGTCTAACCGAGTCGTGCAAATCGGTGTGACCGATGTAGAGTCTTAGTGAAACCCTAGTGTTTCGGCAGGACCGAAACCCACTTCGGTCTGACCGAAAGTGGTGTGATAAGCCTCTGTATACACTTCGGATTCACCGAAACTGAATATCGGTTTGACCGAAATGCATTCTGTGAAAACTCAAAACTAAGATTTGAACTCATTTTTTTGCAAAAACCTCTGCAGTTGTGATAACTCTTCTACTCTGCCTATACCTTATCTTTTCACAGGTTGTCAGCCATGTCAGATGCCAGTGACAGCCAGAACAGGTCTGAGTCACCTTTTGCAGAGATCCCTGAGGCAGATACTAGTCCTGAGGCTAGTAGTCCTAGTGATGATGGTGAGAGGAGTACACCTAGTGGTTTGCCTCCTGCAGCCACCAGGACCAGAAAGCAGAGAAATTCTGATGATGAGGACTCTGACTTCGTTGCTGAGGAAGTAACCTCCAAGCCCAAGAGAAAAGTTGTTGCCAAAGAGCACGAAGGGCAGCAGTCGAAGAAAGGCACCAGCAAGGTCAAGCAATCAGCTGTTGCCAAGAAGCTGAACTTGGGAGAGCCAGCTCCAAGTAAAGTGAAGAAAACTTCCAAGAGGAAGAGAGTTGTGTATGCTGAACCTCATGTTGATGCAGCAGTGGATGAAGAAGAAGATGCACCTCAGCCTCCTCCTCAGAAGGCTAAGTTCATGGGTGATGCTATTAGGGCTCAAGCCACTTCTAAGCCCAAGAAGCCTGCTCAAGCCAAGGCAGCTCCAGCCAAGCCCAAGAGGACAACCAGGAACATCCCAGCCTCTGAGAAGAACAAAGGTGATGTGCCACCGTCTGAGTCTAATGAAGAACATGTGTTGCTGAAGCTCCGTCCAAAGTTGCCACTCCACAACGATGCTCATCCTCAAGCCGAGGATATGAAGGCAAGGAAGGACAGAGGTCTCAGGCTATGGAGACAGTCTGATCCATATGCCGTGAGGAGAAGGACTGCTGTGGACCCCAGATTCCACACCAGAGAGCAGCAGGACTTCTATGAGACCGTGCTGATGGATAAGAAGCCTATTGTTGCAGACACCAGGTATGTTGACTGGGAGTACATTGACAGTGAAGAGCATCGAGACTTCTTTCCCCATGTGTATGAGAGCTTCACTGCATGTGGAGTTGATGAGTTCGTGGGTCAGAAGCTGACAGATTGGAACGACGAGATGATCATGCAGTTCTACGCCACAGCCCACTTTTATCCTGATGGGAAGATCACCTGGATGACTGAAGGTCAAAGGTTTTCTTCGTCTGTTGAAGAATGGGCAGAACTTCTGAATGCTCCAGTGCAGAGGGAGGACGACATTGATGTCTATGGGATTCCTAAGAAGAACCATGATTCCATGAAGAACATGTACAAGGAGATCCCCGCTGCTGATTTGGAAGGATGGAAGCTTGGCTCAGTGTACTATCTCCAGGCAGGTCTGACCACCACAAACACTATTCTGAGGCATACATTGATGCCCAAGTCTGGAGACCACCGCATGATTCGAGGCTATTCTATCAACATGCTGCACATTCTTGATGAGAAGGCACCTTTCAAGGTGATGGACTTAATGGTAGAGACCATTAAGAGGACTGCAGCTGACCAGAAGAGATCGTGTGGATTTGCCCCGCAGATTCAGATGCTCATCAATGCCAAGTTTGGCACGGGTAAATTCATGTTGGATAGGAAGCACTTGCCACTGCAGCCAGAGCATGAAGATAACGTTGTTGTGATGGATGAGGAGGATCCAACTTAAGTTGAAGGTCAAGCCAAGATTGAAGCTGCGAAGAAAGCCAAAGCTGATAAAGAGGCAGCAGCAGCAGCAGCAGCTAAACCAAAGAGCTTCGGAGAGCAGATTCTTGAAGCTACCCAGAGAATTGAACAACGCCTGGCCAGCATTGAACAATCTCAGGAAAGCCTAGAGAGGATTGTTGACGACAAGATCCACGCTCTGGACGTGAAGCTGACTGAGATTCAGGTGACCGTCAACAAGCTTGAGGCAGACATGGAGGAAGCAAGGCAGGAGAGAGCAGAGCTCATGCAGGATGATCTAGTCCAGGACTCTCATCGCCAGACTGCTCAGGTTCCCAGAGGATCCCGATCAGCAGCTATCCCAGTGAATGACTCCAGGGCTACCACTTCAGCACCTCCTACAGCTCCAGCAGTTACTCCAGCCACAGCTCCAGCATCCACTCCTCCAGCGCAGACATCAGCTGAAGTCTTCGCCGATGCCGTCATTTCTACTCCGACATCTACCCAGACGGGAGCCGCTAGCAGAGCCCACAGTGACGCTTAGCTCTATGCTTTTTCGAACTTTTTGGTAACTTGTTGCCAAAGGGGGAGAAATTGTATAGATCATAGGGCTTCGAGAGAGAGAGAGTGCTCTTTCGTTCTTTTGCCGGTTTTCTTTGAGATACATTTGGTTCTTTTGGTTCTTGAAACTTTCCGTGTGCTTGCTACTACGTTTGTTGCTACCTTAATGAGTGCTTGGTCGTACTATGCTTTAATGTGTGCTTAATGCTTATGGCTATTTACTCATGTCTTGGTGATTGAGTGCATGTTATTCATTCTTATCATTTTGTGCGCTCCACCAAGATGTATGTGACATGGAAGAGTGACCCATAATCCTAATCGATTGTGCATTTGCATTCAAACGCAAATTTTAAATAATGCACAAATTTAGGGGGAGCTCTTACTTATCACATACTTCTCAAAGCGACGATATTATTCATTGATTATATCTTTTGTCGAAGCTTTGATCTATATGTTGTCATCAATTACCAAAAAGGGGGAGATTGAAAGTGCAACTAATCCCCGGGTGGTTTTGGTAATTAATAACAACATATATATCATTGAACTAATAGTAACTTGAGAATCATTTCAGAGAAGTTCGATGATATGGGTATGGAAATGACTGAAGAAGTGGACCCCTCAAAATGCTAAGGCAAGCATTGGCAAAAGCTCAAGACTCCATTTTTGGTTTAGTGATCAAAGATCACATTGAGTCCATAGGAAAAGCCAATACTATTAAAAGGGGATGAGGTTGTGTTGATGATCTGGTTGCTCAAGTGCCTAGTGATAAATCTCCTTTAACTATCAGCAACTTTCACTTCTAAACACACTCATAAGTAATCTCGGACAAACCGATTCTTCAAACTCAGTCCCACCGAGATGAACCACCTCAGCTATATTCCAAACCCTAGAAATTTCGGTCTATCTGATTTTGAGTTCGGTCTCACCGAAACTGGACTGCCAACCTTCTGTAACCATTTGACATCATATCGGAATATCCGAGTTGTTAATTTTGGTCCCACCGAAAATGGCAAGCTCCTATCTTTGACTCATATCGGACATACCGAGATGGTATTTTTGGTCCCACCGAAAACCCCAACGTTCACTATATTTGAACTTTCGGTCTGACCGAGTTTTCACTTCGGTCTCACCGAGATTACTCAAATATGTGTGTAACGGTTGGATTTTGTGTGGAGGCTATATATACCCCTCCACCCCCTCTTCATTCGTGGAGAGAGCCATCAGAAAGAACTACCACTCCTACCTTACACTTTCTGAGAAGAGAACTACCTACCCTTGTGTTGAGATCAAGTTGCTCCATTCCTACCATAAGAAACTTGATTTCTAACCTTCCCAAGTTGCTTTCCACTCAATCCTTTCTTCCACCACAGCCATATCAGTGAGGAGAGTTGAGTGTTGGGGAGATTATCATTTGAAGCACAAGAGCAAGGAGTTCATCATCATCAACAACATCTATTACCTTTTGGAGGGTGGTGCCTCCTAGATTGGTTAGGTGTCGCTTGGGAGCCTCCGTCTTCGAGATGTGGAGTTGAAACAAGAAGTTTGTAAGGGCAAGGAGATCGCCTACTTCGTGAAGATCTACCCCGAGTAAGGCTAGTCCTCCGTGGGCGTATGCCATGATGGAATAGACAAGGTTGCTTCTTCGTGGACCCTTCGTGGGTGGAGCCCTCCGTGGACTCACGCAGCCGTTACCCTCCGTGGGTTGAAGTCTCCATCAACGTGGATGTACGATAGCACCACCTATCGGAACCACGAGAAAAATCTCCGTGTCTCCAAATTGCGTTTGATCTTCTCCACCTCTCTTTACTACATGTGCAATTTACTTTCCGCTGCTCATACTCTAGAATTGCATGTGTAGGGTGATGCTTGACTTGATCATAATTGTGAAACTGCCAAAAACTGTTCATGATCAAAAGGCAGAATTTTTATATTGTCAAGTAGTCTAATCACCCCCCCTCTAGACATACTTTCGATCCTACAGGCGTCTCCAAGACAATCTTTTTCAACTACATCGACCAAAGTCGTTGTGCCTCTTACACCTTCAAAACTTAAGGTGGGTGCACACGAAGGGATGGGAGAAAGCTCATATAAGCCTATCCCAAACACCGTAGGGGCAGCTCAAAAGGCTTCCTGCGCAAACAAAGGGAAAGGTAAGATGGTTGAGGACACCGAGTCTTCATCACATGAAGGATCAGCTCGTCCAAGAAACCAACTTCGTGTTGATGCACCTGAATTTATCCCCACCATGGGCTATAATCCCATTGGACCATGCCTAGTGGGTGAGCCAAGCAATAAACGCTCACTCCAATGGCAGGGGGTGTTTGTTACTTCAGATGACTTCCAAGCTGGTCATGTGGATCCAACTGCTACAATATCAGATCCTTTGTCCTCATTGGTGCCAGCACCAAGACCATCATTCGAAGGCTCAGTTGATCCAGCACGTCGTCGTCGTCGACGGCAGAGGGCTCACCGTGCATGGCTTGATTTCCCGGTGGCAACTGATGGAAACATGACCAGTCAACAACGGAAGCAAGTGGCATATCCCATAAGGAATAGAGAAGGGAAGACCAATGCAAGGATATGTGGGGGGAGCCATGCTAGATTCCATGCCATCATGACACAGAATGTCTGCCAAGCTTTGAAGGAAATACTTCCAGGCTGCTCTATCTCCGGTGATAATGTTGGTGGCGCCATCATACGGCGTGTAGAGACTTTATCAAAGTGGCCAGAATATGAGGAATTTGTGAAGGCAGATCCACGACGACAAGAGTATGTGAAGCAGGCTGCTCATGCACGCAAAAAGCGGGCTGCCTTGAAGCAAAGAGAAATGGCAATACGAGCTGATTCAGGGTATAGCAGAATACAAGGAAGAGATTCTCCATCAACAAGCCAAGTTAGTGGAGGAAATCGGGCAAGGGAAATGGCAAGTACAGAAAGGAAGACTACCAGAACTCTCGCTCCATGGCCATCTCGAAAGAAAGTCTCAGATAACTCATTTGAAGTCTTTAATGCAATGCCGGTTGGTGTTAAAGTGGTGACAGACAACAGTAGCGAAACCTCCTCAGCATCAACACACTTCAAGAGGAAGAAGCCACACAAGACTGTTGTACAAGGTCCTCACCGCACGACCCGCAGCCAAAAAGGTTCAGATTATGAAGAGCTTGGGTCAAGCAATGGGGGGTCTTACAATCCCATATCAGATAGTACCCCATGTCCTTCTGAAAATGAGATAGAACTTCACCATGCCGCAAAGCATACAGAATAGGTCCTAGCGGCAAATGAAACTCGTTCGGTTGAGGAGCAACTAGCCAACCTCACAGCTGCACTTCAACAAAAAGAAGATGAGCTAGCAGCCCTTCGTAATCAGATGAGCAACAACCAGAACAAAGGCAATGAAGGGGATGGTGGGGCTAGTACTAGCAGTCAGCCAGGAGGTGTAGGACTTAACCTCGAGGCGATCCAAAGAATGATTGCTGAGGGGGTAAAGTCCTAGTTGATGCAAACACAATATTCCATGCGGTCAGGGTATGTTAAACCGTACCCACCTGATGTAGACATGGTCCCCTTCCCAACTAACTATAGACAGCCGCAATTCAGCAAGTTTAACGGGAGTGGGTCTCCTCATGAACACATAGCCCACTTTCTCGCAGCATGTCAGGACACGGCTCATAATGGAGCACTTCTCCTTAGGCAGTTCGTGCAGACATTGTCTGGTCCCGCCTTTACTTGGTATAGCAAGCTAGCTCCTAGTTCCATAAAAACTTGGAGCAGATGCAGAATGCCTTCCTTGGGCGATTTTATAGCACACAAAGAACCGTGGGCATCACTGAGCTAACCCAGATAGAGCAGGGGTTCAATGAGAAGGCGACTGATTTTATAAACAGATGGAGAAATCTGAGTCTTCACTGCCCACAACCAATTACCGAGCCTGAAGCGGTGCGCATGTGCATGAACAATCTCCGCTCAGAAGTGGCTGTGTAGTTACAAGGAGTGAGACCGATCACATTCGAAGAGTTGGCGTCGAAGGCTACGGACATAGAGAATTATATGCAGCATGTCGATCGCCGAACAAAGGCGGCGTTCAACAAGCCTACAGAAAAAGGGGCTCAGCGAGAAAAATTACCGATGAAGCCCAAATCAGCACAAGCTATGGAAGCAACGGCCGTCAAACCTCGGCTTCAGCCTGGAAGTGCACCTATGAGGAAACACGGACAGAAGGATGCACAAGTTGGTAGGAGGCCAACTCTCAGTGAGCGACAAAGTAGGAAGTATTCTTTTCCTGTAGAAGAAATTCATGATCTCTTTAGGGGTTTACGGGAGCTAAAACTTATAGAGCTTCCTAAGTCAAAAAGGCCGGAGGAAGCCAATATGTTTAATGAGCCAAACTTTTGCCCTTAACACTGCATATTAGGCCATACACTTGATGATTGCTTTGTGGTAAAAAATATCATACAGAAAATGATCGATGAGGGGACCATTGATACGGACCTCCTCAAAAGCTTAAAAGGAAAGAAGATGGCTACAACAAATGTTGCCACTCTTCAAGATAACTCAGTGAGTTGCGCATCTTCAAATATGAGGCCAACTTATAATGATATGATTACATCAAGATATGAATTCACTCCAATTATCTCTCCAGGATTCCTCCCATACTTCTGTCACGGGACCACGTCGCAGAGTCAGCGTAAAAGAGAGGCTCACATTCCCTGCAGCTGTGATGGACGGCCCAGTGTACCAGCTTCTCAAGAACCCCAAGACCGGAGGGAGCAGCGGCTAAAACGCCGTGTACTACCCCGAGTGATGGAAGATGTCACTCCTATGCGCTTCGTGCCAAAGAAATATCAGCATTTGGCGAAGCGCATGAAGGTTCCGCCTAGTGAAGAATTCAATGTTCTCATTATAGGTGTGTTTGAGGATGATAGCGAGTCTCTTCACTTCCCCGAGGAAGAAGTGACAGAAGTTGATCAGGTCCACCTTAGATCAAGTCGCCAGTTAGCTGACCCACATCCTCTACCTAGAAAGGAGCCTAGGAACAAAGATGTAACTGAGAATGAAACAGTTGATCCGCCTTCTAAGGTGTCGGTCAAGTATGATGTAATCTCGCACTTAAAGAAGATACCATCTATGCTTTCTGTGTATGATGCTTTGTCTCTTTCCTCGGATTTACGTAAGGCACTAGTTACAACATTGTCGTTTCCCGAAGATTATAGAGTGGAAGTCTCACAGACTGAAGCTAAAGTAAATGATGTGTTAAATATTGCATTCATGGATGAGGACATGTTGTTAGGCCCAAAGAAGCATAACATACCCCTTCTTATGTTTGGTGAGATTGACGATTTGCCAACAAATCGCATAATGATAGATGGTGGGTCTGCCATAAATTTGTTGCATATGCGAACTTTGAAAAGGATTGGATATTCCCCAAAAGATTTGAGCCGGTCGAATGTGGTTATCCACGGCTTTAACCAGTCAGGTCAAGAGGCCATGGGCACCATTTCCTTGGTACTAAAAAAGGAAGCGCTATCTACATACGTGAGATTCCATGTAATTGACGCAGCCACATCCTACAATGCACTGTTAGGACGACCATGGTTGCATGAAAATCAAGTTGTGCCATCTACACTCCATCAGTGTATCAAATACAAAAGGCAATCTGGAGAAACAGTAAGAATATTTGCAGATAAGAGACCATTCACTGTAGCTGAATCTTTCTACGCTGACGCAAAATTTTATTTTGAGCCCATTGAAAAAGTACACAAGCCAAGGTTTGTAGTAGTACCTGAATCAAATATGGTGGAGAAAGATGCTACAGAATCCTCATTTGGCCAAAAGATTTATCAATATATACCAAGTGACCAAAGGAAAGAGGGTGACCCAATATTCCGTGTCATCGTTAAATCATCAGTAAAAAGAGGTACCAAAATGCCTATGCTCTTTCCTCCTTTGGTTCAACGCAAAGTTGAACAAGATGAAGAGGAGTCGCCTGAGTGTGAAAAAAAATGTAGTCCATATCACCATGGAAAATAAAGATGATGAGTCAATACCTATTTCTTTGTACGATAACCGAGTTTTGTATCTGATGGAGAAAATGGGATATGATACTCTCACTTGCCCGTCCTTGTGTGATGGCCGAGGGCAGCGGGCGCCCTTTGAAAAGGCGTTGTCCCGAGAACAACTCGAAGCTCTACACGAAGGCCGGCCTTTGAAAGAAAAAAGACATGGGCTGGGCTATGAGGTCTGCATGACCTCTACTGAATTTGTAGACCCAACTGAAGCATCCCCGCAAATGGAGGATGGTAATCAGCCAACTATTGATGACTTGGAAGAAATAAATATTGGGACAGCCGAGGAGCCTCGACCGACTTTTATTAGCGCGCATTTGTCCAAGGAAAAGAAAGAGGAATATCATAAGTTCCTTTCTGCAAACAAGGATGTCTTCGCTTGGACTTATGAGGAAATGCCCGGCTTGGATCCAGAAGTGGCGGTGCACCGACTTGCCATGCAAGACGATGTTCCCCCAGTAAAGCAAGCACAAAGGAAATTTCGACCCGAGTTACTCCCCAAGACAAAAGCCGAGGTCGACAAACTCATAGCTGCTGGATTCATTAGGGAAGTTAAATATCCCAAGTGGCTTTCCAATATTGTTCCAGTTAAAAAGAAAAATGGTCAAATCCGTGTATGTGTAGATTTTAGGGACTTGAATAAAGCATGCCCTAAAGATGATTTCCCAATACCTATATCTGAAATACTTGTCGATGCTACCATGCACCATGAAATATTTTCTTTTATGGATGGATATTCTGGATATAATCAAATAAAAATGGCGCTAGAGGATGAAGAGCTAACGGCTTTCAGGACACCCAAAGGCATATTTTGTTATAAGGTCATGCCATTTGGACTTAAAAACGCCGGGGCAACATATCAGCGAGCCATGACCATAGTTTTAGATGGGTTATTATATGTAATCGTTGAATGTTATATAGATGACATAGTCGTAAAATCAAAATGTGAGGAAGACCATATGAAACATCTTGCAATGGTTTTCGAGCGTCTGAGGGAGCATAACTTGAAAATAAATCCCATGAAATGTGCATTTGGAGTTTCCTCTGGGAAATTTCTTGGTTTCGTGGTCACAAAGAATGGCATCCAAATCGACCCGGATAAAGTAAAAGCGATCGTCAAAATTCCACCGCCCACAAACCTACATGAACTAAAGAGTTTTCAAGGTCACCTAGCATATATTCGGAGGTTTATCTCAAATTTATCAGGAAGATGCAAGCCTTTCTCGCGTCTCATGAAAAAGGGTGTCCCGTTCGAGTGGGATCAAGCATGTCAAAATGCATTCTTGGACATTAAAAAATACCTAATACACCCACCCATCCTGGGTGCACCAGTTAAGGAACATCGCCTGATCCTTTATACGGCAGCCATGCCTATGTCGCTGGGTGCTCTTTTAGCATAGAATAATGAGTTTGGAAAAGAAATGTCCCTATATTACCTTAGTCACACGCTTGTGGGGGCGGAGTGCAATTATCCCGACATGGAAAAAATATGTCTGGCATTGGTGTTTGCAGCACAAAAATTACGCCATTACATGTTAGAGCATACTGTACACCTCGTGTCGAGAGCAGACCCTCTCAGGTACATCTTAAATAAGATGGTGCTTTCAGGTAGACTAGCCAAGTGGGCGATGTTCTTATCACAGTTTGATATAAAATTTGTGCTGCAGAAAGCCATGAAGGGGCAAGCGCTAGATAACTTTCTAGCCACGCATCCAGTACCCGATGATTTCCCAATAGATGATGACTTGCCGGATGAAGAAGTGTTCGCTACATCAATTGCTAGTTCATCATGGCAAATGTATTTCGATGGCGCATGTCGACGATCAGGGGCAGGTGCGGGAGTTGTTTTTGTTACACCATGTGAAGGAATAATCCCGTACTCATTTACCCTAACTTCGGCAATTTCAAATAATTCGGCCGAATATGAGGCGTTGATAGTCGGTCTTGAATTAGCTCTGAATATGGGGTTAGATTCACTCACTGTTTATGGTGATTCTCAGTTAGTGATCAACCAACTACTGGGAATTTACATGGTGAAGAAAGAAGAATTAATGCCTTACTTCGAACGAGCCAAAATGCTCATATCCAAGTTTGCTGATCTAAATATTCAGCATGTGATAAGAAGTCAAAATGAAAAAGCTCATGCCTTAGCAGGTTTAGCCGCTAGTATGTCATTAACTTCACATCAAACGATGGACGTTCATGTTGAAAAATGCAGGATCCTACCTATACTCGCCGAGGAGGAGGAGACGACGATGTCGGTTTCGATGACTACAGATAACTATGAGATTGAAGTTGGAGACTGGCGAAGCCCTTTCCTTGAATACTTACTCCATGGATATTTACCACTAGACTCTGCAGAAAGGTCTAGAGTTCGAAAAAGGTCAGTTCACTACACATGTATAAATGACACTCTATATAGACGCTCCTTCGACGGCATTCTCCTCCGCTGTCTAGCGGGAAATGAGATTTTGGAAGCCTTAAAGGAAGTGCACGCAGGGGTGTGTGGGGCACATCAATCTGGCCCTAAGTTATATTATCAGCTTAGACATCTAGGTTATTACTGGCCTACCATGTTCGACGACTCCATGAAGTTTGCAAAAAGGTGTCATGAGTGCCAGGTACATGGCGATTTCATACATCAACCACACGAGTCGTTGCATCCCACAAATATGTCATGGCCGTTTGAAATATGGGGAATGGATATAGTAGGACCCATCAATCCACCATCATCCAAGGGTCACAAATTTATCCTAGCCGCCATTGATTATTTCTCCAAATGGGCCGAGCTTGTACCATTAAAGGAGGATAAAGGAGAAAATGTGGAGCATTTTATAAGAACACAACTCATATATCGATTAGGAGTCCCCTCTCGTATCATGTCCGATAATGGTACTCCGTTCAAGAATAAACATATCGATAAGTTATGTTCAAAATTTAAGATAAATCATCACTATTCTACGGCTTATAATCCGGCAGCTAATGGACAGGCAGAAGCTTTTAACAAAACCCTATGCAAATTGTTAAAGAAGGTCGTGTCAAGAAATAAGCGTGAGTGGCATGAGAAACTTCTTGAGGCCTTGTGGGCTTATAGAACCACAACACGCACACCGACTGGAATGACACCGTACTCCCTCGTATTTGGAGGAGAGGCAGTTCTGCCATTAGAGCTACAAATTACCTCGCTCAGAGTCGCTGTTCAGGAGAAAATTTCTGAAGAAGAGGCCATAAAATTACGCCTCGGCGAACTCGAAATGCTTGAAGGGAAACGCCTTCGGGCATTTCAAAATTTGGAGGCATATCAAGCTAGGATGTCCCGTGTTTTCGACAAGCGTGTTAAACGAAGATCATTTAAACAAGGAGACTTAGTGCTCGCCGTCATCCGTCCAATGAATGTTACACGACGAATGGGAGGAAAGTTTGAGCCAAAATGGGAGGGTCCCTACATTATAAAGGAAGCCTACTCTAGCGGCGCATACAGGATAATTTTGCCTGATGGTGAATATTGTCCACCATCAGTAAATGGGAAATTTCTTAAGCGTTACTACGCTTGAGTAATATATATATATATATATATATATATATATATATATATATATATATAT
>LR738714.1:107071745-107136918 GCA_902687465.1 Secale cereale | reverse complement strand
TATATACTCCATAACTTACGAGGATAAACTGGGGCACACAAAAAAATGCTCCAATGCCTTACGAGTATAAACTGTCATGCAAAAAAAATCATCAAACAACTCCACGTCCTCACGAGTATAAACTAAGGCGCATAAAATGATACTCCAATATCTTATGAGTCTAAACTGTGGCGTAAAAAAAATGGCTTCAAAATTCTCATGAGCTTAAACTGTTGTACAAAAGGGCAGTGTATATACAAATATAAATATATTTGTAAAAAAAAAGTGGGGATGAACAATGAAATAAAGTAATAAGGCTACAAGCCAAAAAAAAGGTGAATAAATAAAGGAGTTACCCAAGCTAACTCATGCAATCAGCACGGAGTACCCATACCACACAGAAAGCTGGGCTATACGAATAGTCCATCAATACACATGAATAAATCGCATGCAAGTATACGCAAAGGGTGTTGCGGGTTTGTGGGAAAACACAAGAAAATAGGTGTGTCGATTGGTCGCCCTATGCAAGTCTGAGTAGAAAACGTAAATAGACAACATATCTAATTTATTAAAAAAAAACTCAGTTGGACATGGAGCGCCAGTCCTTCAGACTGCTAATAATAGACTTGACTTCGTTCTCAAGCGTCGATGTCTTCCCTTTGAGAGCCTCCAATTCCTCAGAAGCTTTCGCATTAGCTTCGAGCAAATCTTCGTGCAGCTTCTTAGCTTCAGCTTGCTTGGCAGAGCGGTCCGACACCAGTTGCTTGACCCTTTCTTCAGTTGTGCGCAATTCGGCAGTAGCTTCTTGTAGTTGAGCGGAGAGGGCCTCCACACGTTCCTTCTTCTCAGCTTGCTTCTTCAGCATGGATGACATTTCTTCTGCTGAAATTTTCAGAGATGCTTCAATGGATTCAGCCTTGCTCTCTGCTACAGTAACAAATTCAGACTTTTGCTTTGACTGACCCTCAATTGTTCTGCGGGCTTCCTGTATTGTATCTGAGATTGAAACAAATTTTTCCCAAGCCGCGCGGACAGGCGCAATTTGAGGAACAATATCACCAGCCGGCAGCATCGACCGAACTGCCTGGAAAATCTCATGACGCTGAGAACCTGTTAATGTAGGGGTATCTAAAGCTTCAAAAGCATTCTTCAACAGCAAATCAATACCATCCAGATTTGGCTTGGTAATAGCAAAAATATCCACGGGTGGCGCTGAAATTTGTGTCATTGTTCCCTCGCCACATACAAGATTAGAAGCCCCTTCTGTACCACCTTGCAATGGAGAAACAAGTAAAGTAAATAATCTTGAAAATGATGAATAAAAAAATAAAAGGAAAATAGGAGATGTATAAATCTACCCTGTTCAGAAGCAGACAAAGTGTTTAAAGCATCAGCACTTGGAGACAAGTTTGGGCCCAAACTTTGTGAGAGAGGGGGGAATCAAGATTTGAGCCTGATACACCATAATCATCCACAATTAAATTATCCAGATCATCTAGACCATGATCAACCTCTCCACTAAGTACGCCATCAAGATCCACACTATCATGGTCAGATATGTGGATGGGCCCATCCAATCTAATAGGACTAGAATCATCTGCTCCGTTCGGAGTGTCCACCTTCCTTTTAGTGAAAGGCCTCACATCTTCACCTGTAGAAGCGAGGGCATCATCTTCCCTGATCTCGTGAACTGAAGGACCGGGAGAAGATCATTCAACTATATCCATTTTCTTTCGTTTCTGTAGAAAGAGATACAGGTTAACAAAATGCAGAAAACAGGAAGTTGATATTATAAAATGAATTAAATCAACTAATAATTATTTAACTCACACGTCGGGGTTCCATAGAGGGTTCATCATCCGAAAGAAAAGCACATAAAATTGGATTCCAATGATCTGCAAAAGCCTTCTCCTCTGCCTCGATTTTTTCAATATATGCCTTTTGATGGCTTACTAATACCTCCTTTATGAAAACAAGATCATCCTCTGAAAGAGTACGTGTGGGGTAAAACTTTTCCCCCCTTTTCGCACATATGCTTTTTCTTTCATCATATGGGATTTTGCCACACATACTGCCAGACTTGAGGCTATTCAAGATCATAGAGTGTGGATGTGAAAATTTCCTCCACCAGTTGGTCCAAGCCAGAGAATCATTACCTACGTAATTGGTGCCAAGGGCATGCTAGATATCCTCTTGGACAGGGCACATTAAATGTGACCAGTACGCATACGCAACACCAACATCAGTTTCAGTTAATAGTGATTTCAATGGGTTGTATGGAACCTGCTGATCTAGCTTGAACTGATGAGCTACACGATATGGGTGATAGGGTTCAGCTGCACATAGGTCGATGGACTCAGATGAGAACCTCCAAGGAAGCATTCCACGGCGAACAGAAATTGCAAAAGACTTTCGCAGTTGATTGATCCCTGTCAGGTTGCATGAAGAATAAGGGCACCATATGATATTACTATGGTTTTCCAAAAACTCATGCGCCGTCTCTGGGTAAAAGACTTTGGGTGGTCGGAACATGGTGCTTAGCATAGCCAGTTGCATAGGAAGTTTCTTCGGAGAAGGAAGTTTGTCCCCTTTGCCTTTGGCCCCAAAACTTTTCCTTAGATAAAGATGCATCCATCCAATAATATAGTGGATAGCTAGGGGTGTCCTTTCGAAGGAAGGCCCAACATGATTTGTGCTGATACGATGAAGAGCAAGATATAGGGAGGAAAGCGCAGGGGGCGCCAACGATATCTTCTGCCCTAAAGCAATCCAAGACGCCATGACAAGGACGCCAGGGCGAATAAACGGCCCTTCACCAACGACCACAAAGCAGTAAAGCCAAAGCACAACAAAAGCTGCGACATACATACGACTTTTACGAAGATTCATGGATGGAGAAAAATCGGTCCGCTTGTTGTGAAAATAATCACACCAAGCCTGGAAGGTAACTAATTTTTCTTGATGCGTGCTTTCGGCGGAAAGACCGCCCACACATCCAAAAGATCAAATAAAAAGTTTGGGTACAGGAGTAATGAAGGATTCAGCTTGGTGAGTGACGGGATGTATTCTTCATAGGGTTCTCCAACTATGGGCAACCCGGCCATAAGCAACATATCAAGTAAAGTGATGGTGCGTTCGCCACACGAGAGCATGGAAGTATTGGTTTGAGGACTCCACCTCTCTAGTAAAGAGCGGAGCAAAGAAGGGCTGAAAGAATAATCGCAAAGGGAACAATAAATGGCACCACGAATATAGTCCGTATTTTCTTCGCCCCCTTGCAAATTGAAATAATGATTGTTTAAGACCTCAACACCCCATTGAGTATAACCCTTTGGACGTTTGACATACTGGATTTCATGATACTCCCAACCTATTTTTTGTGATACTATCCTGGTCCCTAAGGTGAAGTCTAGATCAGCTCTAGGAATAGGTGCTATTGGATGGTAACATAAGGCGTGAAACAAATGCTCAGAGTGCCACCCACGGAGGGAAGAATCCAAAGTTCCCCGTGGTAGTGTTGAATGGGCAAGTACTGGGTTAGCTAATTCATGAGTTGCTGGCTCACACAACTGTTGTTTAGCTAATTCAGATAGGGTCAACTGATAAGAGGAAACCGAAGGTTGACCATGCGCCATCTACATACACATATATGAAAAGAAAATCACTGACATGAATTGAAATAAAATGAGTTTGAAAGTTAAACATTAAAACGGGCTTTGATTGTATTACCTGAATTTTTGGGGTAGCCAGCCGTTCTCTGTTACTCGATCAACAATTCAATTCTGCCTACAAAAAAGAGAGCACAAGTAAAAAAACGCATGCTCATGTAGGTTAATTGTGCGACGGTCCAAGTTCATACAGTAACTTGCCGGAACACCGATGGCAAAAAAAATCAATTTTGTAATATAGCGGCATGTTTACCATCACGTAGTCTCCACATCTGTGCGACGGACCAAGTCATGAAGCCTTGCCGGATCGCCAAATGAGAGACAACTATAATAAGGCCAGTTTTATATAATACTTATCTCTATATAGTTGTACGATGGACAGAGCAATATCATGGCTCCCCAGCACGCCAACTATGAAAGAGTTTCATGTCAAACATATGATAATATCCTAAAGTAAAAAAGGGATTGTTCTGATTTTAGACTAGTGAAAATGTCGTACATGTATATTTGGCCTCATGGATGTACGACGGACCAAGTTCGTATAGAAGCTTGCCGGCACGTCAACCATGAAACAAGAATCTACAAATATATGATAACATCTCAAGGTAAAAAAAAATCTGACTTCAGGCTACTGAAATTGTTGTACGGGTATATTTAGCCTCATGGATGTACGGCGGACCAAGTTCGTATAGAAGCTTGCCGGCACGTCAACCATGAAACGAGGATTCCTATAGATCTAAAGTATGATGACAGCAGGGCAAATGTTGTAAATAGTGGTGCGGAGAGATATTTCTAGGGGGTAGGATAATCACGACGTCACTGACCTTCAGCCCAAACAAAAATACATCTGCCTCTACTGAAGTCAGCGGATCTAATCGAAACTTATCTTCTCCTAAAAAAAGAGATTAAAGGATCATTAGATTAAGTGGAATCATAAGAAAACAAAGGAAGTAGCGATGCATACCTGATGGCCAGAAGATCTGAGTTGGGCTAGAGGTGACCGAGTTGTACGCAGGAGAAGACAATCCTGTTGGTAGATGACGTGAGGAAGAGAGAAAGAAAAGGATGTAGACTCCTGCTAAATCGTACTTATATGGCGACGAGGCCGGCCGCTGATAACAACTTCTTAGGATTGAGTCCTTATCCAATTAAGCAATCCTAACAAACTTTCAAAGGGGCGTACACCTTGTGCGTGGTAGGCTAATGTCTAGCTGATGTATATTTTCGAGATCTGAATCCGAATATTATTTAAAAAAATACTCGCATTCAGACCTCGAGGGGCATTTGTTGACACTGATTTTGACCGAAGGACATATATTGCGATTAAAATAAATAAATTATTTTAAATAATGGAAATGATAAAATACACCATTAAGCGGAAATACTATGGTGAATTTCCATCGCTTAAAATAACATGTACACAAAATAAGTTAATAAAAAAGGATGATATTTGAGATATTTGCAAAGTGAACAAAAATCTCCATGGAAAATTTGTCTCGACAAAAATCATACACACCTTCATCCATGCACGCCGCAACCTACGGCGGATGTCAAATACCTACATAAAATCATAATGTTTCCGAGATATCGACCGTAGGGTAAATGCGAGGCCCATTCCATCAATCATGTGAAATATCAAATCGATGGATAAAATAGGACGTGCGCCGATATATATATATATATTTAAGGAAATTAGAAGAAAACACCAGACCATCATGTAATTGTCCATGAACGAATGTTTGCATATGTCTCTTTTTTTTTATGGCAAGACAAAGAAATTAGAATGAATTAACAAAAAAAGACTTCAATTAGTCAAGCCCAGCTCATTTATATAAAATGTCTACGTACATACATGCTAATGGGTAAGACTGATTAACAAGGTTGTCTGGATGGCCTAATCCATCCTCTAATTAATCACTACAAGCAAACTGATGGGCTAGGGTCCAAGCCCACACGTTGATAAAAAAATACATGGGCTAATTAGGCCAGTGGCCGGTTCAAAGCTTGGTCAAAGAGGAATTAATTAAAGAAAAGAAATGAAAAAGAAGCATGCAGGGACGCTCCCACGACCCATGCACTCCCGCACGAACACATCCCACGACTGGAGAACGTGCGTGCGCGCACTGGAGGCCTCCGCTGCTGCCCTTTCCTATAAATACTCCCCTCCAGCATACATGAAAGAGGTTGGATTGCTCATTCTCTCTTGTTCTACTGCTGCTACACACATACTGCTACAAAAAAAATCACACCCACACATACGTGGGAGAGGGAGGCTGGGAGGAGTTGAGCAAGAAGGTGGGATTCATGGTTCTCTCCTTATCCCTTTGCTTCTCTGATTGGTGATCTTCCCTATGCTTGCTTAATCTTTACTCTTGGTTTGGTCATATTGACATGAGCCAAGTAGCTTCTTCCATATGATGATTCTTGATTTGGTCACATTGGCACAGATCATGAATTATTTTCCATGTTGCCTAATATTTGCTCTTGGCTTGGTCATATTGACATGAGCCAGGTAGCTTTTTTTATCATGTGATGGTTCTTGATCTGGTCATATTGACACAGATCTAGAGCTTTTTCTTCAAGTAGCATGGTCCTTTTCTTTCATATAATGATTATTGATTTGGTCACATTGACACAAACCTAGAATTTTTCTCCAAGTGACATAATTTTTGCTCTTGGCTTGGTCATATTGACACATGCCAAGTAGCCTTCATCCTTGACGAAATTGACATTTTGCTCTTGGCATGGTCATATTGACAGATGTCAAGTAATATTTTCATAATATCTGAGAGCTCTGTCTTGGCATGGTCATATTGACACATGTCAAGTAGTATTCTCAAAATTTTAATATCTTGTTCTTGGCATGGTCATGTTGACACATGTCAAGAGGTTTTCTCAAAAGTCGATATTTTTTTCTTGCCATGGTCATGTTGATACATGTCAAGAAGTATAAAATTGCATGAAAATTGCCTCTAGTTTGGTCATATTGACACAAATCGAGGTATTTCTTCCCTTATGTAGAGTGAAGACTTTGTTCTCAACAGAATCACGGCAAAGGCATGACTCGGGGAAAATCAACATGAAAAAATGATGGACAAACTATATACTATAGATTGCATATAAAAAATTGCAAAACCATAAGTGCTCATCAAAATACACCATACTTAGTCGCATGCTTGATGATCGCATGCGTGCATGATATGCTAAAATTGAGCCACTTAGCAAACCATAATTAACCATGTTCAAAGTTGGGTGCATGGAAAACTGACATTCCCACTTCATGGTGCATAAAAAAAACATCGCCAAGTCATAAACGGTACTATATTAATCAAATGTCTCTAAAACCGACTAAATGGATATACTATATGAAATGCATCGGCCCCAAATAGTGCTAGTTTGCATCATCGGCAGATAACTAAATATTGGCGAATCTAGTGTATACGCATGCAAAGTAAAATGGACACGTAGTACCTAGCTAATTCTAGGTTAATTGGTGTATATCCACCCAACTAAAATAAATTGTATGGTCCCTTCATATGGACGAACATTATAAAAAACCTAAAAGATGACCAGAGTCATAATCTGAGTCTGATCGCACTAGAAATATTGTAGTGCACTCGCATATGCCATCAAACAAATTAAATATTTTTTTATCTGCTCCATATATACATATGCTCAAAAGGGATCGCATCTGGCTTATCTTCGCATAATATGAAAGTTAGATCACCATCACCCATATGGCTCGCGAACATTTAGAAAATATAAAAGTCATCTACTCATAATATAAAGAGTATTACCATTGTTAGTACTAATGTATTTTGCATGCACAACATACGTGCATGATTTCATGTCACATATGCATGCATCATGATGATTGAAGACTCATTTAGCAGATTGATTAACCATTAAGATTATTTTCTCATATAAACTAAAGGAGAATAAATCAAAGTCTAGATATAGGTTAATCAACAAGGAAAATTAAATGAAGTCATTCAAGCATGCATACATGTGCTGCCAATATCAGTACGAGTCAAATAAAAGCAAAATATTAGTGAAAGCCATCGCATATGATAACATGAACAAAGACCAAGGCTCCGCCGAGTATGCCGGCGTCAACGACAGCGAGGAGGAAGAATTTTCTTATATCATTTTGTAATAGGCATGTGATGTAATCCTATGTAATAGAAATGTTGGAATTCTTAATCAGGGGTTTTCTCTTCGGAGATGTAATTAACAGAATTTTTATGTAAATGTAAGAGTTCTGGAAATAATGTACCTGCAATGTTTGATCTTTTTTTTATTGTATGCATGTATGCACTTAAATTTATTTATTCTGTATCAATGACGTGGATGCGTGTTTTACGCTCGCCATTTTTCCCGTCATCAGTTCATCCCTTGTACTAGTTCATCCTTAGCCCCACAAGGCAATCCACCACACACTGGAGTAGGGTATTGCACCGCAAGGTGGCCCGGACCAGTATAATGCTATGTGTCCCTTGTTCTTTGAGTTCGTCAAGCTAAGGTGGAATCATAGGGCGAGCACGCTGGGGAGAGAGTGTTCTTCATGTGCACCCCAGAGTTCAAACCTCTCAAGGGTTTGCGGAACCCGAAATCCGACAATACCATACTTCCTGCTAGATTAATCTTGATGAATATAGGATTACAAGAGTTGATCTACCTCGAGACCGTAATGGCTAAACCCTAGAAGTCTAGCCTGTGTAATTGTGATTCTACTTCTACGGACTAAACCCTCCACTTTATATATGCATCGGAGGGACCTAGGTGTAACGCCCCGGACACACCCGCCGGTGGTCGTTACTCCTGACGGGATCTAGACTGGCATCACATATCAATACTAGTCTTTTCTGCGCACTTTGTCCTCACTCGTGTGCACCCGGGAGAAACTTCCCGGTCGGTCACCCATCCTGAAACTACTCCAAGCTGAGCACGCTTAACTTTGGAGTTCTATCCGAATGGGCTCCCAGAAAAGAAGGAATTCCTTATTGATATGAGTAGTCTATCATCCCTAATAAGCCAGGCCATCACATACACCCTCACTCGGAGGAACCGACGTACTTGTCGGGCCACAGGAAAGTTCCCTCTTGGCACAACCGTCTGTGCTTCCAGGACAGCACATGTGCCATGCCGTGTGCCACGATGGGTCACAAACGTCATGCACAACATGACTGCAAACTGTCCGCGAACATCCGTGTAACCGCGAGGGTCGGCTCTGATACCAACTTGTAACGCCCCGGACACACCCGCCGGTGGTCGTTACTCCTGGCGGGATCTAGACTGGCCTCACATATCAATACTAGTCTTTTATGTGCACTTTGTCCTCACTCGTGTGCACCCGGGAGAAACTTCCCGGTCGGTCACCCATCCTGAAACTACTCCAAGCTGAGCACGCTTAACTTTGGAGTTCTATCCGAATGGGCTCCCGGAAAAGAAGGAATTCCTTATTGATATGAGTAGTCTATCATCCCTAATAAGTCAGGCCATCACACTAGGGTTGTACATAGTCATCTTGCAGAGGATGGAAACATTACACCCGGACTTTAAACTTACCATTCTACACATATAGGACTCCTATCCGGATACGAGAGATAATCTTTTGTGGTGATCTTCATGGCCCACCAGTCCGGCACCTAACAAGTAATCCGGGCACCCGAGGACCCCTGAATTCAGGACTCCCTCAGTAGCCCCTGAACCAGTCTTCGATGACGATGAGTCCGTCACACATATTGTCTTCGGCATTGCAAGGCGGGTTCCTCCTTCCGAACATATGAAGTTTATTTCCTACATAAAGGAACTACGTTTGGCTCTGCATGATTAGTACAACCCTTAGTGTGACGCCCCCGATTTGTCCATACACTATTCGTGCACGCCAATGTGTACAACCAAGATCAGGGACTCACGAGATGATATCACAACACAACTCTAGACACAAATTAAAATAATACAAGCTTCATATTACAAGCCAGGGGCCACGAGGGCTCGAATACAGAAGCTCAAATACAAAAGAGTTTGCGGAAGCAACAATATCTGAGTACAGACATAAGTTAAAGAGTTTTTGCCTTAAGAAGGCTAGAACAAAATCCAATGATCGAAGAGGCAAGGCCTCCTGCCTAGGACCTCCTAACTACTCCTGGTCATCGGCGATCCTCACGTAGTAGCAGACATTGTCGGGGTAGTCATAGACGAAGGTAGTGGCATCTGGCTCCTGGAATCCGCCATCTGGTTGCAACAACCAGAAAGATGAAGAAGAAGGAGGAAAAGTGGGAGCAAAGCAACCATGAGTACTCATCCAAAGTACTCGCAAGCATCAGATCTATACTAAGTATGCATTAGTATCAAAGGAATGAGTTGTATCTATGGACTGAACTACAGAATGCCAAAAGAGACGGGGAAAAGGCCTAGCCTATCGAAGACTAGCATCTTCTGGAAACCACCATCTTGCAGCAGTAGAAGGGAGTACAGAATAGAATTTTATAATTAACAAGCATGTTGTATCAATATCCATCACATAGCTCAAGTATCAGGATATAAGACTGGACGTCCGTTACCGTGGACATGGCTATTCGAATAGATAACTTCCCTACAAGGGTGCACCACATTACTCTCATGCTCGATATTCTCTGGCCGGACACACTTTTCTGGTTCAATGCCCGACCTTGGAAGATCAACACGTCGCAGCCCTACCTAGGCTCAACAGAGAGGTCACCGCCGGTCTACATCCTAAGCAATTCGGGGTCATGGGCCATCGCCTGTTGCACCCCAAGTCGTTACATGCAGGGTGGATACCAGCACGACCAGTGTAGTGGATGGCATGATCCGACCGTGCCGCAATGCTGAACTAGACGTCTGATAAAGCTTCGGCTGATACCATGACGTCGAGGCCCATAACTATTCTCGCATGGAGGTTAGTGTGTAAAGGCCACAAGCCAATTCAGAACAAATACCCAAACCTTAGTGTATTAGGAGCTCGCGAAGACGAGCAGAGACTCACGATAATGTGACCCCGTCAGTCCGTCTCAAGGAAATACGACAAGGGCTAGCCCAGCCCACTCGGGAGCGGCCTTCCTGCCCGGCTGTGCCTCGTAATTATCTCGTGGGTGCTCCACGGGCCCGCCCAACTTTCACATCAACTCGCGGGTACCCCTCAGGGCCGCCCCAACTTTAACAGGTCTCAAGTAAAGTTCGGGTAACCGTGTGTCCAAAACATCAAGGGGGAAATCCCAAGGAATCACCCTTGGTGGATTCCGCTCGATGTAATCATCAAGGAGAACGTAGGAGGAATTACCCTCGAGGTTCATACTTGAGGTGTTGCATGATAGAGTCGTATCAGGAATGGTGAAAGAGGAATCACCCCCGACGATCACAACTGAATAGCTACACTACGGAGTCATCATCAGGAGTGCATTACGAGGTATCACCCTCGGCACTCGATAATAGCTCTGCAGAGTCAAGCAACATGAGGGGCGTGATGTGAGGTATCGAGCTCTGGTCATCGATCACATTGACCGAGTCATCGATGACAAAGTAGGGCAACAAGCACAAGGTGGGGGTCACTGACGGATCACTAAACAACCATACTTAGTAGTTTAGGGTAAGTAGGTAAGGTACAATAGCAGGTTACAAAAACAGGCTATGCATCAGAACAGGAGCAATCAATAACAGTAGCAACATTTAATGCAAGCAAGAGAGAGAATGTAATGGGCGATATCGGGATGATCAAAGGGAGAGGGGCTTGCCTGGAAGCTCCGCTGAAAGGGATGAAGGGTCTTGGGGTCTTGGGGTCACAGAGGCATCAACAACATCTTGGGGTCTACCAGAGAGAAGATGGGGTGAGAAACTATAAATACAAAGCACACAAATGCATGCCAAAGCATAACATGGCAATACGCGGAGCTAGGGGTGCTCTAACGCAGTACTACGCGATACCAACGAAGGGGGATAACATCCGGGAAAGTAGTCTCGGTGTTAGGCATTTTCGGACAGGCGAACCGGAGGGGAAATGTTGCATGCACGCTATGCTAGGGGCATGTGGTAGAAGAACAGACAGTGTATCTTTTTCATCCGTCTCGTCATTCTGAGCAACTTTCATGTAAAAAACTTTTTCATCCGAGTTACGGTTTATTTTATATGATTTTTGAAAGTTTTATCAATATTCTGAAATTATTATTAATCCGAAATTAAATAGTAAAATTCTAAGTGCACCCAGATCTGAGTACACAGAGGTGTACCAGAGGGTGACACATGTGGACCAGGGGGTCCCAGTTGACCAGTCAATGTTTGACTGGTCAACGGGGTGGTGGAGCCCCCCCTGTCATACACACATTTAACTAATACATATTAATTAGCAGGTTAATTAAGTTAATTAATGTTTTAGTTAATCAATTTATTAATATAATTATTTATTATCTTTTTAAAAAACCTTTTTTAGGGGCACGGGTCCCGCCTGCTAGTGGCACAGGAAGCCACTAGAGGTCTAACAGGTGCGGGTGAACGGGCGCCGAGGCGCGGCCAAACCCGCCTGGGCACTGGCCAGGGCGCAGCCCGCCGGGGTGCGGGGGAAGCCGCCGGGGCGCGGCGGGGTGAGGCACGCCGGCCGACCGTGGGCAAGCGACGGCGGGCATATGGGGCGGCGAGGCTAGGGGCGGAGCAGATGCACGGGAGGAGCAGCGCGGGGTGCAGCGCTGCCCCGGGGAAGGCAGGGCGTGGCCCGAGAGCGGCGAGCTCGGCCGGACGGAGGAAGAGGTGGTCGCGGGAGCGTGCGGCAGGGGTGGCGGCGTCAGGCCCGTGGTCGCGGGCGGCGGAGCCGGTAGCCGCAACAGAGGGTGGCGCGACCATGGCTCCACGGGGAAGGCGGGCGCACGGCAGGCCGCGTGCGGCGTGGGTGGCTGCGACGGGGCACGCGCGCACGTCCTACTTGGCCGTAGCACGGAGCATGCATCGGCGATAGGAGCTGTGAGCGCGGGCCGGGTGAGACGCGAGCACGCCGGGGCAGGGGGAGGATGAGGCCGGGCCTCACCGGCGATGCAGGGGCACGGGGGGGAGGCGGCGAGGCTCGTTGTGGGCCATTGTCGAAGGGGACGAGGACGGGGTCCGGCGGCGTCGTGGCTTCGACAAGGGGGCGATGAGGCAACAGGCGTCGACGGTGCGGATGGGGCGGCGACGAGGACGTCCGGTGTGGTAGCGGGCGATGCGATGCGGCATCAGGCGCCGGCGTCGAGGCAGCTCTGTCGAGCGGCGTTCGATGGCGAGGTCGGGGCGGTTACCCCGATCTGGATCGATGGGGAGCAGATTGGGAAGAGGGAAGTGGGGGGCTCTGGTGGTTAGGGTTTAGGGTGTATGGCCTAATAGGCTAGGGGCAGCGGGGGTGGGCTTGCTGGGCCGTGTGGGTGGCCAGCTGGGCCTGTTGGCCCAGTTGGCTAGGGGGCTTCTACACTTTATTTTCTTTTATTGTTTAATTTCTTTTTCTGTCTTTAATTAATTTTGTGTACTTAACCATTTTCTGAAAAAGATGATCTCTCCACCAATATTACCAAATGATTAATTGCATCAACTTGAATATTTTAGTTTGCACGCTTGACAAAATTTGAATTATGCCTTTACTCTCGGTTTTGAATTTGAACGAGGTTTGAATCAATTCAAGTTTATCAACAGTAATCAAGGTGACGTGGCATCATTAGCACAGGTTTACTATAGCATAATTATCGAGGTGTTACAGTTCTCCTCCACTACAAGAAATCTCGTCCCGAGATTTTGGAGGTAGAAGGAAAAGGTTCGGGGTATTCATCATGCATGCGATCCTCGCTTTCCCAGGTGGCTTTGTCTTTAGAATGATGTGACCGCTGGACTTTGAGGAACTTGATCGCTTTATGACATGTGCGGCGTTCAGCTTGGTCGAGAATGCGGACCGGATGATCTTAATAGGAGAGATCCTGTTGCAACTCGAGCACTTCATGATCCACGGCTCGGATTGGGTCCTTGAAGCAGCGGCGAAGCTGTGACACATGGAACACATCATGAACCTGAGAAAGGTTCGATGGAAGTTCCAACTGATATGCCACTTTTCCACGCCTCTCAAGAATAGTGAAAGGACCAATATAGCGAGGAGCTTGCTTGCCCTTGATCCTGAAGTGGTGTGCACCTTTCACCGGTGTGACTCGAAGATAAGCCTTTTCACCAGGTTGATAGACCATGTCTTTGTGATGACGGTCATACTGACTTTTCTGACGTGACTGAGCAATCTTGAGATTCTAGCGAATAACACAGACTTGTTCTTCTGCGTGTTGGATAATAGCCAGACCGAAGAGTGGACGTTCCCCAGTTTCTGACCAGTTCAGAGGGGTTCGACACTTTCGTCCATAAAACACTTCGAAGGGGGCCATCTTCAGACTATCCTGATAGCTATTATTGTAAGAGAACTCAGTATATGGGAGAGATTCCTCCCATTTCTTGCCGAAGGAAATAAAACAAGCTCGAAGCATGTCTTCGAGAACTTTATTGAAGCGTTCAACTTGTCCCTGATACTGAGGGCGGAATGCAGTGCTGAAAGATAGGTAGTTCCAATTGCTTCTTGGAAACTTGCCCGGAACCATGAAGTGAATAAGCAGCCACGGTCTAAGCTGACTACTAACGAAATACTGTGGAGGGAAACAATCCTGGACATATAGAGAGTTGCCAAATGACTAGCAGTGATCGTTTCTTTGACGGCCAGGAAGTGTGCAACTTTAGAAAGCCTGTCAATGACGACAAGAATAGCATCATTACCTTTCTGCAATTTTGGAAAACCAGTGACAAAGTGCATTTCAACATGGTGCCATTTCCATTTAGGAATAGAGATAGGTTGCAGAGTTCCAGCAGGCCTTTGATGTTTTGCTTTGATACGACGGCAAATGTCACATTCTGTAACATAACGAGCAATGTCTTGCTTCATTTTTGACCACCACAATCTCTGACGAATGTTTTGGTATATCTTGGTGCTACCAGGATGAATTGACAATGGAGTGTCATGAGCTTCTTTCATAACCTTTTGAGTCATATCCAGGTTGTCTTTTGAAGGAACCACTAGGCTACCTTTAAAGAACAGGGTGCCTTCATCTTCAACAGTGAAGAACAAGGGCCTTCCTTCTGCGAGGTAGCGCTTAATCTTCTGAACTTGAGAGTCATATTTCTGCAGCCTCTTGATGCTGTCGACGAGATCTGGTGCAATAGCCAGGGTATTGAGGGAACCTTGGGGAAGAACACGGAGGTTCATCTTGCAGAATTCTGGAGGAGGAGGAGCAAGTGCATCAGGAGGAACAATATGGAGGTTCAGCTTCCTGAATTCTTCAACAAGCAAGGGCTGAACTTTTCGAACCTGGAGGTGGTTGCAATATGACTTGCGGCTCAAGGCATCAACCATTACATTAGTCTTCCTGGGGTATAGGAAATAGCCAAGTCAAAATCTGCTACGGTCTCCATCCATCTCTGCTAACGGAGGTTCAGGTCTGGCCGAGTAAACAGATAGTTCAGACTTTGGTGGTCGATGAAGATCTCACAATGATTACCGAGACCATAATGTCACCACTATTTCAGTGCATATATGACAGCGGCAAGCTCGAGGTCATGAACTGGATAGTTCTCTTCGTGAGGGCGCAATTGACGAGAGCCATAAGCAATCATGTTACGCTCTTGAATTAGGACACAGCGTAATCCTTGACATGAAGCATCGCAGTAAATGACGAAATCCCTTTTAGTATCTGGAGGAGCGAGCACTGGGGCAGAAGTCAGCTTGTCCTTGAATGCCTGGAAACTTTCCTGACACTTTTCTGACCATTTGAACTTGACATCTTTGTGAAGCAGACTAGTCAGGGGCTTGGCAATCTTGGAGAAGTTCTCGACAAATCGACGACAATAGCTGGCGAGTCCGAGAAAACTTCTGAATTGTTTGACATTCTTCAGAGGAGTCTAGTCAAGAAATGCCTAAACTCGCTCAGGGTTGACGGCAATACCATCTTTGGAGATAACATTCCCAAGGTAGGTTACTTCGGGTAGCCAGAACTCACACTTGGAATACTTAGCATACAGTTGATGTTCTCGAAACTTTTCCAGAACAAGACGAAGGTGTTCAGCATGTTCTTCTTTTTTCTTGGAATATACAAGGATATCATCTAGATAAACCATGACAAACTTGTCGAGGTATTCCATGAATATATAGTTCATCAATCGGGAGAACGTTGCTGGAGCATTGGTTAAACCGAAAGACATAACGGTGTACTCGTATGAACCATAGCGAGTAACAAAGGCGGTCTTGGAATATCCTCTTCACAAACCCGAATCTGGTGGTAATCCAACCTCAAATCAAGTTTAGAGAATACCGAGGAACCAGCAAGTTGATCACAGAGATCGTTGATTCTGGGAAGCGGATACTTGTTCTTAATTGTTGTCTGGTTGATAGGTCGGTAATCTTGGACCGAACGATTCATACAATCCTTCTTCTTGACAAAGAGAGAAGGTGCTCCCCAAGCAGAGGAACTTGGATGGATAAAACCCTGACGAAGAGAAGTGTCGATTTCCTCCTTAAGCTCAAGAAGTTCATGCGGCGGCATCTTGTATGGCCGCTTGGCTATAGGAGTAGTGCCTGACTTCAAGTCTGTGATGAATTCGATAGCTCTAGCGTGCAGTATTCCTGGAAGTTCCTCTCGAAAGACATCTTAGAAATCACGAATGACTCGAATGTTCTCTATTCCTTCCATAGGTGAAGCATTCAATGCATTCAAAACATATATCTGGTTCTCGGCATCCTGGGTCCTCTGAGTTGGGTAGTTGATCGACTGGCCAGAAGGGTGAGTGAGCTGGACTGTCTTCGCGGCACAGTCGATCTTAGCATTATGGGCTGTCAACCAATCCATACCAAGAATGATGTCTATGTTGGAAGGTCCGATCATAATGAGAGAAGCTGGAAAAAGTACACCTCGAATCTCAATGTGGTTGTGCGGGCTTACCATTGTGGTTTGCCACTTGGATCGTGGGGATTGGACCATTAGAGGAGTGGGTAATTTTTCTAGGTATAACTCATGTGACTGAGCAAATTGCTGGGACACAAAAGCATGCGATGCTCCTGATTCAAAGAGAACAGAGGCTGGTACTGAATTAACAGAGAGAGTTCCCAGCGCAATAGTCGGTTCCTTCTGAGCCTTTTCAGCATTGACATGATTGTCATGGCCAAGTACAACATCACGCGGTATGATATTATGGTTTCTGAACCGGCGGTTTTAGCAACACTTCTTATGACCTACAGAAGGACGTGGTGCATCCTGAGACTGACCCTGGTGACAATCGAGGGTAAGGTGTCCTAGATGTCCACACTTGTGGCGTAGTCCATCATTATGTGGAGGAGCCACAACATTGGACTGTCCACCCTGAATCGTTAGATGTCTCAGCGGCCGAGGCGGACGAGACGCAACATAAGACGACCTTGGTGTTGGAGTAGGTCGATGATGAACATTGTGTGGGATCCAGACCCGACGTTTCTGAGCAGGCTGACTCGAGGGTGCATCAACATCTCGAGTACGCTTTAGCAACTATTGGTACTCGGTCAGACCATTTTCAGTTTGAAAAGCTTGGCTTGCAAGCGTCGCAAAGTCTACACAATCATGAGCAACAAGTGCGAGCTTTATATCGGGACACAATCTTTCACGGAATTTCTCCTGCTTGCGAGCGTCAGTGTCAATGTCATCCTTAGCATAGCGGGATAATCCAAGGAATTTCCTCTGATATTCATCCAAAGTCATTGTGCCCTGTGAGAGTTTACATAACTCCTTCTTCTGGTCCATCAGACCTTGAGGAATGTGTCATGCACGGAAGGCTAACTAGAATTCCTGCCAAGTGGTTGCAGTTTCTACAGGCAGCAAACCCCTATGGCTTTCCCACCATTGAGCAGGTGGACCTTTCAAGTGAAATGTCGCTGACGTAACTGGCAGGGGCAACATTAGCTGACTCCATCTCAAACTGGATTTCACGAAGCCAATTATTAGCATCCATAGGATTGGTGGAGTTGCTGAAAATGGACGGGTTGAGGCGCGCGAAACCTCGCAGTATTATTGGGCAGGCTGTTGATGAGCATTCTGGTTTGGAAGCTGAGCCATTACTCCATTCATAAACGGACAATTCAGCTCAAATTGCTGCATCATTGCGGCAATATAGGGTGGAGGTGGAGGATCGTCAGCCATCCTGCTAAAATGTAACAGGGGGTAATTTAGCATCGAGTAATTGCTAACACTAGGGACCGTTCATGACGAAACTGGCATAGTGAAAGAAACACTATGAATGCATCATAGAAATCAACATGACATAGTGTGTACTAATCAAATCTACTATTCTAAGGAAAAACTTTGGTTTTATCCAACTTTGGGGTGAATGTGGTCACGGGGTCCTAATATTAGAGTTAGCAAATTCATTTAACCCGAAGAGAAGAGATATCAGAATCCCAGAGTATCAATGAGGAATAAAGATCCTAATACCACCCAATGGGCGAAGTGGTCTCGTAAGCCACATAGCCATGTTAGTAAAACAATTTTTTAAAATACTAGACTCAACTTCGGCCAAGGAGTTGGAAAGGGGGTTCCTACAGGCAGTCGGCTCTGATACCAACTTGTGACGCCCCCGAATTGTACGTACACTAATCATGCACATAAATGGGTACGACCAAGATCAGGGACTCACTTGATGATATCACAACACAACTCTAGACACAAATTAAAATAATACAAGCTTCATATTACAAGCCAGGGGCCTCGAGCGCTCGAATACCGAAGCTCGAATACAAACGAGTCAGCGGAAGCAATAACATCTGAGTACAGACATAAGTTAAACAAGTTTTGCCTTAAGAAGGCTAGCACAAACATCAACGGTCGAAGAGGCAAGGCCTCCTGCGTCGGACCTCCTAACTACTTCTGGTCGTCAACGGTCTTCACATAGTAGCAAACATCGTTGGGGTAGTCGTAGACATCGGTAGTGGCATCTGGCTCCTGGAATCCTCCATCTGGTTGCAACAACCAGAAAGAAGAAGAAGGGGAAAAAGGGGGAGCAAAGAAACCTTGAGTACTCATCCAAAGTACTCGCAAGCATCAGATCTATACTAAGTATGCATTAGTATCAAACGAATGAGCTGTATCTGTGGACTGAACTGCAGAATGCCAGAAGAGATGGGGAAAATACCTAGCCTATCGAAGACTAGCATCTTCTGGAAACCACCATCTTGCAGCAGTAGAAGGGAGTACATAATATTATTTTATAATTAACAAGCATGTTGTATCAATATCCATCACATAGCTCAAGTATCCATTTCTAGTTGTAATAGATCGGGATATAAGACTGAACGTCCGTTACCATGGACACGACTATTCGAATAGATAACTTCCCAGCAGGGGTGCATCACGTTCCCCTCACGCTCAATCATCTCTGGCAGGACACACTTTTCTGGGTCAATGCTCGGCCTCAGAAGATCAACACGTCACATCCCTACCTAGGCTCAACAGAGAAGTCCCCGCCGGTCTACATACTAAGCACTCCGGGGTCATGAGCCATCGCCCGTTGCACTTCGGGTCGTCACGTGCATGGTGGATACCAGCACCACCCGTGTAGTGGATGCCACGATCCGACCGTGCCGCAATGCTGAACTAGACGTCTGACAAAGCTTCCATTGCTACCACGACGCCGAGGCCCATAACTATTCTTGTGTGGCGGTTAGTGCGTAAAGGCCAAAGGATAATTCAGAACAAATACCCAAATCGTAGTGTATTAGGAGCTCGCGAAGACGAGCAGAGACTCACGATAATGTGACCCCGTCGCCTGTCTCGAGGAAATACAACAAGGGCTAGCCCTGCCCAGTCGGGGGCGGCCTGCCTGCCCGGTCGTGCTTCATATTTATCTCGCGGGTGCTCCACGGGCCTGCTCGACTTTCACATCAACTCACGGGTACCCCTCAGGGCCGACCCGACTTTAACAGGTCTCAAGTAAAGTTCGGGTAACCGTGTGTCCAAAACATCAAGGGGGAAAACCCGAGGAATCACCCTCGGTGGATTGCACTCGATGTAATCATCAAGACGAACATAGGAGGAATCACCCGGGAGGTTCACACTTGAGGTGTTGCGCGACATATTTGTATCGGGAATGGTGAAAGAGGAATCACCCTCGATGACCACGACCGAATAGCTACACTACAGAGTCATCATAAGGAGCGCGTTACGAGGTATCACCCTCAGCACTCAATAATAGCTCTACAGAGTCGAGCAACATAAGGGGCGTGATATGATGTGAGGTATCGGGCTCTAGTCATCGATCACGTTGATCGAGTCGTCGATGACGAAGCAGGGGCAACAAGGACAAGGTGGGGGTCACTGACGGATCAGTAACCAACCTATACTAAGCAGTTTAGGGTATGGAGGTAAGGTACAATAGCAGGTTAGAAAAATAGGCTATGCATCAGAATAGGAGCAATCAGTAACATTAGCAAAATCTAATGCAAGTAAGATAAATAATGGAATGGACGACATTGGGATGATCAAAGGGGAGGGGGGCTTGCCTGGAAGCTCCGCTGTAATGGATGATGGGTCGTCGACGACGTAGTCGTTCACAGGGGCATCAATAGCGTCTCGAGGTCTACCGGAGAGAAGAGGGGGGCAGTAAATACAAAGCACACAAATGCATGAAAAAGCATAACATGGCAATACACGGAGCTAGGGTTGCTCTAACATAGTACTACGCGATATCGGTGAAGGGGGGTAACATCCGGGAAAGCATTCCTAGTGTTAGGCATTTTCGGACAAGCGAACCGGAGGGGGAATGTTGCATGCTCGCTATGCTAGATGCATGTGGCAGACGAACGGATCGCGTATTCGGATGCGTCTCGTCGTTCTGGGCAACTTTCATGTATAAAACCTTTTCATTTCAGCTGCGGTTTATTTTATATGATTTTTCAAAGTGTTAATAATATTCTAAAATTATTATTAATTCGAAATTAAATAGTAAAATGCTAGGTGCATCCACATCTGTGCACATAGAGGTGTACCAGAGGGTGACATGTGGGCCAATGGGTCTCAGTTGACTAGTCAACGTTTGACTAGTCAACAGGGTGGTGGGGCCCCTGTCATACACAAATTTAACTCATACCGATTAATTAGCTGGTTAATTAACTTAACTAACGTTTTAGTTAATTAATATCATTTTTATTATCTTTTTTGAAACATTTATTTGGGGGCATGGGTCCCGCCTGCCAGTGGCACAGGAGGCCACTGGAGGGCTAACGGGTGCGAGCGAACGGGCGCTGGGGCATGGCCGAACCCGCCTTGGCATCGGCCAGGGCGCGGCGGGGCAAGGCTCGTCGGCCGGCCGCGGGCAGGCGACGGCGGGCATAGGGGCCGGCGGCGCGCCGATGCTGAGGGCGGCGAGGCTAGGGGCGGAGCGGATGCGCGGGAGGAGCGGCGCGGGGTGCAGCACCGCCCCGGGGAAGGCAGGGCGTGGTCCGAGCATGGCGAGCTCGGCCGGCCGGAGGAGGAGGCGGCCGCAGGAGTGCGCGGCAGGGATGACTGCCTCAGGCGCGTGGCCGCGGGCAGCGGAGCCGGTAGCCGTGGCATAGGGCAGCGCGACCACGGCTCCACGAGGAAGGCGGGCGCACGGCAGGCCGCGTGAGGCATGGGTTCCTGCGACGGGGCACGCGAGCACGTCCGACGTGGCCGTAGCGCGGAGCACGCATCATCGTTGGAAGCTGCGAGCGCAGGCCGAGCAAGAAGCGAGAACGCCGGGGCAGGGGTAGGAGGAGGCCGGGCCTCACCGGCGTTGCGAGGGCACGGGGGGGGGCAAGGCTCATGGCGGGCCATTGTGGAAGGGGACGAGGACGGGGTCTGGCGGCATCGTTACGTCGGCGACGGGGCGAGGAGGCGACGGGCGTCGGTGGTGCGGACGGGGTGGTGACAAGGACGTCTTGCATGGGATCGGGTGACGCAAGGCGGCACCGGGCGCCGGCATCGAGGCAGCGGCGTCCGACGGCGAGGTCGGGGCGTTTGCCCCGATATGGATCGATGGGGAGCAGATGGGGACGAGGGGTGTGGGGGTTCTGGTGGTTAGGGTCCAGGGGGTATGGCCTAATAGCCTAGAGCCAGTGGGGGTGGGCCTGCTGGGCCGTGTGGGTGGCCAGCTGAGCTAGTTGGCCCAGTTGGCCAAGGGGCTTCTCCCCTTTATTTTCTTTTATTGGTTAACTTCCTTTTCTGTCTTTAATTTATTTTGTGCACTTAACCATTTTATAAAAAGATGATCTCTCCACCAATATTACCAAATGATTAATTGCATCAACTTGAACATTTTAGTTTGCACGTTTGACAAAATTTGAATTTTGCCTTTACACTCGGTTTTGAATTTGAACGAGGTTTGAATCAACGCAAGTTTATCAATAGTAATCGAGGTGACGTGGCATCATTAGCAGAGGTTTACTGTAGCATAATTATTCGAGTGTTACACTTAGCCACGAAGGCAATGTGTCAAAACAAACACTATGTCTTTACTGACATCTTTCCAGTGAAACGTCATGTTTGACCCTTTAATATTTCGAACCGTTTTCTTCACTCTGGTTTCGCATTTCGAGGCATAGCCTCCATTGGCATGTCTTGTCGAAGCAGATATCGTGCCCACTTATCATGGGATCCTCATCAATATGACTTGGGTAACCCAACCGCACCTTACGCACGATTACGTTGAAAACAGGCGAGTTTTACGGCTTGAGTGGGGGACGCTTGGTATTTACCGCCTATAAAAGGACATAGATCCCCTCCTTTAACATCACGCTCTCCTCTAGCCCTTGCTTTCCAATCTCCTAGCCCCAATGCCAACAGCTCCAGCGCCCGCAGCTCCCATTCCCTCCATCACTGCCTCCTTCTCTAGCAATGGCTGGATCTGGTTCCAAGGGCAAGTGGGAGGCATCCACTATCATGGAGAAAAACATGAAGAGCCCTTAGAGCGTAGGTTATCTTGCTGACAACATAGTGCACCGGATTCCTGATGAGGATCAGGTGATCCCCATCCCTGAGCCTGGCGAGAGGGTTGTGTTCATCCCTCACTTTATTCGGGGGCTAGGATTTCTGCTCCACCCCTTTGTTCAGGGTCTCTTATTCTTGTATGGTCTAGATTTCCACGATCTGGCCCCGAACTCTATCCTCCACACATCGGCTTTCATAGTCCTGTGTGAAGCTTTCCTCCGCGTCCCTCCACACTTCGTTATATGGCTCAAAACCTTCAATCTGAAGCCGAAGGTGGTCGATGGGCAGCATGCGGACTGCGGGGGAGCTATGGTAAGAAAGCTCCCGAATGCAACCTGGCCCAAAGGGGCTTTTGTGGAGACCAAAAAGGTATGGCAGGAGGAGTGGTTCTACATCACCGAACCCCGTGAGGCCAAATGGGCAGCCACACCCGAATTCAGATCCGGACCCCCCGAGAGGATCACCTCATGGACCGCCAAGGGCCTCGATTGGGGGTCTCGGTCGAAGGTGAAGACGCTCCAAAATCGCATCTCCAGCATGATAGCGAAGGGCACCCACCTCAGTACCGTGATTCAGGTGATACTCTTTCACTGCACCCTTCCCTGCCAGCTCCGGGCTTCCCGCTTATGCGAGTACAATCTAGAGGGGTGAAAGTGCAACTAATCCCCGGGTGGTTTTGGTAATCAATAACAACATATATATCATTGAACTAATAGTTACTTGAGAATCATTTCAGAGAAGTTTGATGATATGGGTATGGAAATGTCTGAAGAAGTGGACCCCTCAAAATGCTAAGGCAAGCATTGGCAAAAGCTCAAGACTCCATTTTTGGTTTAGTGATCAAAGATCACATTGAGTCCATAGGAAAAGCCAATACTATTAAAAGGGGATGAGGTTGTGTTGATGATCTGGTTGCTCAAGTGCTTAGTGATATATCTCCTTTAACTATCAGCAACTTTCACTTCTAAACACACTCATAAGTAATCTCGGACAAACCGATTCTTCAAACTCAGTCCCACCGAGATGAACCACCTCAGCTATATTCCAAACCCTAGAAATTTCGGTCTATCCGATTTTGAGTTCGGTCTCACCGAAACTGGACTGCCAACCTTCTGTAACCATTTGACATCATATCGGAATATCCGAGTTGTTAATTTCGGTCCCACCGAAAATGGCAAGCTCCTATCTTTGACTCATATCGGACACACCGAGATGGTATTTTCGGTCCCACCGAAAACCCCAACGTTCACTATATTTGAACTTTCGGTCTGACCGAGTTTTCACTTCGGTCTCACCGAGATTGTTCAATTATGTGTGTAACAGTTGGATTTTGTGTGGAGGCTATATATACCCCTCCACCCCCTCTTCATTCGTGTAGAGAGCCATCAGAAAGTACTACCACTCCTACCTTACACTTTCTGAGAAGAGAACCACCTACCCTTGTGTTGAGATCAAGTTGCTCCATTCCTACCATATGAAACTTGATTTCTAACCTTCCCAAGTTGCTTTCCACTCAATCCTTTCTTCCACCAAAGCCAAATCAGTGAGGAGAGTTGAGTGTTGGGGAGATTATCATTTGAAGCACAAGAGCAAGGAGTTCATCATCATCAACCACATCTATTACCTTTTGGAGGGTGGTGCGTCCTAGATTGGTTAGGTGTCGCTTGGGAGCCTCCGTCTTCGAGATGTGGAGTTGAACCAAGAAGTTTGTAAGGGCAAGGAGATCGCCTACTTCGTGAAGATCTACCCCGAGTAAGGCTAGTCCTCCGTGGGCGTAGGCCATGATGGAATAGACAAGGTTGCTTCTTCGTGGACCCTTCGTGGGTGGAGCCCTCCGTGGACTCGCGCAGCCGTTACCCTCCGTGGGTTGAAGTCTCCATCAACGTGGATGTACGATAGCACCACCTATCGGAACCACGAGAAAAATCTCCGTGTCTCCAAATTGCGTTTGATCTTCTCCACCTCTCTTTACTACATGTGCAATTTACTTTCCGCTGCTTATACTCTAGAATTGCATGTGTAGGGTGATACTTGAATTGATCATAATTGTCAAACTGCCAAAAACTGTTCATGATCTAAATGCAGAATTTTTATATTGTCAAGTAGTCTAATCACCCCCCCTCTAGACATACTTTCGATCCTACAAGTGGTATCAGAGCTTTGGTCTCCATTGTTTTGGTTTCCATTGCATTGGACTCCATAAGCTTGGTTTCACAACCTAGGAGAGTATGGCGTCTAGTGAGGGTAATTATCGTAGAGGTCCTTACTTTGATGGTACAAATTTTGCTAGTTGGAAGCATAAAATGAAAATGCATATTCTTGGTCATAACCCAGCCGCATGGGGCATTATTTGTGTTGGTATGCAAGGTGAATTCTTCGAGGAAGGAAAAGTTCCAGATCGCGAAGCTACACCGGAAGAGTTGCGGATGTTGCAAAACAATGCTCAAGCTTGTGACATTCTCTTCAATGCTTTGTGTCCCGAGGAGTTCAACAAAATCAGCCGTCTTGAGAATGCTAAAGTGATTTGGGATACTTTGGTTGAAATGCACGAAGGTACTGAATCTGTGAAGGAATCAAAGCTAGATATTCTTCAAGGTCAACTTGACAAGTTCAAGATGAAGGATGGTGATGGAGTCGCTGAAATGTACTCTAGGCTTGCTCTCATCACAAATGAGATTGCCGGCTTAGGAAGCGAAGAAATGACCGACCGATTCATCATCAAGAAGATTCTAAGAGCTTTGGATGGAAAATATGACACCGTGTGCACTTTGATCCAAATGATGCCAAACTACAAGACTCTCAAGCCAACTGAAGTCATTGGAAGAATTGTTGCTCATGAGATGACACTCAAGGATAAGGAAGAGCTTCACAACAAGTCAAGTGGTGCTTACAAAGCTACAAGTGATGCTCCCACAACCTCAAGTGACAAGTTAATTTCCAATGAAGAGATAAGCCTAATGGTTAAGAACTTCAACAAGTTCTACAAGAATAGAGGCAAAGAAAGAAGCTCAAAGTCTAGATCATATGATGAAAAGAGATCTTCTAGTCGTGATCGAAACTGCTACAATTGTGGAAGACCCGGACACTTCTCAAATGAGTGTACGGCTCCCCACAAGAGAAGAGAAGAATCTCCAAGAAGAAGAGCAAGAGATGAGTCACCTCGGAGAGAGAGAAGGAGTAGAGATGATCATTATGAACGAAGACCCTCTCGGAGAAGCAAGGATTCGGAGAGGAAAGACAAGTCATCAAGGAGCTACACAAGAAGAAGACATCAAGCTCATGTAGGTGAATGGGTCTCCGGCTCCGACTCCGACAATCAATCCGATGGAAGCTATCACTCCGACTCCGACTACAGTCAAGATGAAGGTGTTGCCGGACTTGCACTCGTATCCTCCAACTCCAACTCCTACGACTTATTTGATTCATCAAATGAGGGAATTGGAAGATGCTTCATGGCTAAAGGCCCCAAGGTAACACACCCTGAATTCATTGACTTTGATAGTGATGAGGATGACTTGCTTGGTGAAGATGAGCTCTTGCATGATAAATCTAGTGAGCTTAGTAATGATGAAAATGCTAGTAGTCTTTATAGTCGAGAAGAGTCGAATGACAATGCTATGAAGGAAATTGAGCGTCTAACTAAAGAACTAAACACTCTTAAGTTAGCTCATGAAACAACTCAAGAAGATCATAGAGAGCTCCTAAGATCTCATGAGAAGCTACGCTTCGAGAAGCTCACCCTAGAGCAAGAACATGAGTTTCTAAAAGCGATCAATGACGATCTTCGAAAGAAGAGTTCTTCATATCTTGCCAAACGACTTCTCTTGTCTAATTTCTTGCCACCTATTAAGACTAAGCATGACAAGCATAAGAAAAATTCTTCCTCTAGTAGTAACAATAACAATGTTAAATCCAATATTGTTGCTTCTAGTAGTTCTCTTGATTCCACTAACAATGTTTCAAGACAAGTTACACTTGAGCAAGAAAATAGCTTATTGAAGGAAATCATAGAGAAAGGTGTCTACAAGAGTCTTGCCGGAAGCAAGAACTTTGAGGAGATTGTTCGCAAACAAGGAAGACACCGGAAGAATCAAGGGATTGGTTTTGAGCGAAAGTTCAACGCCGAAGGTGTTGAGTGGGAAGAAGGTCAATACCCTACTCCACAGTTTGTTTCTCAAAAGGAGAAGTATGATCCTACTTCTTCCAATGTGGAACAAGCTCAAGATGACCTTCCACCACAAGACCACAAGCTAAAGGCCAAGGACAAGCTTCAAGAGGAGATTGATGCATTCATTGAAGCACCTCAAGCCATGGTCAAGTGGGTTCCCAAGGACACATCAAGTTCTACTTCGTCAAGCTCAACTACAACCCCAAGGATTCCCATCAAGATGATGTGGATCCCAAAGAAGAAGAACTAGAAGGTTCTTGAGGGTGACTCCGCCAACATACTTCACTCATATTCATTTTGGCAAGAACTTGTGCAATCAACTTCCACATCATGCACTAGTTCATGGAGTCACAAACCCTCTTGTTGGTAAGTCAAGGGACAAGGTAATCATTGCTTTCATGGACATCTTCTTTTGTGTACTTCAATCTATGTCTATGGATACTCTTGTTTGTTCCTTGTGGGACTAACCCATGTAGGTATTGAAAGTGCCCTAATCCAAAGGATAGCTCCCAACTCTTGATGATCTACATCAACATTGAGCATCCACATCTTCAACATCAACATGAAGTCTTCTACGACAACCCAAGGTTAGTTTGACCCTTTAAAAGGGGTTCTCACATCTAGGGGGAGCTTTGCTCTAAAAATTGAGCTAAAGCATCTCCAAATGATGTGAACACATCAATGCTTTATGTAAAAGTGGTAACCCCACTTGTGCTTAAACGATGAGTATGACCTATGATCAAATGTTCTCATTTGGCTCCTAAGTCAAAATACTCATATATAGATGACCTAGTAATCGACAAATTGTGTGCTAGTAGCTAGAGTTATGGGTGTGCATGTTTGACACATATTTCATCTGCTATCTTATTGTGTGAGCATGTTGAATGCATGATTTTATCCATTCAAGGACATCCATTTGTTGTTTTGGTTGTTTTGATTTTTCTGGCCAAATGGATGGACAAGAATGCCTAAGCACCTTCCCTAGCTATCTATGCTTTCTTGTCTCAAATTCTATTCATGCTCATATCACAACTTTGAACAAGTCATTTTCGGACCCTCCGAGTGAGGAGAACTCGGAGCCACCGATCCGTCTAAGGCTGACTTCCAAAACCTTCTAAGTCATTTTCGGTCTGACCAACTTTTCCCACTCGGTCCAACCGAAACGCTTAGACTGATCTAGGTTTCATCTCGGTGAAACCGAGTTCAAAATCTCGGCGTGACCGATATGCGTAACTGCACAGCAGTTATACATTTCGGTGTCACCGAGTTTTTCAACTCGGTCCCACCGACAGCATGGGGATATATATACTAAGGGCAGCGCGCGATTATTTCTTCAAACCATTTTGCCCCCAAGTCCCCTGCTGTCGTCGCCCTGGTCTTCGGATCGTCGCCGTCGTTGCCTGTGCGCCCTCGCCGCAGGTCTCCGCCGCCGTCAACGGTATTCTTCTCCGCGCCGTTGCCGCCGTAGAGGGACTCCACCAAGTTAGGGTGAGTCTCGATCCCTCTCGTGCTCCCCATCTGATTCTTGCACGATTGGTTTGCCATGTATCTAGCAACGATTGGAAAATTCATTAACATCAGACCAGATCGTTTTAGTTTCGAGCGAAATTCTTAGGTTTAGGTTTCCATGGAATACATCTCGGTGAAACCGATTTTGAAAACTCGGAATGACCGATTTGGCCTCTGGCCATTGCACTGCACCTTTCGATCTAACCGAGTCGTGCAAATCGGTGTGACCGATGTAGAGTCTCAGTGAAACCCTAGTGTTTCGGTAGGACCAAAACCCACTTCGGTCTGACCGAAAGTGGTGTGATAAGCCTCTGTATACACTTCGGATTCACCGAAACTGAATATCGGTTTGACCGAAGTGCATTCTGTGAAAACTCAAAACTAAGATTTGAACTCATTTTTTTTTTGCAAAAACCTCTGTAGTTGTGATAACTCTTCTACTCTGCCTATACCTTATCTTTTCACAGGTTGTCAGCCATGTCAGATGCCAGTGACAGCCAGAACAGGTCTGAGTCACCTTTTGCAGAGATCCCTGAGGCAGATACTAGTCCTGAGGCTAGTAGTCCGAGTGATGATGGTGAGAGGAGTACCCCTAGTGGTTTACCTCCTGCAGCCACCAGGACCAGAAAGCAAAGAAATTCTGATGATGAGGACTCTGACTTCGTTGCTGAGGATGTAACCTCCAAGCCCAAGAGAAAAGTTGTTGCCAAAGAGCACGAAGGGCAGCAGTCGAAGAAAGGCACCAGCAAGGTCAAGCAATCAGCTGTTGCCAAGAAGCTAAACTTGGAAGAGCCAGCTCCAAGTAAAGTGAAGAAAACTTCCAAGAGGAAGAGGGTAGTATATGCTGAACCTCATGTTGATGCAGCAGTGGATGAAGAAGAAGATGCACCCCAGCCTCCTCCTCAGAAGGCTAAGTTCATGGGTGATGCTATTAGGGCTCAAGCCACTTCTAAGCCCAAGAAGCCTGCTCAAGCCAAGGCAGCTCCAGCCAAGCCCAAGAGGACAACCAGGAACATCCCAGCCTCTGAGAAGAACAAAGGTAATTTGCCACCGTCTGAGTCTGATGAAGAACATGTGTTGCTGAAGCTCCGTCCAAGGTTGCCACTCCACAACGATGCTCATCCTCAAGCCGAGGATATGAAGGCAAGGAAGGACAGAGGTCTCAGGCTATGGAGACAGTCTGATCCATATGCTGTGAGGAGAAGGACTGCTGTGGACCCCAGATTCCACACCAGAGAGCAGCAGGACTTCTATGAGACCGTGCTGATGGATAAGAAGCCTATTGTTGCAGACACCAGGTATGTTGACTGGGAGTACATTGACAGTGAAGAGCACCGACACTTCTTTCCCCATGTGCATGAGAGCTTCACTGCATGTGGAGTTGATGAGTTCGTGGGTCAGAAGCTGACGGATTGGAACGACGAGATGATCATGCAGTTCTACGCCACAGCCCACTTTTATCCTGATGGGAAGATCACCTGGATGACTGAAGGTCAAAGGTTTTCTTCGTCTGTTGAAGAATGGGCAGAACTTCTGAATGCTCCAGTGCAGAGGGAGGACGACATTGATGTCTATGGGATTCCTAAGAAGAACCATGATTCCATGAAGAACATGTACAAGGAGATCCCCGCTGCTGATTTGGAAGGATGGAAGCTTGGCTCAGTGTACTATCTCCAGGCAGGTCTGACCACCACAAACACTATTCTGAGGCATACATTGATGCCCAAGTCTGGAGACCACCGCATGATTCGAGGCTATTCTATCAACATGCTGCACATTCTTGATGAGAAGGCACCTTTCAAGGTGATGGACTTAATGGTAGAGACCATTAAGAGGACTGCAGCTGACCAGAAGAAGTCGTGTGGATTTGCCCCGCAGATTCAGATGCTCATCAACGCCAAGTTTGGCACGGGCAAATTCATGTTGGATAGGAAGCACTTGCCACTGCAGCCAGAGCATGAAGATAACGTTGTTGTGATGGATGAAGAGGATCCAACTTCAGTTGAAGGTCAAGCCAAGATTGAAGCTGCGAAGAAAGCCAAAGCTGACAAAGAGGCAGCAGCAGCAGCAGCTAAACCAAAGAGCTTCGGAGAGCAGATTCTTGAAGCTACCCAGAGGATTGAACAACGCCTGGCCAGCATTGAACAATCTCAGGAGAGCCTAGAGAGAATTGTTGACGACAAGATCCACGCTCTGGACGTGAAGCTGACTGAGATTCAGGTGACCGTCAACAAGCTTGAGGCAGACATGGAGGAAGCAAGGCATGAGAGAGAGCAGAGCTCATGCAGGATGATCTAGTCCAGGACTCTCATCGCCAGACTGCTCAGGTTCCCAGAGGATCCCGATCAGCAGCTATCCCAGTGACTGACTCCAGGGCTACCACTTCAGCACCTCCTACAGCTCCAGCAGTTACTCCAGCCACAGCTCCAGCATCCACTCCTCCAGCGCAGACATCAGCAGAAGTCTTCGCCGATGCCGTCATTTATACTCCGACATCTACCCAGACGGGAGCCGCCAGCAGAGCCCATAGTGACGCTTAGCTCTATGCTTTTTCGAACTTTTTGGTAACTTGTTGCCAAAGGGGGGAGAAATTGTATAGATCATAGGGCTTCGAGAGAGAGAGTGCTCTTTCGTTCTTTTGCCGGTTCTCTTTGAGATACATTTGGTTCTTTTGGTTCTTGAAACTTTCAGTGTGCTTGCTACTACGTTTGATGCTACCTTAATGAGTGCTTGGTCGTACTATGCTTTAATGTGTGCTTAATGCTTATCATATGCTATTCCTTATTGTATGGCTATTTACTCATGTCTTGGTGATTGAGTGCATGTTATTCATTCTTTTCATTTTGTGCGCTCCACCAAGATGTATGTGACATGGAAGAGTGACCCATAATCCTAATCGATTGTGCATTTGCATTCAAACGCAAATTTTAAATAATGCACAAATTTAGGGGGAGCTCTTGCTTATCACATACTTCTCAAAGCGACGATATTATTCATTGATTATATCTTTTGTCGAAGCTTTGATCTATATGTTGTCATCAATTACCAAAAAGGGGGAGATTGAAAGTGCAACTAATCCCCGGGTGGTTTTGGTAATTAATAACAACATATATATCATTGAACTAATAGTTACTTGAGAATCATTTCAGAGAAGTTCGATGATATGGGTATGGAAATGTCTGAAGAAGTGGACCCCTCAAAATGCTAAGGCAAGCATTGGCAAAAGCTCAAGACTCCACTTTTGGTTTAGTGATCAAAGATCACATTAAGTCCATAGGAAAAGCCAATACTATTAAAAGGGGATGAGGTTGTGTTGATGATCTGGTTGCTCAAGTGCTTAGTGATATATCTCCTTTAACTATCAGCAACTTTCACTTATAAACACACTCATAAGTAATCTCGGACAAACCGATTCTTCAAACTCAGTCCCACCGAGATGAACCACCTCAGCTATATTCCAAACCCTAGAAATTTCGGTCTATCCGATTTTGAGTTCGGTCTCACTGAAACTGGACTGCCAACCTTCTGTAACCATTTGACATCATATCGGAATATCCGAGTTGTTAATTTCGGTCCCACCGAAAATGGCAAGCTCCTATCTTTGACTCATATCGGACACACCGAGATGGCATTTTCGGTCCCACCGAAAACCCCAACGTTCACTATATTTGAACTTTCGGTCTGACCGAGTTTTCACTTCGGTCTCACCGAGATTGTTCAATTATGTGTGTAACGGTTGGATTTTGTGTTGAGGCTATATATACCCCTCCACCCCCTCTTCATTCGTGGAGAGAGCCATCAGAAAGTACTACCACTCCTACCTTACACTTTTTGAGAAGAGAACCACCTACCCTTGTGTTGAGATCAAGTTGCTCCATTCCTACCATATGAAACTTGATTTCTAACCTTCCCAAGTTGCTTTCCACTCAATCCTTTCTTCCACCAAAGCCAAATCAGTGAGGAGAGTTGAGTGTTGGGGAGATTATCATTTGAAGCACAAGAGCAAGGAGTTCATCATCATCAACCACATCTATTACCTTTTGGAGGGTGGTGCCTCCTAGATTGGTTAGGTGTCGCTTGGGAGCCTCCGTCTTCGAGATGTGGAGTTGAACCAAGAAGTTTGTAAGGGCAAGGAGATCGCCTACTTCGTGAAGATCTACCCCGAGTAAGGCTAGTCCTCCGTGGGCGTAGGCCATGATGGAATAGACAAGGTTGCTTCTTCGTGGACCCTTCGTGGGTGGAGCCCTCCGTGGACTCGCGCAGCCGTTACCCTCCGTGGGTTGAAGTCTCCATCAACGTGGATGTACGATAGCACCACCTATCGGAACCACGAGAAAAATCTCCGTGTCTCCAAATTGCGTTTGATCTTCTCCACCTCTCTTTACTACATGTGCAATTTACTTTCCGCTGCTTATACTCTAGAATTGCATGTGTAGGGTGATACTTGAATTGATCATAATTGTGAAACTGCCAAAAACTGTTCATGATCTAAAGGCAGAATTTTTATATTGTCAAGTAGTCTAATCACCCCCCCTCTAGACATACTTTCGATCCTACAAGGGGCCATGTACCTTGAAGCGCTTCATCAGCACTACACACAAAGACATATGGAAGCAAATTTTCAAGGCCCAGAAGGAGTGACCAAAGGAGACCGAAGACACCGGTTCTGATAGTGTGACTCCGTCTACAGAGGTAAGCACGATTCCACTGAAGACTTACCCTATCCATATTTCAATTATAACAGGAGTTAGAACTTTTACGCTCCATACAGCCCGGACAACAAAAGCGGAGCGGATCAAATCTCCGGCCCCGCTGCTCGAAAACCCAGCCATGCCTCAACTGCCGGCGATGCTAGTACTAGTGCCATACAAGGTGCCGGAGAAGAAGGCCAGCAAGAAGAGCAAGGAGGCGAAGAGCGGCCCCGGCCCTAAGGGTCCTTTGGAAGATATATCCGGAGAGACCGACGCCCACTCCTCCCATTACGAAGAAGAAGAGGAGGCGCTGGTGGAAAGCGATTCCCCCATAAAGGGGAAGGGGAAGAAGAGGGCAGCCCCCGAAGACACGGGAAAGGGGGCGCCCAAGAGGAAGCTGAACCTCCCGGACAGCTCGGACTCAGCGTCTGAAGCTGATTTCTAAAAACAGCCCAGGGTCAAGCCCCTGGCCGAATCTTAAGTATTTGGAATTTACTGTTGTCTTTGGTTAGTCAGCTATCATCGTATAAGCAATTCTTATTTTTTGCTTTGTAGTCCTCCCCACACACTACCCAGCACACCGTTATCGTCAGGGAGTTCTCTGCCAGCCGACATGCGGAGAGTGACACACCACCGCGGGCTCAACCGCCCATCATCCTAGGGGACACTGAGGTGTCCTCCCTGTGGGCGTCCCCTGCGCGAGGAGGTGGGAGCGGGGCGGACAAGAGGGTGCCTAAGGTTAAAACCTCAGCCACAGTCAGCCAATGGGAAAAATCACCTATGGCGACCGACGGCGGTGAGCCCAAGAAATCCGGGCTCCCGCCGAACACCATTCGGGAGACTAGTACGGCTCCAGAATCATAAAGGCATTATCCTACGATAGGGGGCGGAGCATCAGCTCCACTGGCGTCCGCCATTAATCTGGAGGCACCGAACATGCCGGAGGAAGTATTGCAAGGTGCTTCCATCATGGTGGAACACCGCACCCTGATGGGTGCGGTTATGGGGAAGATTTAGTCTGCTAAGAGCAGATTGAATGAAGCCTTCAACAGCCTACTGACAGGATTTGAGGTATGCGACGTAATACTCTAAAAGAACTTTATGTTTTATTTGTATAGGATAACAAAGCTGTATACCGAAAGTAGCCCCTGATGCTTTGTTTGATTCTGAAGAGAACTGAATAGAGGACCATATAGTATCAGCTAATGGAACATAATGTGCCATTTATTTTAACATGCTTCCCTAATAGCGGCATCTGCCTAGGCCACAGAGGTTTCCTAGCTCAAACGGAAGCTTCAATTAGCTGACGAAGAGCTCGACCGCGTGAACAAGCGGTTTGATGAAATGCAAGGTATGCGGACTTTCAGAAAATTATTATGTCGAAAGATGATATGTTTAATTTAAGAGTTTTAACTAATTTAAGACTAGCCCCTCGTGTAACACGGAGTAGATCGCTAACGATCTTTAGTATAATACTAAGTCGCCGAACCGCCGACCAGCTCTCGCTTATCATGACAGTCAGTTTTCGGCTTTATCTACTGAGGTACTTGACCGGATGAACTAGAAATACAATCGCAGCAGTTCTCCCATTACTACCTTAGCCGAACAATGTAGAATGTAAGGTGGTAAGCACAGGAGCTGGGCAACCCAACTATCGACCCAAGACATGATTCGGAGCCGATGCATATAATGCAATATCTGGGACGCCGAACAGTTCCCTATAGGTGTTCAGACTTTGAAGTGTGCTATGCCGAATACAACCCCTGGTGTTAAATCCGTACTGAGGCACATGTGACAATCTGAGGTAGGGAGAGAACACAGATGGTTATTTAAAATGAACTCTAAATAAATTGGAGCCCAACTGCTTCTTGTATACCCTGATTAATACGGCGAGCCATGGGGTTACAGATAATGCCAACAACATCTTGTGCATTTTACATGTCGAAAAAGAAGAAGAGTAATAAAGGGAAAGGTTTACATAGAGTCTAAAATTAACGATTTAAAAATCTCGATGGGGCCCTGTTGCACGTCTGCGTCGTTTCTCCTTTGTAACACGTCCTTGAGGGAGAGAGGTTTGCTGGTCGCCTGTGAAAAGGAAGGGGAACTATGGAAAAGAATACCCTGCACAACCATAGATAAGGTGGGCTCTTTTAATGAACGTTTAATGAAAAAATATATTTAGAGTCCGAATAGGGTCAAACTGTACCATGGACTATTTTTCTGCAGTGCGCCCCCAGTACCGCCCTAGGTATTTTAAGGGCGTAGTTGTGTACACGCAGTACATATGCCACAACCTTGTAAGGCAGTCGGTGGAGGCGTAACTGCTAATCAAGCTCAGGTTCTTCTGAGCTGCCGCATGGCAATGCAGGCCACACATGTTTAGCAGTGTATCTGGTCTTGATGATCGATGAATTATTCGGCTTGAATAGGCCGCTTTGAACTTCGGCTGCTAGGGCCGTAGTATCCTCCTCTGTACGGAGGGAGCGCTCCATATTCCCATTGACTCTGATGACGCCGCGAGGTCTAGGCATTTTAAGCTTGAGGTAAGCATAATGCAGGACTGTGTTAAAGGGGGCGAAGGCAGTTCTTCCGAGCAGTGCAGGATAGCCTTTGCGGAAGGGAGCGACGTGGAAGATTAACTCCTCACTTCAAAAAAAATTTGGAGAACCGAATACCACTTCTATTGTTAATGATCCCGTGTAGAGAGCCTCTACGTTGGGTATTACTCCTTTAAAGGTAGTGCTGCTAGGCTTGATTCTTGACTGGTCTATCCCCATCTTGGGGACAGTGTCTTGATATATCAAACTGAGACTACTACCGCTGTCCATAAAGACTCGAGTAAGATGGTATCCATCAATTATAGGATCGAGTACTAGGGCCACTTAACCTCCATGACAAATACTGGTTGGGTGATCCCTACGATCGCAGGTGATCGGACAAGCTGACCATGGATTGAAATTAGGGGTGACGGGCTCTATGGCGTAGAAGTCCCTTAGTGCGCGCTTGCGCTCCCTCTTGGGGATATGAGTGGCATAGATCATATTCACCGTTTTCACCTCAGGGGGAAATTGCTTCTGTCCCCCAGTATTCGGTGGGTGAGGTTCTTCTTCGTCCTCGCTTTGAGGCCCTGTCCCCTGGTGTTCAGCGTTTAACTTGCCGGCCTGCTTGAAGACCCAACAATTTCTGTTGTTGTGGTTTGCATGTTTGTCTGGGGTGCCTTGAATCTGGCAAGGCCTCTCTAATATCATGTCTAGGTTGGATGGACCATCCCTATTGCCTTTGAAAGGCTTCTTCCATTAACCGGACCTGGAGCCACTGAATCCGGCGTTTAGTGCCGTTTCATCTGTTTCTCTGTTATTGTTCCGATGCTTATTCTTATTGCGTCGTGGCTTGCCATTGCCATCCCTGACTTCGGAAGTGCCAGGGTCGCTGGTACTATTGCTTCTACGAGCCAACCAGCTGTCTTCGCCCGTGCCAAAGTGGGTCATAAGTGTAGTAAGGGCTGCCATTGTCTTCGGCTTCTCCTGGACAAGGTGTCTTGCGAGCCATTCATCTCAGGCGCTGTGTTCGAATGCCGCTAAGGCTTCGGCGTCCGAACAACCGACAATTTTTTTAGTTAGGAACCGATTCCGAAGCTTGCAGGCTGATTCCCCGGGTTGCTGGATTATGTGACTTAAATCATCAGCATCTGGTGGCCGGACATAAGTCCCCTGAAAGTTAGCCATGAAAGCATCCTCTAAGTCTTCCTAGCTTCTAATGGAGTTCTCTGGGAGGCTATTCAACCTGTGCCGAGCTGACCCTTTCAGCTTTAAAGGTAAGTATTTGATGGCATGGAGGTCACCTCCACGAGCCATGTGGATGTGAAGAATAAAGTCTTCAATCCATACATCAGAATCCGTCGTTCCATCATACGCCTCGATGTTTACGGGTTTAAACCCTTCCAGAAATTGGTAATCCATCACCTCATTGGTAAAGCACAGAGGGTGCGCATTGCCCCTATATCATGCGACATCGCGACATAGTTCAGATGGCATCTGTGTTCGGTGTTGACTACGAACTTGGTTGTATCTGGTGTGCTTGGCTTGATAGCTACCATCCTGTGTGGGAGCACATTCTCTTGATGCGTAGATCGATCTGGCCTGACCGGCTTTTTTATTCAGGTCATGGCGTAGGTCGTACTTATGGCCCTGAGCCATTGTATCCTTTTCTTTACAGTGGGGAGGTGCGGGATGGTATACAACATTGCTAGCCGCTTTGTCCCGTGCACGAGGTGGTCGGACCGGTTGATCGGGCTAATCATGCCTCGACGGAATTGGCGCAAGGGCCTCATCGTTGAATTGTGGCAGCAACTTGCGATTGGGATAGCTCTTTGTTTGGCGCTCATGGCCGTATCTCTCTTCAGCGTCTAGCACTTCATTCCATCTAGCGTTGAGCGTATCATGTTCGGCTTTAAGCCGCTGCTGCTACTTTTTTAGGCTGCTTGCTGTGGCAATAATACATCGATGAAAGTGTTCGTGTTTGAGGGGTTCCTCTAGGAAGATGAATTCCTCGTCTCCCAGGTCGACATCCTCTTCGGAGATAGGTAGGTTATAACCTACAAGTGTAGGGGATCAGTTGTAGCCTCTTTCGATAAGTAAGAGTGTCGAAGCCAATGAGGAGCTAAAGGCAGAACAAATATTCCCTCAAGTTCTATCGACTACCGATACAACTCTACGCACGCTTGACGTTTACTTTACCTAGAACAATTATGAAACTAGAAGTACTTTGTAGTTTTTGTTGGATAGGTTTGCAAGAATATAAAGAGCACGTAAATAAAACTAGGGGTTGTTAAGATAAAGTTAATGATAGCGAGTGTGGAAAAGTGGTGGTAGGAGTGGCGAAATTGCCCCTAAGCAATTGACGATGTTACTAGACCGATAGCAAGTTTTATGTGGGAGAGGCCACTGCTAGCATGTCATCCCTTACTTGGAATTCTATGCACTTATGATTGGAACTATTAGCAAGCATCCACAACTACTAACGTTCATTAAGGTAAAACCCAACCATAGCATTATGATATATTGGTCCCCCTTCAATCCCGTATGCATCAATTTCTACGCGAGGTTGAAGCTTTTGTCACTCTTGCCCTCCAATACGTAGTCCTATCAACATACAACTAACCCTATGGTGTGATCCACGCGCGCGCTCATATGATGGGCACCAAAGGACAGCAACATAACCACAAGCAATTTAAATCAATCATAGCAATTCACCAATCACCGATAGGACAACGATAATCTACTCAGACATCATAGGATGGCAACACATCATTGGATAATAATATGAAGCATAAAGCACCATGTTCAAGTAGAGGGTACATCGGGTTGCGGGAGAGTGGACTGCTGTAGATAGATGGGGGAAGGTGATGGAGATGTTGGTGAAGATGATGGAGGTGTTGGTGTGGATCGCCGTCACATGATGATGGCCCCGGTAGCACTCCGGTGCCACCGAAAGCGAGGGGGAGAGAGCCCCCTCCTTCTTCTTCTTCCTTGACCTTCTCCCCAGGTGGGAGAAGGGTTTCCCCTATGGTCTATTTCCTCCATGGAGGTGGAGGGGCGAGAGCCCCTCCGAGATTCGATCTGTCTCTCTGTCTCTCTCTGTTTCTGTGTTCCCAGATCCTGGCCCTTCATCGTTTCTTAAATTCCCGGAGATCCGTAACTCCCATTGGGCTAATCTTTTGACACGATTTTTATCCAAAAATTAGCTTTCTTGCAGCGAAAGAAGGGCATCAACCGCCTTACGGTGTGGAAACAAGGGCCCAGGGCGCGCCCTGGGCTAGGGGCGCGCCCCCACCCTCATGGCCCACTCGGGCATCGTCTCGTGTTAGTTTTGCTTTCCAAAATTCACATATATTCCAAAAAAAATCTCCGTCCATTTTTATTCCGTTTGGACTCCATTTGATATGGATATTCTGCGAAACAAAAAATATGCAACAAACATGAACTGGCAGTGGGCACTGGATCAATATGTTAGTCCCAAAAATAGTATAAAAAGTTGCCAAAAGTATATGAAAGTTGTCAAATATTGGCATGGAACAATAAAAAATTATAGATACGACGGAGACGTATCAGCATCCCCAAGCTTAATTCCTGCTCGTCCTCGAGTAGGTAAATGAGAAAAAGATAATCTTTGATGTGGAATGCTACCTAGCATAATCTTGATCATGTAATCCAATCATGGCATGAATATTAAGACACGAGTGATTCAAAGCAATAGTCTATCATTTGACATTAGGACGATAATACTTCAATCATATTAATAAAGCAATCATGTCTCTTCAAAATAACATGGCCAAAGAAAGTTATCCCTACAAAATCATATGGTCTGGCTATGCTCCATCTTCACCACACAAAGTATTTAAATCATGCACAACCCCGGTTTTAGCCAAGCAATTGTTTCATACTTTAGTATTCTCAAACCTTTTCAACTTTCACGCAATACATGAGCGTGAGCCATGGACATAGCACTATGGGTGGAATAGAAGGTGGTGATAGACAAAAGGTGGGAGAAAATCTCACATCAACTAGGCAAATCAATGGACTATGGAGATATCCATCAATCGATATCAATGTGAGTGAGTAGGTATTGCCATGTAACGGATGCACTAGATCTGTAAGTATATGAAAGCTCAAAAGAAAACTAGTGGGTGTGCATCAACTTGCTTTCTCATGAAGACCTAGGGCATTTGAGGAAGCCCGTCGTTGGAATATACAAGCCAAGTTTTATAACGAAAAATTCCCACTAGTATCTGGAAGTGACAAAACAAGAGACTCTCTATTATGAAGATCATGGTGCTACTTTGAAGCACAAGTGTGGACAAGGATAGTAGCATTGTCCCTTCTCTCTTTTCTCTCATTTTTTTTGGAGGGGCTTTCTCTTTTTTTAGCCCCTCTCTATTTTTTAGGCCATCTTTTTTTATTTGGCCTTTCCTCACATGGGACGATGCTCTAATAATGAAGATCATCACACTTTTATTTACTTACAACTCAAAGATTACAAGTCGAAGCTAGAACAAAATATGACTCTATGTGAATACCTCCGGCGGTGTACCGGGATGTGCAATGATGTAGTGTAGCAATGACATCAAAAAACGGACAAGCCATGGAAACATCATGCTAGCTATCTTACAATCATGCAAGGCAATATGACAATGATGGTGCGTGTGATAATAAACGGAACGGTGGAGTTACATGGCAATATATCTTGGAATGGCTATGGAAATGCCATAATAGGTAGGTATGGTGGCTGTTTCGAGGAAGGTATATGATGGGCGTATGGTACCGGCGAAAGTTGCGCGGTACAAGAGAGACTAGCAATGGTGGAAGGGTGAGAGTGCGTATAATCAATGGAATCAACATTAGTCATAAAGAACTCACATACTTATTGCAAAAACTTATTAGCCATCGAAACCAAGTACTACACGCATGCTCTTTGGTAGGAGTTAACCATCGCACGCCCCCGACCTCCACACAAAGGATGACACTCAATAAATAAATCATGCTCCAACTTCGTCACATAACTATTCACCATACGTGAATGCTACGGGAATCACAAACCTCAACACAAGTATTTCTACAATCCACAACTACCCACTAGCATAACTCTAATATCACCATCTTTATATTGCAAAACTATTGCAAGGAATCAAACATATCATATTCAGCCATCTACAAGTTTATGTAGGATTTTATGACTAACCATGTGAATGACCAATTCCTGTCAACTCTCTAAATAGATATAAGTGAAGCATGAGAGTTTTAATTCTTTCTACAAAAGTTATGCCCGCGCTCTAACAATTATAAGTGAAGAAAAAGAGCATTCTACAAATGGCGGTTTTCTATGTGAAGAGAAACACGCAATCCAAACTTCAAATGATGTAAGTGGAGCACATGAAGTATTCTATAAAGCCATACTCAAAAGATATAAGTGAAGTGCAAAGAGCAGTCTATAAATCAACCAAGTACTATCTCATACCAGCATGGTGCATAAAAGAAAAGGTGAAAACTAAATGCAAAAGACGCTCGAAGATCTGCACATATCACATGAATGAAACGAATCCGAAAACATACCGATGTTTCTGGAAGAAAGAGGGGATACCTTCCGGGGCATCCCCAAGCTTAGACGCTTGAGTCTCCTTGAATATTTACTTGGGGTGCCATGGGCATCCCCAAGCTTGAACTCTTGCCTCTCCTTCTTCTCCTCACATCGAGATGTCCTCGATCTTCGAACACTTCATCCACACAAAACTTCAACAGAAAACTCGATAAGATCCATTAGTATAATAAAGCAAATCACTACTCTAAGTACTGTTGCAAACCAATTCATATTTTGTTTTCATTGTAGCTACTTTAATATAACTTTTCCATGGCTTAATCCACTGATAGAAATTGATAGTTTCATCAAAACAAGCAAACTATGCATCAAAAACAGAATCTGTCTAAAACAGAACAGTTTATAATAATCTGAACATTCACCATACTTATGATACTTGAAAAATTCTGCCAAAATTATAAAAGATCAAAAATTTGTATAGAAAGACAGTGCAAAAAGTTTCAGAACCATTTGACGTTCCAGCAAAAATGTAAAATCGCGCACACAGCCAAAGTTTCTGTCCTGCACCGCACAAACCAACAAGCACTGTAAACATCCTAAAGGAAAACCTTGGCACATTATTTTTATAATACAATGTAATTTTACAAGGGGATAATTATTTTTGTTGAAAATTTTCTGTAATTAAGATTCACAAAGTTTCCATGGGCATGAACAAAGTTCAAGGACGTCCCCCACTTTCACAATGCTCGTCTATCTCACTTTCACTTTTCTTTTTGAAAAAGTTTATGGTTACCCTCTTTATTTTTTGTTTTTAAACTTTATAAAAGCACACAACAGAAATAAATGAATCTCTAAAACTTGCGGGTTGTCTCCCTAGCAGCGCTTTCTTTAAAGCCATTAAGCTAGGCATATAGTGCTCAAGTAATGGATCCACCCGGATCCCAAGGTATATCAAAGCCAATTTTAATTAGCAATGATTTGGCATTTAGTAGTGAGCACAAAATGATATATATCATGCAACAACGAAGTCTAACTCTCTTCCTATGCATCGGCATGTCATAAAAGAACAATTCATGCACATCAAGTAAAGGCCAATGCGTAGTATAAGCAGTTTCTTGCAATTTTATCGTGTTGGAAACATAGAGAGGCGGAGATATAGTTCCTATCTCATAATAATTGCAAGTAGGAGCAGCAAGCACATGCATATTATATTCATCAAAATCAACATGTGTAACGAAAAAAGGCAACCCGTCAATATAATCCTTAATAAGTGCAAACTTCTCCGATATAGTGTAGTTTGGAGAGTTCAAAAAGATAATAGGACTATCATGTGTGGGTGCAATAGCAACTATCTCATCTTTAACATAAGGAACTACAGCAAGTTCATCTCCATAAACATAATTCATATTGGCATCTTGGCCACAAGCATAGCAAGCATCATCAAAAAGGGATATTTCAAAATAATCAAGGGGATCATAGCAATCATCATATCATTCATCCTTCGGTAAGCACGAAGGGAAATTAAACAATGTATGAGTTGAAGAGTTACTCTCATTAGAAGGTGGGCACGGGTAGCTAATCCGCTCTTCCTCCTTTTGTTCTTCGCTCTCCTCCTCATCTTTTTCGTCCAATGAGCTCACAATGTCATTGATTTCTTCTTCCATAGACTCCTGCAAAATATTAGTCTCTTCTTGCACAGCAGAGTAGGCCTCAATATATGATTTAACATAGGCATTAGAAGCATAATTATCATAACAATATTTAAATATGGCAAAATTTTCATATTTGTAAAGAGTAGCATCATACTTTTCAATCAAAGAAGCAATTTCATAAGCACCCTTAAAAGCAACAAATTCTTCAATTTGTTGAACATCATAGTAACTATAAACACCCTTAGCATACGAAGATACAATTCCATTATCACTAAACTCACATTGGTAGGGAAGGTGTTTCATAGGGTCTTCAGAACAACAAGTAAAATCATAAATTTCACATAAATTCTGAGCATAGCATTGCAAACGATGAATTTTTTCCAGTAAAAGTTTCCCTTTTTTAGATATGCGGTGTCGTACATAACAAACATGCTCTTCTAAAGAATTTCCCTCAACTAAGCTAGTTGGGGTTTCAGCCCGAGCACAAATGGATCGAAGATGATCCAAGTAATAACCTTCAGTAGTGTGATAGATTTTGAGTGGTTCTTCAACCATTGGTTCAGTAGGTACCACTATTTTTTTGGTATTTTGCGTTTCCTACCCATAACTAAAGATAGAAAACAACTTAGAACAGCAAATAAAATCTACTTAGTGATAAAGCAAACAAGCACACATGAGAATATTCACCCCACGCTATTACTCCCTGGCAACAGCGCCAGAAAAAGGTCTTGATAACCCACAAGTGTAGGGGATCAGTTGTAGCCTCTTTCGATAAGTAAGAGTGTCGAACCCAACGAGGAGCTAAAGGTAGAACAAATATTCCCTCAAGTTCTATCGACCACAGATACAACTCTACGCACGCTTGACGTTTACTTTACCTAGAACAAGTATGAAACTAGAAGTACTTTGTAGTTTTTGTTGGATAGGTTTGCAAGAATATAAAGAGCACGTAAATAAAACTAGGGGCTGTTAAGATAAAGTTAATGATAGCGAGTGTGGAAAAGTGGTGGTAGGAGTTGCAAAATTGCCCCTAAGCAATTGACTACGTTACTAGACCGATAGCAAGTTTTATGTGGGAGAGGCCACTGCTAGCATGTCATCCCTTACCTGGAATTTGATGCACTTATGATTGGAACTATTAGCAAGCATCTGCAACTACTAACGTTCATTAAGGTAAAACCCAACCATAGCATTATGATATATTGGTCCCCCTTCAATCCTGTATGCATCAATTTCTACCCTAGGTTGAAGCTTCTGTCACTCTTGCCCTCCAATACGTAGTCCTATCAACATACAACTAACCCTATGGTGTGATCCACTAGCGCGCTCATATGATGGGCACCAAAGGATAGCAACATAACCACAAGCAATTTAAATCAATCATAGCAATTCACCTATCACCGATAGGACAACGATAATCTACTCAGACATCATAGGATGGCAACAAATCATTGGATAATAATATGAAGCATAAAGCACCATGTTCAAGTAGAGGGTACAACGGATTGTGGGAGAGTGGACCGCCGTAGATAGATGGGGGAAGGTGATGGAGATGTTGGTGAAGATGACGGAGGTGTTGGTGTAGATCGCCGTCACACGATGATGGCCCCGGTGGCACTCTGGTGCCACCGGAAGCGAGGGGGAGAGAGCCCCCCTCCTTCTTCTTCTTCTTCCTTGACTTTCTCCCTAGGTGGGAGAAGGGTTTCCCCTCTGGTCCATGGCCTCCATGGAGGCGAGGGGGCGAGAGCCCCTCCGATATTGGATATGTTTCTCTGTCTCTCTCTTTTTCTGCATTCCCAGATTCTGGCCCTTCACCGTTTCTTAAATTCCCGAAGATCCGTAACTCCCATTGGGCTCATCTTTTGACACAATTTTTATCCGGAAATTAGCTTTCTTGCGGCGAAAGAAGGGCATCAACCGCCTTATGGGGTGGCCACAAGGGCCTAGGGCTCGCCCTGGGCAGGGGGCGCTCCCCCCACCCTCGTGGACCACTCGGGCATCGTCTCGTGTTAGTTTCACTTCCCAAAATTCACATATATTCCAAAAAAAATCTCCGTCCGTTTTATTCCATTTGGACTCCGTTTGATATGGATATTCTGCGAAACGAAAAACATGCAACAAACAGGAACTGGCACTGGGCACTGGGTCAATATGTTAGTCCCAAAAAATAGTATAAAAAGTTCCCAAAAGTATATGAAAGTTGTAGAATATTAGCATGGAACAATTAAAAATTATAGATACGACGGAGACGTATCAGTAGGTAGTTAATGTCTTCCGAATCATTGTGATTGTTGAGTTGTTCAGGACTGCATTGGCTATATTCCCGCTCATCCTGTCTAACGCTGGCTCTATGGGGTCTTCGGCGTCCTCTGGAGCTTCCTTGTCTCCTGTGCCGGTATTACTTTCCCTTTCTCGACGCGATCGTGAGCGGCACCACTAGCGCTGGTGTTTAGGAGGTTCATCGACGGGCTTATCCTCCTCTGGATCTTTATCTCCATCGCCGTCCTTCTCCTTGGGTGTGTCCACCATGTATATGTCATAGGTAGAAGTGGACGTCCATCGCCTGGTGACGGGCAGGTTTTGACCTAGATCAGCTTCGACGTCGTGGTCCATGCCATCGAATCTTCAGAAGCGTAGTCTAGTATGTTGGTTGAGTCTTCAACTGTGGCTACCAAGTGGGTGGTTTGTGGGAAGCAAAATTCCCTAATCTCAGCCCCCAGTTTTAACTGGGCATACTTCGGCAGTGAATCCTCTATACTGGTGAGAGATTGCAGTAAGTCCAGCGGCTCATTTAAGAGCGAGAGTTGGATATGAGTTTGGGGGTCTGCGGAGCCAGGCTTGGTGATGACCACTTGGTTGAGCCCGGAGAGTGCGGATCCAAGAGATCAGAGCTCGTAATTGGAGACGAGTCCGGCTTCCCAGCGGCGGGGAGGGTCTCGTTTGATTCTGGGTCTGTGAGTGGCACGATCGCCGTTGAGTCTCTGGCTAAAAGTTCCATGGAGGGGGAGAGTCTGGCGGGGTTTATGTAAGTGCATCTAGTGCCACCCCTAGTTGGTTTTGGAGTATTGACGACAAACCTGGTTGAGGGACTAATGTGTTTGTGAGAGTTACAGGATAACACAGGTAGTAGTCCCTCATTGATTCGATTTACCTACCGGAGATGACCCCTAAAAATGTATGAAGACATTGACATCAGTGGTGGTATATGAAGATAATCCTATTGAAGACTATGACAAGAGAAGACATTGTGTGAAGACTATGGAGAGCGAAGACTTAGACATTTCGTTGTTTCCTTTTCTTCTTTCTTGAGTCATAGGAACCACCGTACTGTTAAGTGGGGTCCAAGTGATCTAAGTCAGAGTGACTAAAGTGATGCTCAACCAAATCCTATGTCTTCGAGCGAAGACAATGAGAGCAAATCTTATCCAAAGTTGGATGAGTCTGCCTTACTTGTAGCCCAAGTAAAGTTGTCATGTGAGTGTTTGAAATCTGACCGTTGGAACACGTGTCAGTTCCTTAGTGACCCAGGGTCACTTCTGACAAATCAGGACGGGTTGCCCAGTGGCTATAAATAGCCCACCCCCTACACCATAAATTGGTGGCTGCTTAGAGTTATTGCACGGCTTTTTTCGTTTGAGAGCAACCCACCTCCGAAGCTTTTGAGAGAAAAATCCTTGCGAGGATAAAGCCAAAACACCCAGAGCCAAAGAGTGTTAGGCATCATTGAAGTATTTCTGTCTGTGTGACCCAAAGACTTATTACACTTGAGGACTGTGTTTCCTCCAGCCGGTTAGGCGTCGCGTTCTCAGCATCCAAGAGTCATTGTGGATCGCCGATGAACGAAGTCTGTGAAGGTTTGGAAGTCTACCTTGAAGACTTACCAGAGTGATTGGGCGAGGACTAGGTGTCCTTAGCTCAAGGGGAATAAGGTGAAGACGCGGTCTTCTGAGTTAAATCTCAGCCTCCCTAACCAGACGTACAGTTGTCACAACAACTGGAACTGGTCTAACAAATCACTGTCCTCCCCGAGCTACTGGTTCTATCCTTTCCTTTCCTTTACTTACTGTCTTATGTTGTGAAGTCATTGCCTGCTTGCCTTATCTGATTGACTTCACTGAGTATCTACTTGTTGTGATTGGCTTCATTCCTTCTTCCATCCTGATCCCTACTGCCTAGCTGCTATTAGTCTTCGTGCTTTCACTTCATTGAATCATGACTATGGCTTGTCTAGTTAGTCTACATTCCGCTACATACTAATAGGATTGAGTTTATCTTTTGTCTTCAAAACTATCATGTTTTGAAGCATTTCATAAAAATCGCCTATTCACCCCCCTCTCTAGTCGATATACTGCACTTTCAATTGGTATCAGAGCAAGGTACTCCCTTGTTCTGTGTGATTCAGTTTAACCACCTGGAGTTTTAGTTATGTCGACCGCAGGAATGAAGACAGTGTCTTGTCCCATGTTTGACGGTCACGAGTATCCCAAGTGGAAGGCCAGATGAAGAAACGTCTCATGGCGATTAACAGTGAGCTGTGGACCGTCACTGAGATTGGTCTTACCGATCTATGCAAGAGGGCAGAACCTGATGACATTCGCAAGTTCACTCTTCACAATCTCACAGCGAAGGACGTCATTTGATCCTATCTGTCTCAAAATCAGTTCAGGAACATCATGCATCTTGATCATGCGAAGCTTATCTGGGACCATCTCTCTGAAGTCTATGAGGGTCATCGAACTTGTGATGATTCCGGGTTTGAGGATTTCAAAGAATCTCTCAAGACGATGACTTCCGATCCTGAATCATCATCCTCTGCACCATGTCTTATGGCAAAAGGTGCCAAGGTAACCGAATGCTATCCATCTGAGTCTAGTGATGATGAATCTGGTGATGAATTTGGACCCAGCTATGTCAAACTTGCTTCCCTTTCCACTAAACAACAAATTGCTTTGGAAAATGCTAAAAAAATGCTTAATAAGAGCAATGATATGTTGGGTGAAGAAATGGATCAGTTGAAAAACTTAGCTGAAAGTCTTCAGAGACTTGAGGCTAAGTTAACCACGCTTCAAAGACATCATAACACTCTCTTATCTGATCATGAAAAGCTAAGAGTATGTTATGAAGATCTTCAGAAGGAGCGTGATTCATTACTTGCTCAACAAATCAGTGCTTCTCAGGAAGAGTTTGAACCACCATGTCTAAAATGCATTGAGCGTGATAACGCTACATCTGTTGCTGAATGTTCTACTGCTGCCACTGTTGCAATATCTTCAACTACTGATGTGGTAACTAACCCCTCTGCTGAGGATACCACTACTATTGCTGATGAAAATGCTAGGTTGAAGACTTTGCTTGAAACAGGGATGTACAAAAGCCTCAAAGGGCATCAGACTCTATGTGATGTCCTCAAAAAGCAGATACTGAACCGAAACCCTAGGAAAGAGGGTGTTGGGTTCGATAGGAAAATAAATGTTGATGTTCAAACTGGAAGCCTGAGCAGTATCCCAAAACTACATGGGTTGCTGCAAAGGAACCTTCAGTGGATGCATCTACCCTATCTCGCTTCACTTATGCTAATCCTCTTATCATTGATGAATCATTTGATGCAAACTATAAACTGTTTGAGAATCAAAATGGTGAAGTGTTTGCCAGGTACATTGGTACTAACATCAGGAACGGGCCACCTATGAAGAAGATCTGGGAACCCAAAGGTTGTCTTGAGAAACTTCCAGCAAACGTCATCATGACACCTCTTGGGAAGAAGACAAACCTGAGACCAAAGGTTTCATATGGTCCTAAGGCTTCATACAGACAAAGGACTCACCTGAGTCACCCTAACGCGGATGTTTTGCAGAGAAACCATACTCAGACCCATGAATATGAGCGTGTTTCTTCAAACCGCTATATTCATAAAACAAAGAATTTTTCTGCCTATTCTTATGAGTATTATTCTCCTCCTGCAAGATTATTTGCTAGGGCTCCAAAGCCAAAATTCTCAGATGCTGCTCTTAGACTCATTGCTTCTAAGCCACCCATGATAATGTGGGTGGTTAAGAAGAACTAACTTTCTCTTACAGGGAAAGGTCTCCGGCCAAAAATCAAAGGCGTCTGATGCTACTGCTGGGGACCTAAAACACTTGTAGGGCACAAGATTAAATGCCCAAAATGACTTACTGCTCATACTGCTCATGAATCACTTGCTAAACTTCTTATCAATCCTAACTTCGGTCTAAGCTTTCATAATCCACTTATACGTCAAATGTTTATGCTTCATAATGGCTCTTGGTGAAGCCTATCCTCCTAACTGCATTCTAGGGAGTGACACCAAAGTCTTCAGAATGGATTATGGACAGCGGATGCACAAATCATATGACTGGAGATCGAAGTCTTCTCATGGACTCAACCTTACGTCCATCTAACAAGAGTCACATCACATTTGCTGATACTGGTAAAAGCAAAGTGTTGGGTCTAGGTAGATTTGCAATCTCAAGAGATCAACACATGGATAAAGTCATGCTTGTTGAATCTCTTGGCTTCAACTTAATGTCTGTCTCAATGCTTTGTGACTTAAACATGATTGTGATCTTTGGTAAATTTCGTTGCCTTGTGCTAATGGAATCTGACAAGTCTTTAGTATTTGAAGGATACAGAAAAGGTGATCTGTATATGGTAGATTTCTCAGCTGGACCGCAGATGGCCGTATGTCTTCTAGCAAAAGCTTCAGAGTGCTGGCCCTGACATCGGAGGATAGGACATGCCGGCATGAGGAACTTGCACACTCTCGCAAAGAAGAAGCATGTCGTATGCATCGAGGAAGTCAAGTTCAAGAAAGACCATCTATGTGGTGCCTGTAAAGCTGGGAAGATGACTAGAGCCAAGCATCCCTCGAAGACAATCATGACAACATCCAAACCCTTCGAGCTGCTTCACATGGACTTATTTGTCCCTACTCACTACTCCATGTTCTCTACCACAGCCTGTCTCTATGCCTTCGTCATTGTTGATGATTATTCAAGATACACATGGGTGCACATAATACTCTATAAGACTAAAGTGCAAGATGTCTTCAGACGCTTCGCCAACCGTGCCATGAACAACTATGGCGTCAAGATCAAGCACATCATAAGTGACAATGGCACCGAGTTCAAGAACACTGGCCTTGATCTTTTTTTGGATACAATGGGAATCACTCATGAATTCTCAGCCCCGTATACACCTCAGCAAAATGGCATTGTTGAGCGCAAGAACAGAACTCTAATTGAGATGGCTCGAACAATGCTCGATGAATACAAGACACCAAGAAGGTTCTGGCCCGAAGCTATTGATACTACATGCCATATCATCAACCGTGTTTATCTTCACAAGCTTCTGAAGAAAACGTCCTATGAACTCCTCACTGGGAAGAAGCCTAACGTAAGTTACTTCAGAGTATTTGGAGCTAAGTGCTGGATCAAGGATACACATCACACGTCAAAGTTTGCACCGAAAGCACATGAAGGATTCATGCTCGGATATGGAAAGGACTCACACTCCTACAGAGTCTTCAACATCTTTCTCTATAAAATAGTTGAAACTGTGGATGTGCGGTTTGATGAGACAAATGGTTCACAAAGAGAGACCCTACCAAATGTGCTAGATGTGGCTTCACCAAATGAATCTATCAAGCTAATAGGAACCAGTGAGATCATGCCTGCTGAAGCACAACCTGACGAGGAACTCATCATCTCTGCTCCAAATCAACCTGACGACAATGCTTAGTCCGAAGACAACCCTCCTGACGATGACAATGTACAACAAGAGCAAAATCTTCGTCCAGCTCATCCTCATGTTGCAAATGAAGTACAAGTTGAGAATATAATTGATAGCATAAATGCTCCTGGTCCACTAACTCGTTCAAGAGCAACACAACTAGCAAATTTCTGTGGGCACTTTGCATTTGTCTCAATATCAGAACCTAAGAAAGTTGCTGAAGCTTTTATGGAACCTGAATGGATTCAAGCAATGCAAGAAGAGCATCAACAGTTTGAGCTGAACAACGTGTGGGAACTTGTCAAGCATCCCGACTCTCGCAAGCACAACATAATAGGCACAAAATGGATCTATCGCAACAAGCAAGATGAGCATGGTCAAGTGGTCAGAAACAAAGCTCGTCTCGTTGCTCAAGGATACACTCAAGTCGAAGGGATTGACTTCGATGAAACATTTGCTCCTGTGGCTAGACTTGAAGCTATTCGTATACTGCTAGCCTATGCAAATCATCACAACATACTTCTGTATCAAATGGATGTAAAGAGTGCCTTTCTCAATGGAAGGATTGAAGAAGAGGTGTATGTTGCACAACCACCTAGCTTTGAAGATCCAAAATGTCCTGATATGGTATACAAACTCAACAAGGCACTGTAAGGCCTCAAACAAGCGCCTCGTGCTTGGTATGACACACTCAAAGACTTCCTGAAGAGCAAAGGCTTCAAACCTGGATCCCTAGATCCCACACTCTTCACGAAGACATATGATGATGAACTATTTGTCTGCCAAATCTATGTGGACGACATTATCTTCGGCTGCACTGACAAAAGATACAGTGATGAGTTTGGTCACATGATGCAAGAGCAATATCATATGTCCATGATGGGTGAGCTGAAGTTCTTCCTTGGCCTTCAAATTCGTCAGCAAAGCAAGGACATCTTCATATCTCAAGAGAAGTACCTTAAAGACTGCCTGAAGAAGTTTGGAATGCAAGATTGCAAAGGGTACTCGACGCCTATGCCTGCTAAACGCCATTTGGGTCCCGACGCCAATGGTAAAGAGTTTGATCAACAGGTATACCGCTCCGTGATTGGTTCCTTGCTTTATTTATGTGCATCTAGGCCAGATATTATGCTTAGTGTTTGCATGTGTGCTCGATATCAAGCGGCACCAAAGGAGTCACATCACTTAGCTGTGAAGCAAATACTTCGATATTTGGCTTACACCCCAACACTAGGATTATGGTATCCAAAGGGCTCAGAGTTTGATCTAGTTGGATTCTCAGATGCAGATTATGCTGGTGACAAAGTTGATAGCAAGTCTACATCAGGCACATGTCACTTTCTAGGACGATCTCTTGTCTGTTGGTCTTCAAAGAAGCAGAACTGTGTATCACTCTCCACTGCTGAATCTGAATACATTGCTGCTGGATCTTGCTGCGCTCAGCTTCTCTGGATGAAGCAAACGCTCAAGGACTATGGCGTCCATCTGAAGCATGTGCCACTCTACTACGATAATGAAAGCACTATCAAGATTGCCAACAACCCAGTTCAACACTCGAAGACAAAGCACATTGAAATTCGTCATCACTTTCTCAGAGATCATGTCATGAAGGAAGATATTGATATCATACACGTCAACACTGAAGAGCAACTGGCAGATATCTTCACAAAGCCCTTGGATGAGAAAAGGTTTCGCAAGTAGCGGTGTGAGCTAAATATCTTAGAATCCTCAAATGTCCTGTAATCAGGCACACATCCTAACACTTATGCATATTGATGACTTAGATGTGCAACACACGAAGTAAAGTATATCTTCAATCAATGAAGACTTACATTCTAAGTGTGAATACATTAACATGGAATTTGACTACGGAGCGCCACGATAATTGTGCGCCGTGTCTGGGTCTAATACTTCCTATACGGTGGGTAACGCCACCACCAAATCTTTGTTTGAAGTGTTTCTCGTGGCATTACATTTGCAAAGTCTTCGCACTTGGTTTATCTTCATATAGGATATATATAGAGTTGTGTTCTGTCCTGTACAGCATTCACTTATAGCTATGTCTTCTTATTTGAATCTTTTGAACTAAGTGAATGTGATCGGACCCTAACCTCTCTATGCTTTCTCATCTCACACTCTATCTGTCTAAATCATATGCATTTTGTTGGAACTGTCGAATATCTTCTTTGCGTCCTTGTTAGCAGAAGATACGGAGACAAACTTTAAATCTGATTTTAATGCTCCATCATTTATGCCTGAAATCCGGAGAAGCCGGAACGACCACTCCGACAGTCGTGCTGTACGTGGGATCGTGGGACAACTCCCAATGCGTTACATGACCGCCACGTGTCCCTCGTATGTGAATCGCCAGGGGCACCTACGTAATTGCGATGTGCCGTCTCCCATGCTTATAAATGCACGTCCCATCACGGTCAAAAGTTCTTCTACCACCTCTCCACCTCGACCAACCCTAGCGCCTCCGCTAGCTCTCGACGACGCCGGCGACGAAGCGCTTGCTGCCACAACCTCGTCGACGCCGTCTTCACGCCAGCCGCGGACATCGTCTACTCCGTCGTCGCCGTAGCTGTCCTCCGTCACCCAGTTAGGGCACGGAAGATCGAACTGCTGGGCATCCAAATCCTCTCCGTCTAAGCAGTTCATCGTGTGGTAAATAAAACCTTCCTTTTACCATCTTCTTGATCCAGAAAGATTCATCACTTTTACCACAAGAGGTTTCTGCCTACACAAAATATAGATCTATCTTGTCTGCATCTCATATCTTTCCTAGTACATTCACATATGCTTCAAACATAGTTAGATTCCTCACTTGTACCTATTCGTGGATTTGTACAAATCTGGAACCGACTCTCATCATATGAGTGAATGTCTTCGCGCTATGAGGTCAAAGTCTTCAAAACTGTTTTATCTTCAAAAACTTCTGAGAATGCATATGACCTCTTCCCCGTCCCTCGCATCTCTAATGCTGTCACATGTACATGTCCGTGGGAGAATCCCTTGGTTCTCATAGTCTGCATTCATTTGCAGAATTCTTGCAGCGTCACATTCACTCCCTTGAAGATAGTTCCTGTCTGACCAGCAGACCAAAGCATTTGCCAGTATTGAAGCCCTTCAGATTGAAGCCAATGGAAACTGACAAGACAGTTAGAAAGGGTGGCAGATAGCACCGTGGCAACACCTCCAAAGATTTGCCTCCTATTCTAAGTGAAATGTACAAGACTGATCCAGAGGAGGATTATAATCAGAGGAAGATATTGGGCTGAACAGTGGTTCAAGTACAGTTTCGTGACCCAAGATTATGCTGAAAATAATGCCATCAAGCATCCATGGGGAGATATCACCTATAAAAATCTTCCACCCAAGACTCATGCTGAAGCCATTGCTCAAGGCTTCTACCCTTGCATGGTCAGAGGGCCTCAACCTGCTGATGCTGATCCTACTTCTCTGCTCTGGTGTCGCGATGACAATTTGTTCAAGCGAAATCTTCAATATGCCAAGAACTCAGCCAAAGAGAACAAGAAAAACTGGGGATTGGACTTCAATCCTGGCCCCTCTGAGCCCCGCGCTGATGGCACGCGCGAAGCTGAACCAAACCTGGTTGGGCCCTTCTACAACTTAGAAGGCCTCATCAGTCACATCAGGGTTCAAGGGGCGGATGTGGATCAACCTACAGATGACGCTGATTCTGAAGAAGTTCCTGCAACCCCGAAGCCCAAGAAGAAGAAATCCAAGGCTTCGAAGACCACTCCACCAATTGCTTCTAGAGTGAAGCCTTTGGCCACTGCTCCACCAGCACCAAGTGTGCAGTCTGAGGAGCACTCTCGCATCTCCAAGAGCAGACAGCTAAGGAAGAAGCCCTCACACAACCCCAGTCCAGCTCTCACTCATGACGCTGTTCTGAAGACTGCCAATGAAGCCCTTGATCTCTTGAGCGATGAGGATCTTGGTGACGATGCTCTGAAGCAACTGATCAAGAGCAAGCAAGACGCTGAAATCCTCTTCGACGTGGAAGTGCTCAACAATTTCATTGATGAATGGTTTGACACCCCAACCTCAGCTTCGACGATCTGCAACTTCCAGTTGGCCTTAGCGTCTCCTTCCATGGCGCCATTACTTCTGAGCTAGCTCTGGCTCAGAGAATTGTTGAGCTGAAGCAAAAGATCGATTATGAAAAGGGTCAGTTCAAGAAGCATGTGGACAAGCTCAGCATCCAAGAGATTCAGAACTTCAAGGTAATGATGCATGAGCTCAAGGAAGCCTTTCACCAGAGGTGTGATGAAGCTAAAGGTTCTCGTGAGCGAATCAAGGACTTGGCTGCCAAATGCATTCAAGCTTTCAATGAAGCTGAAAAGCGCAAGGCCCTTGGGCGTCCTGGCATTGACCCAAGGATGGCTGCCAAGAAAAAGAAGAAGCAACCTGTGCCCGAAGCTGAAGAATCCAGGCAGGAAATGCCTCGCATAGTCTTCCCTGCCAGCATGAATGGCACGAAGCCTAAGGTCACCCCAACTGCTTCGAAGCTCAAGAAGACAAAGGTGGCTGAAGCTGAAGCTCGCAAGCGCAAGAAAACTACTGATGAAGCTCCACCCACCAAGAAGCGCAAGACAAAGAAGGATAAGGCTGCTTCCAAAGAGCCAATCTTTGTCGAGCCCATATCAGTTGCTCGCCCTGCATCTACACACCGAGAACGTCGCATGACAGTCCATGAGGCTGCTCCCACAGAGGTTGAAGACATTCCAGCTGTTGACCCCACTGCAGCTGAAGACATTGGTCCTCATGACAATGTTGAAGATGATGAAGTCCTTCCTCAGATCGAGTAAAACGTTGAATCTTCGTCTGTTCTTACGAACAGCGAACGCATCAGCATTGGTCGTCCATTGACGCCAATTGCACAGGATTACTCGTGGGCTGATCACCCACAGGATACACCAGCCACACCTCAACCAACTCAAGACACCAGTTCGGTGCTTGAAGATGAAGACTTTGAGGCCCAACAACCTCCATCCCCTCAGGCGTCGCCAGCATTTCGCAGGCTTCGCAAAGGACCAAGGCCTCAAGTCGTCACCCCAACTGTTCCAGAAGGAGAAGAGCAACAATCTGTACCTGACGCTGCTCCTACTGTGAACCCCTCAGAATCTAAGCCAAAGCGGCTGATGATATTCCGGCTGCATCAGCCGAAGAAGAACCACCCCAAGAAGAAGAAGAACCCCAAGCAGAAGAAGCACGTGCTGCCACACCCCTGTTCTCGAAGAGAACGTGCCCGACCCTCATGCTCCTGAAGTGGAGGTTACAAACTCAGAGGATGCCACCACCAACACTGAAGCTAATGACGTGGTCATGGCTGAAGCTAATGTGGCACCTGAAGTCATAGTGGTGCCTGAAGTAATGGCGCTTGAAGCAAGTGCTACACCTGAAGCAAATCAGCAGCCTGAAGCCACTGCCTCTGCTCCTGTTCCGCCTCCAAGGCCCCATACAATTGAGCTAGCATACAACCAAGATGATCAGCTCATTACTGTCCGATGGTCCATTCTGACTCAACCACCTACTACTGGACTGCATGCTGCTGGTCCTCAGTTTGATCATCATGTTGAGCACAGGCCTCAAGTTCAGAAGCCTAAGCCAAGACTGCCAAGGTTTTCAAGTATTGCCACCTCTCAAGGGTCATTCAATGCCAATAGCTTTACTGCGCACAACACATTCTTTGACAGCGCCAAGAACCCATATTCCAAGCCAAGAATATCATCAGATAGGTTCTGGAGCCATCAGCAGTGCAGTTATTACTCAAGAGTACTCTATGATCAAGGGCGCATTTTCCCTCATATGCGGCTTGACACTGAAGCTATTGCTGGACTGCCCTGTCTGGAGGAAGCTCTTGATTTCTTCCCTGATGCTGGCCTGCTAACTTTTGTGACTGACAAGGAGTATTGGAATGAAGAGCTGCTTCTGCAATTCTATGCAACCCTCCACATTCGAGGCTATAGCAGGGATCCAAAGACATGGGTCCTTGAGTGGATGACAGGCAATGTCCATCATGAAGCCAAAGCCTTTGATCTCATTGAGCTTACTGGCCTGCCCACTCCAGGAGACCTGTATGAACCTAGCTGTCAATTGCACAATGAAGCCTTGGAGAGTATCTTTCAGAAGCGCAAGCACAACATGAGCCAAATGCTAAGCATGGTGAAGCCTCTACCAAGTGATGCTGAATATCCTAAGGAATTCTTTGTTGAAGACCTAGAGTACCTGCCACGCACCATCTATCATATCATCAGGCGTACTCTATGGCCCATCAAAGGACATTCTTCATCAGCCAAGCTTGAAGGCACCATGAAGACATTGGTCTTCTATATCTTCAATGGCATCAGCTTCAATGCTCAAGATTTCTTCATTAGGCAATTGGCTATGTCTGACTCTGATCTGTTTGGTCTGAAATTCTATGCCCCATGGATTATGCGCCTCATCAAGCTTCATTTAGCTATCACCTATCAGCCCTCTGCTCGCAACCATCATATATTCTTGCCTGAGGTTGATATGTCAGCTGAAGCTATATACCAAGAGCCTGCCAAAGAGCATGTTAGTCTTCACAACGCTGATCACCACAGCTTCACTCAGCAAATTGAAGGAGTTCCAGCAGTCTCTCGCATTTATCCTCTGGCTGGCCGTACTCGTCTGCCTCGACACGCTGAAACCGAAGCTACTGAGAGCACCATTGCCCAAAGTCCTCAGAAGAGATCTCGTGTTCTCAATAACCGAGAGCTTCTGGTTGCCCTCCATCAGAAACAGGATAAGCATCACTACTGGCTAAAGCGTCAGATGCAAAGCCTCTTGGTGGACGTCAATCGCATTCGCCATCTTGCCACCAAGAACGCCTTTGTTGCTCATGAAACATGTCGGAGGTCTTGGTAGAGTTTAACCTTGCTGAGTGCTGAAGGAGATCTTCAAGACGATGGCTTCACAAAGAGATTCAAGTTTGACCACACTCCTCCAAGGAATGTTGTCATGCGTCGAACTCCGTCTCTTGAAGATTCTGAATACTCCTCCTCCGCTGCAACAATTGATGCCAGGGTGATAGATGATCAAGATGATGCTACCTCACCTCCTCCTACTTCAACGTGTATCGACACTGCACCAACTACTTCTGCACCGCCAAACACCAACGTCGACCCTGCATCCTCCCCTACTCCAACTGGGAACGAGTAGAGGCTCTATGTCTTCAAACCTTTTTGGTCCTTACTGTCAAAAGGGGGAGAAGCATATGAGTTGATAGTCTTGAAGCGGGTCCATATGGGCGGGTGCTTTATATTTTGCCTAGTGATTAAAACTCTCGTTTTTGCTACATTTGGTTCTGTGAGTTGTAACACTTAAATTGATGGTCGTCTGCTATGTTTTCTGCTACTCTGTAATGCGATGATAAATTCCGCATCTGCTACGTTATATTCCACACTTAGTCATTATTGCAGACGTCCATTTTTCATTATGCATGTCATTATATTCGACATATCAATTGTGCATGATGAATTGTCTTCATAAGTCGAAGAGGATCTCCACAAGTACAACCTGCCATGTGCATTTGCATTCAAAGGCAAATCAACTATATGCACATCTTCAGGGGGAGCCTTTTGCTACTTACGAAGACAATACCTCTATCCTTTACAATTTCACATACCTTTTATCCCCTTTGAAAACTTCAACCCGTTTGTCATCAATCACCAAAAAGGGGGAGATTGTAAGTGCATCTAGTGCCACCCCTAGTTGGTTTTGGAGTATTGACGACAAACCTGGTTGAGGGACTAATGTGTTTGTGAGAATTGCAGGATAACACAGGTAGTAGTCCCTCATTGATTCGGTTTACCTACCGGAGATGACCCCTAAAAATGTATGAAGACATTGACATCAGTGGTGGTATATGAAGATAATCCTATTAAAGACTATGACAAGAGAAGACATTGTGTGAAGACTATGGAGAGCGAAGACTTAGACGTTTCATTGTTTCCTTTTCTTCTTTGTTGAGTCACAGGAAGCACCATACTGTTAAGTGGGGTCCAAGTGATCTAAGTCGGAGTGACTGAAGTGATGCTCAACTAAATACTATGTATTTGAGCAAAGACAATGAGAGCAAATCTTATCCAGAGTTGGATGAGTCTGCCTTACTTCTAGCCCAAGTAAAGTTGCCGTGTGAGTGTTTGAAATCTGACCGTTGGAACACGTGTCAGTTCCTTAGTGACCCAGGGTCACTTCGGACAAATCAGGACGGGTTGCCCAGTGGCTATAAATAGCCCACCCCCTACACCATAAATTGGTGGCTGCTCAGAGTTATTGCACGGCTTCTATCGTTTGAGAGCAACCCACCTCCGAAGCTTTTGAGAGAGAAATCCTTGCGAGGATAAAGCCAAAACACCCAGAGCCAAAGAGTGTTAGGCATCAATGAAGTCTTTCTGTCTGTGTGACCTGAAGACTTATTACACTTGAGGACTGTGTTTCCTCCAGTCGGTTAGACGTCGCGTTCTCAGCATCCAAGAGTCATTGTGGATCGTCGGTGAACAAAGTCTGTGAAGGTTTGGAAGTCTACCTTGAAGACTTACCAGAGTGATTGGGCGAGGACTAGGTGTACTTAGCTCAAGGGGAATAAGGTGAAGACGCGGTCTTCTGAGTTAAATCTTAGCCTCCCTAACCAGACGTACAGTTGTCACAGCAACTGGAACTGGTCTAACAAATCACTGTCCTCCCCGAGCTACTGGTTCTATCCTTTCCTTTACTTACTGTCTTTTGTTGTGAAGTCATTGCCTGCTTGCCTTATCTGATTGACTTCACTGAGTATCTACTTGTTGTGATTGGCTTCATTCCTTCTTCCATCTTGATCCCTACTGCCTAGCTGCTATTAGTCTTCGTGCTTTCACTTCATTGAATACATGACTATGGCTTGTCTAGTGTAGTCTACTTTCTGTTGCATACTAATAGGATTGAGTTTATCTTCTGTCTTCAAAACTATCATGTTTTGAAGCATTTCATAAAAATCGCCTATTCACCCCCCCTCTAGTCGATATACTGCACTTTCAGTTTATCCTCCCGTCTTAGGACGAAGTCATCTGCTCCGGATCTGGGGCTGGAGCGGACACGGATGTTGACCCCTGGACGACTCTGATGATAGATCTGAGATGTCTTCGTCTTCTTGTCAGGGAGCAATAGCCGAGGGCGCGAATCCTTCGAAGATCAAATCTCCTCAGATGTCAGCAAAGTAATTCAGACTTCCGAACCTGATCTGATGACTAGGGGCTTAGCTGTCAACCTGCTCAAGGTGGCCATCGGAGTAGGCGCGTGGCACGAAGCCGCCAAACACAAAAAGCTGGCCAGGGAGGAAGATGTCCCCAGGGGTGGAGTTGTCGCTAATGACGAAATGAGCCATCGATCCTTTCGTCGACAACCCAATGGAACTTTCAATGAAAGCACCAATGTCAGTGTCAAAACCGGTGGATCTCGGGTAGGGGGTCCCGAACTGTGTATCTGAGGATTGATGGTAACAGTGGGAAACAAGGACACGATGTTTACCCAGGTGCAGGCCCTCTTAATGAAGGTTGTCGGTGTACTAAGATAGGGGTACCTTAGTACCCCAACTTGTGCACGGGCAGTAGCAGCTTCCCGTGGCAGGGCTTACCACGTGCTCGCCAAGTACCGTCCTGGTCCCTATGAAGCCATTCAAGAACAAAGTATACAAGTCATAAGATCAAGGCCCCGGCAAGAGGAGCTTGCCGGGAAGGCCGCACCAGGCTCAAGGTTATCACTTTAGCACAAGACCCTGGCAAGAGGAGCTTGCCAGGAAGGCCAAGGAACACATACCTCAAGAGATGTCTCAGCGCATCATGCGCCCCGGCAGGACCCGGAGAGCGACAAGCTTCCGGGCCCGGCAAGATCACGACCCCGGCAAGGTGCTTGCTGGGGAAACCTACGCCGTGTGCCCGCGCTCCAGCTCATCTGCCCATGCGTCGCCCTGGGGCCCTTCCAGGGGCACGTGGCAGACGGCTGTGCAGCCTGGGGCACACGGTGGCAAGCCACGGTGACGAGGCTACCGCCGTGGCGAACGGAGACGCATGGACAGACGCTTTTGGGGTCGACGGCGACGGGCATTATATGCCCTTGTCCCCCACCGTCAAGGTTAGGTGAAGACCACTGTTCATACACTGTTCATGCACTGTTACAACTACCACCAAATTTACACTTTTACCCTCCTCTACGTTGACACCTGTCGGTGACCCCTTTGAGCTATAAAAGGAGGCCCATGCACAACGTAGGAGGGGTTCGAAACCTAGACAACTCTCTCGCTTGGTGTAGCTAGTACTGCAGATCTTCAAGCTCCCGAGCTCCAAGAACTCAATACAACCAAAAGCAGGAGTAGGGCTTTACGCGTCATCGCGGCCCGAACCTGGGTAAACTGCCCGCGTGTGCTCCTCGATCTGCTCTCCGTGCTCCCTCCGCTCCCTTACCGCAACGTAGAAGGGGCTCCGGTCCCATAGGTGTTCGTGGGCGGACAGTTTCCCCCGACATCTTTGGCGCGCCAGGTAGGGGGCGTCGAGGTTGTGCGAACCTGATCCGGCGCTCACGCGGGCGCAACCTTCAGCAACTTCACCAGCCTCTCCAACTTCATCGGCTACATCAACATGCCTCCGAAGAAGAAGGTTTCGGAGGTTGGAGGCCCGTCTACGTCAATCCCACCACCACCAGAGCCGACGGTTGGTGGGGGAAGCGCCGGCGGAAGGGTGGACGCCGGTGGGGACACCCACGACGCCACCAAGTCCAAGGACAAGACGGACGACCGGGCGAACTCCAAGGCCTCGGTGTCCGTACACGCACCACGTCCCTCTCAGGAGGTGCCAGACCAGCAGCGGCGTGGTACCGGAGGTACCATACGCTTGCTGGGACGTGGCCAAGCCGGCGAATCACGGGACGCTCAAGGCCACCGCCCCGGCACGAGCAAGGCGCGGTCGCCGGGACGGGAACGTGCTCCTTCTAACACAGTTAGAAGTCCGAGCGTGTCCCGTTGCTCGCACCGTTCGCCGCCGTTTCCCTCCTCTCCAGCAGAAGCCCTGGCCAGGGCCCAGCTGCTCCTCGACTTCCCTCCAGCGGCAGACAAGGCCGAAGACTGGAGGGCGACGATCCAGAGCCTCATCGCCTTCGCCAACAACGATGCGCCGCAGCAGCCGGCAACTTCACGGTCGCGGCAAGTCGACCAAGCGAAGGCCGATGGCGACAAGACCGCCGGGGGTACAACTACCGTGCACTCCCCGCCGCGGAAGCAGAAAACGCCGCCCCGCCGGATCAACGTCGACGATGACTCCACGGCGTCGTCGGATCCGCGGGCTCGCCGCGATCAGCGCCAAGTCCTCGACGACAGGCGACAGGAGGACGCTCGGATCCGTATCGAGCGTCGACGAGAAGCCAGAAGACAATCTGATCAGCGCACTGGGACCGCTGTTGACATGCACGCGCCCGGTGAACCAGGCGACTTGCCGTACGCGGTAGGCTGCCCTGCTGTGACGCCCCCGATTTGTCCGTACACTAATCATGCACGCAAATGTGTACGACCAAGATCAGGGACTCACTGGAAGATATCACAACACAACTCTAGACACAAATTAAAATAATACAAGCTTTATATTACAAGCCAGGGGCCTCGAGGGCTCGAATACAAAAGCTCGAAAGCACAAGAGTCAGCGGAAGCAATAATATCTGAGTACAGACATAAGTTAAACAAGTTTGCCTTAAGAAGGCTAGCACAAAAGTAGCAACGATCGAAAAGGCAAGGCCTCCTGCCTGGGACCTCCTAACTACTCCTCGAAGCCGAACTCCAAGTAGACACATCATCGGGATCCTCTGGCTCCTGGACTCCATCAATCTGGTTGCATCATCCGAGGAGAAGGAACAAGAGGGGAAAAGGGGGAGAAAGCAACCGTGAGTACTCATCCAAAGTACTCGCAAGCAAGGATCTACACTACATATGCAATGATATCTGTGTAAGGGGGGTAATATATGTGGACTGAACTGCAGAAAGCAGAATAAGAGGGGGATAGCTATTCCAAACGAAGACTACGCTTCTGGTAACCTCCATCTTGCAGCAGTAGAAGAGAGTAGATGGTAAGTAACAAGCTTCCTCGCTTCTCGCAGCCTCCATCTTGCAGCAGTGGAAGGGAGTAGATGGAATAGTAACAACTATCAAAGCTTCTGGCAGCCTCCGTCTTGAGTAGCAGAAGAGTTCACCAAGTAACATCGTAAAGCATAATCCTACCCGGCGATCCTCCCGCACATCACCCTGTGAGAGAGCAACAACCGAGTTATATCTGGAACTTGTCTGGGTGTGTTTTATTAAGTATCCAGTTCTAGTTGTCATGAGGTCCGAGTACAACTCCGGGTCGTCCTTTTACCGAGGGACACGGCTATTCGAATAGATTAACTTCCCTGCAGGGGTGCACCACATAACCCAGCACGCTTGATCCCATTTGGCCGGACACACTTTCCAGGGTCATGCCCGGCCTCGGAAGATCAACACGTCGCAGCCCTACCTAAGCACAGCAGAGAGGTCAGCACGTCGGTCTAAGTCCTAAGCACACAGGGGTCTGGGCCCATCGCCCAATGCACACCTGCACGTTGCGAGGGCGGCCGGTAAGCAGACCTAGCCTCTCCTAATACCAGAGCAGGCTTCCAGTCCAATCCGGCGCGCGCCGCTAAACCTCTGACGTCAAGAAGGCTTCGGCTGATACCACGACGTCGAGTACCCATAACTATTCCCACGTAGCTGGTTAGTGCGTATAGACCAAATGGCCAGACCCAGATCAAATACCAAGATCCCGTTAAACGTGTTATTATGAAATAACCGCGGACAACGACCAGGGCCAGGCCCACCTGTCTCCTAGGTGGTCGCAACCTGCCCTGTCGCTCCGCCACAAAGTAACCATCAGGGGACTGTCGGGAACCCAGGCCCACCATTACCTGTGTGGAACCACCTGCCCCTTCAGCCCCCATATCCGAACCATCATCATGTGTCATGTAAAATGTATGTAGTATATACCCGTGATCACCCCCAAGTGATCACGGCCCGATAGAATAGCAGGGCAGACGGACAAGGGTGTAGGGCCACTGATGGAATACTAGCATCCTACACTAAGCATTAGGATGGCAGGTAAAGTATCAACAGTTGTAGCAACAATGACAGGCTATGCAACAGAATAGGAGTAACCGAACGGTAACGAGCTACACTACTCTAATGCAAGCAGTAGAGAGAAGAATAGGCGATATCTGGTGATCAAAAGGGGGGGCTTGCCTGGAAGCTCTACAGACGAAAGGAATCTTCGGAATCGTAGCCGTAGTCGAACACCGAAGCATCAACGGTCTCGGGGTCTTATCACAGTATCGGAGTCTACCGAAAATAAGCAACGAAGGGGAAACAAATAAATAACAGAGCAAACAATAGCATCACAAAGCATAACATGGAAATACGCGGCGCTACGTGTGACCTAACGCGGTGCTCGGTGATACAGGCGAAGAGGAATAACATCCGGGAAAGTATTCCCGGTGTTAGGCATTTTCGGGCAAATGAAACGGAGGGGAAAGTTGCATGTTCGGTATGCTAGGGATGTGTGGTTGATGAACGGTCTGCGTATTCGGATTCGTCTCGTCGTTCTGAGCGACTTTCATGTTCAAACTTTTTCGATCCGGGCAACGGTTTAATTTCTATTAATTTCTGAAGTTCTAAATGATTTACTTTGCATTATTAATATCCCAGTCAACAGTCAACAGGGTTGACTGGTCAACTGGGCAGGGTCCACATGTCAGTGTCACTAACACTAATTAACAGTTTAGGTGCTAACTAACAGGTTAATTAGGCTAACTAACAGATTAATTAGCAGGACTAATTAACCTAATTAATTAATCATTTAATTAACTATTTACTATTTATTATTTATTTTTATTACACATTTTTTTTAACACTTCTTTTTTTTATAACTGTCTAAACAGGGGCATCTGGACATTGTCCAAGCCGGACAATTTCCATGGCCACAACACAGCTTACACCGGACACGCCCGGACCAAAAGGGCTTCTACGGGCGCGCACGCGCGGCCACAGTGGGCCGGCGGCGGCCGGCCGGGGGGGCACCGGAGCGGGCAGTGGAGGGGGCCAGCGGGGGCGGCAAGTATGGCCGGAGCGGGCACCGGCGGGCGCGGCCAAGGGGCAACACAGCGGAGGGGGCCGGGGGCGTCGGGCGGTGGCCCGGCGGCGGCCGTGGCGATGCGGTGTGGGGCGACGGCGTGCACGGCGGAAGGGACGCGGGCGCGGGCGGCTGGGGACGAGCGAGAGGCGTGCCCGGGGCGCGCAGGCGGCGGGGCGTGGTCGCGGTGACCATGGCGGACCGGGGCGAGCGAGGGCGAGCTGGGGAGGAGAGGAGCTCACGGGGAGGGCCGGGGAGAGGTCCGGTGGGGCAGGGGAGTGAGGAGGCGGCGCAGGGCCGGGGCAGGCGGCGGTGGAGGCCTCCGGCCGGTCGGGCGGCGAGGTCGGGGCCGGTCCCCCAGGCGGCGGCGGCGGCAGGAGTGCCCCGATCCAGTTCTGGATCGGGGAGGAGAGGGGGAGTGCGAGGGGGGGTTCTGG
>LR738714.1:107034339-107063890 GCA_902687465.1 Secale cereale | reverse complement strand
TCTTCTAATTTTATTTTTATTTTAGTTTAGGGTTTTTCTTTTATTTTCTGTTTTCATTTATTGTTTCTTTTATCTTAGTTTTATAAAATACAAAATTAGTACCTAAATTATTGCAATACTTTTAGCCCTCTCCTACAAAAGTTTTGACTCCCAAATAATATAGTTTAATAATTCATAAATTAAAAGACATTTAATTAATCATCTTTGATGTTGTTTTAATTATTTTAGGATATATAAATTCTTAATAAACGTTGATTTCTTCACCACTATTCTGTAAAGATTATTTGCCACATTTAGAACATTTTGTTTTTGACTTTTGAGAACTTTAATTATTTGACTTTGTTTTAAATTTGAAATTCGAATCGATTTGAATCATCGCGAAATTATCAACAGTAATTGTGGTGATGTGGCATCATTAGCAGAGTTTTACTGTAGCTTGATTACCCGGGCGTCACACCTGCGTTCACCCGAGAGCTGCGGCAAGTCCAGTGGCCCAGCATGAAGAATTTCAAGCCCGACGTACCCGAGAAGTACGACGGCAAGACACACCCCTCGGAGTTCCTCAGTATCTACACCATTGCGGTGCAGGCTGCCGGGGGACGCGACGAGAAGATCCTAGCCAACTATTTCCCGCTAGTGCTTAAGCCAAACGTCCGGTCTTGGCTTATGCACTTGCCAGAGAACTCCATCTCCTCATGGGCAGATCTGTGCCACCAGTTTGTTGGCGCCTTCACGGGCGGCCACAAACCCCACGGCCAGGAGAGCGATCTCCACATTCTCGCCCAGAAGGAGGGAGAGTCCCTGCGCATATACATCCAAAGATTCAGCCGCGTCCAGCACAACATTCCCGACGTCCACCTTGCCGCGGTTATCAGCGCGTTTCACCAGAACGTGCGTAACCACCGGATAAGGGAGGAGATGGCCATGACCAAGATCCGGGACGTCAGCGAGCTCTACGCTCTGGCTGACAAGTGCGCGCGCGCTGAAGAGGGGAGGAGACTCCCCGGAGAGGATACTGGCGCAGGAGGAAGCGACAGCGAGGATGCCGCCCCGGCAAGGAAAAACCGGCGGCGGAATAACAGAAAGAAGAAGAGCAAGGAGGTGCTGGTTGTCGAGCAGTCCGGCAAGGAGGCTCCCGCCAAGAAGGCACAGGCTGGCGGTTCCGGCAAGGAGCCCGCCCCTGTAGCGGCAGCAGACAAGCAGGACGGCTCCGACAAGCAGTACTGCAAGATCCACCGCACCAAGGGCCACGATCTCCAGAACTGCAAAAGAGTGGAGTACCTCGTAGAGCAGCAGAAGGCTGAATACGAGCGACGTGACAAGGAGAAGGCCCAAGGAGGCGGAGGAGAGCCCAGCAAGAAGCGGCCGTTCAATGGCCGGGGAGGACGCCGCGGCAAGGCCAAGCAGCGGCGAGGAGACAGACCTCCCCGGGGCCGCGACAAGGATGAAGACGAGGACGACGATGATGACACGGAAGAAGGAGACAACAGCGAGCAGGAGTTCCAGAAGGCCACAGAGGTTCTGTGTGTCGACGAAGGTGCCTCTCTGCATACTTCCCACCGCCAGCTCAAGCAGTGGGTGCGAGAAGTGAATGCAGCTGAGCCGCCCGTCGAGTCACGCAGGCTGCTGAAGTGGTCCGGCACGCCCATCATCTTTGACCTTGAGGACCACCCTGACCGCACAACTACGGTCGGGTGCTTGCCGATGTTGGTCTCACCAACTATCCGCAACCTCAAGGTCACCAAGATGTTGGTCGACGGCGGGGCCGGCCTGAACTTGATCTCCTCAGCTGTGATCAAGAAGCTACAGATCCCAGACGGCGAGCTCGAGGAAACTGGGTCGTTCCAAGGGATCAACCCGGGAAGGAGCAAGCCGAAGGGGAAGATCACGCTGCCAGTGACCTTTGGCGGAGAGCTCAATTTCAGGACGGAGAGGATCACATTTGATGTTGCTGATATCCCATTGCCATACAATGGGATACTTGGTCGTCCTGCCCTCGCCAAGTTCATGGCAGCTTCCCACTATGCATACAACGTACTCAAGATGCCAGGGCCGATAAGCGTCATCTCTGTCCCCGGCGACAAGAAGGACGCGCTTATCTGTGCCGACAAGATCTACCGGGATGCAGCAGCCGCAGTAGAGAGCAACACACTTGCCGCTGAAGCTCCCGGGGGGAAGAACAAGACCAAGTCCGGCAAGAGCTCTGGAGCCCACTCCGGCAAACGCACCTCTTCGGAGTGCTGCGCTGCCGTCGAGGACGCACCATCGAGCTCCACCGGCAAGTGTAAGAAAGGAATGGCAGCTCCACCGGCAACCAAGAAGGTGTCCGCCAAGGAGGACGGCACTGGTGGTACCTTCACCATCAGTGCTACACTAGACCACAAATAGGAAAGTGCGCTCGTTGCCTTCCTGCGGGCGAATGTCGACGTGTTTGCATGGCAACCGTCTGACATCCCCGGCGTTCCAAGGAAGGTAATGGAGCACAAGCTTGCTGTTTTTCCTCACGCGCGGCCCGTCAAGCAGAAGGTCAGGAAGCAAGCCGTGGAGCGCCAAGAGTTCATAGTTGAAGAGATAAAGAAGTTAGAAGGAGCAGGCCTGGTTAGAGGCGTAATACATCCCACGTGGTTGGCCAATCCAGTTGTCGTGCGAAAGGCTAATGGAAAGAGTAGACTTTGTATAGATTTCACCGACGTGAACAAAGCTTGTCCCAAGGATCCCTTTCCCTTGCCGCGCATCGACCAAATTGTTGACTCCACAGCTGGATGTGAGTTGCTCTCATTCCTTGATGCATACTCAGGTTACCACCAGATTTTCATGTCTAAGGAAGATGACGAGAAGACTGCATTCATTACTCCATGTGGCACATATTGCTTCATACGCATGCCTTTTGGATTGAAGAATGCAGGCTCAACATTTGCAAGGGTGGTGCACACTGCTTTTGAGCCACAGATCCACAGGAATATAGAAGCCTACATGGATGATATAGTGGTCAAGAGCAAGAGCAAAGATACCCTGATACAGGACTTAGAGGAAACCATTGAGAATCTGCGCAAGATCCAACTCAAGCTGAACCCCGAGAAGTGCGTCTTCGGAGTTCCCTCCGGCAAGCTTCTCGGGTTCTTTGTGTCCCAGAGGGGGATTGAAGCCAATCCCGACAAGATAAAAGCCATCGAGCAGATTGAAGCCCCGAAGCGCGTCAAGGACATAAGAAGACTTGCTGGTTGTGTGGCTGCCCTCAGCAGGTTCATTTCAAAGTCTGCAGAGCGCGCCCTGCCTTTCTTCAAAATTTTGAAAAAGGCAGGTCCCATGAAATGGACTCCGGAAGCGGAGGCAGCGCTGCAAGACTTGAAAGGATACCTGTCCTCCACTCCGATACTTGTCGCACCTAGGCCACAAGAGAAGTTGCTGCTGTACCTAGCGACAACCAATCAAGTGGTTAGTGCTGCGTTAGTAGCGGAGAGAGAGGCGAATGAGGAACCCACATCCCCGACAAGCGAATCCAGCGACAAGCAGGGGGCTTCCCCGACAAGCTATGGCCCTGACAAGGACAAGTCTGCGCAGGAGCAAGGAGAAGTGCGAAGGAAGATGGTGTAGCGCCCAGTGTATTTCGTAAGTTCCCTTCTGCAGGGGCTAGATCAAGATACTCTGGGGTGCAGAAGTTGCTTTTCGGCCTCCTCATGGCCTCAAGGAAGCTGCGCCATTACTTCCAAGCACACGAGATAACGGTGGTCACTCGCTTTCCGTTGAAGAGGATATTGCAAAATCCCGAAGCAACAGGCAGGATCGTCGAGTGGGCACTGGAGCTGTCAAGCTTTGGTCTCAAGTTTGAGAGTACTTCAACCATACAGAGCAGAGCTTTGGCAGAATTCATAGCAGAATGGACCCCAACGGCAGATGAAGAAGTCCCAGAGACAAGCGTCCCCGTCCAAGAAGCGAGCAACGAGTGGATAATGTACTTTGATGGTGCTTTCTCGCTGCAAGGCGCCGGTGCCGGCGTGGTACTCATAGCGCCCACCGGAGAGCACCTCAAGTATGTTGTCCAGATGCACTTTCCCAAGGAGCAAGCGACAAACAATACTGCTGAGTATGAAGGACTGCTTGCCGGCCTCAGGATTGCGGCCGAGCTTGGGATCAAGAAGTTGATTATGCGGGGAGATTCACAGTTGGTGGTCCGACAAGTGAATAAGAGTTACCAGAGCCCTTTGATGGAAGCTTATGTTGATGAAGTGAGGAAGCTTGAAGAGCACTTTGAAGGTCTGCAAATGGAGCACGTCCCAAGAGCTCAGAATGATATTGCAGATGGCCTCTCAAAGTGTGCTGCAATGAAGTTACCTATGGAACCAGGAACCTTCGTGCTCAAGTTAACTCAACCATCCGTTACACCATCAGTTGGGTAAAACAAGAAGAGGAAGTTGGTCTCCGGCGACTACTTGCCGGCGGATCTTCCAGAAGCCGCCGCCAAGGTCCCCAAGATCAACAGCCAAGATGCTGAGGAACAGTTTGCTCCTGCAGATCCAAGGGTATGTACAGTTGAAGCAGGCGTTCCCGACAAGCCTTGCCCCGGCAGGCTTGCCGGGGGACCAACAGCTCCGGCAGAGCCGCAGGTTCTTGCCTTAGAAGCTGAGGTTCCCGCAGCAGCCCTCATGCCTTTAGTCCTTGTTGTTGAGCCTCAGGCTCCAGCATGGGCACAGCAAATCGTCCGCTTTCTGCAAACTGGAGAACTTCCCGACGAGCCAGAAGAGATAGAGAAAATAACCAGGCAGTCGAGTATGTACTAGTTCGTTGGCAATGAACTGTACAGAAGAAGACTCAACGGTGTCAGGTTGAAGTGCATTTCCAGGGAAGATGGACAGAAGCTGTTGGCAGAGATACATGGAGGCATATGTGGCCACCACATTGGCGCAAGGGCACTTGCCGGGAAGGCGTTCCGGCAAGGGTTCTTCTGGCCAGAAGCCCTCCAAGATGCAACTGCACAAGTAACCAAGTGTGAAGCATGCCAGTTCCATGCCAAGCAAATTCACCAGCCAGCTCAAGCTCTCCAGACGATCCCTTTGTCCTGGCCCTTCTCGGTCTGGGGGCTCGATATTCTCGGCCCCTTTCCCCGCGCAGTCGGGGGCTTTGAGTACTTCTACGTAGCAATCGACAAGTTCACAAAGTGGCCAGAAGTGGAACCAGTGAGAAAGGTGACAGCACAGTCAGAAGTCAGGTTCTTCAGATCGATTGTTTGCCGTTTCAGAATCCCTAACAGGATCATCACCGACAACGGCACACAGTTTACAAGTCGCACCTTCATGCAGTACGTCCAAGACCTTGGCGCCAAGGTCTGCTTCTCTTCTGTTGCTCACCCGAGGAGCAATGGTCAAGCGGAGAGGGCCAATGCTGAAGTGCTGCGCGGACTCAAGACAAGAACCTTCGACAGGCTGCGCAAGTGCGGAAGAAACTGGATAGAGGAGTTGCCGGCGGCTCTTTGGTCAATCAGGACGACACCAAGTCGAGCCACCGGACAGACACCCTTTGCTCTTGTCTATGGAGCAGAGGCAGTTCTCCCCACAGAACTCGTATACGGATCTCCTCGAGTGCTCGCTTATGATGAGCTCGAGCAAGAGCAACTGCGACAAGATGATGCATTGCTCCTTGTGGAGGAACGTCTCCAGGCTGCTGTACGAGCTGCTCGATACCAGCAAGCCTTGCGTCGCTATCATAGCCGCAAGGTCAGTGCCAGGAGTCTCGAGGAAGGCGACCTTGTTCTTCGGTGTGTTCAGTCCGCCAAGAATTCCAACAAGTTGACGCCGAAGTGGGAAGGCCCTTATCGGGTGAGACAAGTCACAAGGCCCGGCGTTGTCCGCCTTGAGACAGAAGAAGGCTTACCGGTGAGCAACTCCTAGAACATAGAGCATCTTCGCAAGTTTCACCCGTAAGGCGCGGTTGCCGTGATCCGCTCCGGCAACCACCTTTTGTACAAGTCTTGCCGCTGTTGCATGTAAACCTTTGTACAAAGCCGGGCGCAGATCCCGTGCACCAGTAAAGCTTTTGTGCTTCGCACTATTTGTCATTTCCATGATTTTCTTTGTTATTTGCATGCATCATCTGACACCTTGTGCAACGCACATCCCCGGTAAGCACTAGCAAGCCATGAGGCCCTATACTTGTTTTTCCTCCTCTTTTTCTTTCCCTCTTAAGCAGAAGGAGTATTCCTCGCGCACAATTTTGCCGGGGGGGAAGGAGATGGAGGCATGAACCAAGTACTGTTCAAGAAAGAGAAGCCTTGTTGGGGAGCACACAATCTATGAAAGTTAAGTTACCAAAGTTTGAGTAATTCAAATTTTTTAAATTTTTTAGTTCTCTTCCTTGAACAACCACACTTTGTATGGAAAACCTGTGCGCGGAGGAACCTACCCGTGGCTAGCGCACCCTTACTTTGTTTCGAGCACACTCAATGACTTAAGTGAGCTGCGACAAGTGTCGCGCCCTTACTTCGTTTTCGAGTTCGCTCAGCAATCTAAGTGTGCCGCGGCTAGCTGCGGCAAGGTTTCTTGCCGGCAAAGGTATTGCCAGCAGGCTGCTAAGAGTCCAGAACTCAGAGCTCGCGGCAAGGGTCCTTTGCCGGCGAGTTCCCTAAAAACGTAGGGTGGAATGCATACAAAGTGAAGGGACCAAAGCAAGGGAGATAACACTGCATTGGTTGCTCAAAATAAGATTGTATATTACAAAGATGACTTGCCGCAGTACTAACAGATTCTTGTCCGTAACATGCTTTGCAGCGGCAAAGGAAGCAGAAAGAAAGGAATCTAATCTACGCGGTCGCCTTCACGCCTCGTGATCTTGCCCACCTTGGCAACGATATGGGCAACTTGCGCCTTCAACGCCTCCTGGTCAGCTTCGGGCGGCAAGAAGCGGAGGACATTGACGAGGTTGATGCCGGGGTTGCGGTAGACGATCTTTGATAAGACCCGCTCCATGGTGCCCATGCAGAGCCGACGCGCCTCGTCGGCCAGCTGCACGGGGATCTTCTCCCGCAGCCGCGCAAGCGCCGGCGTAATTCCCCTGAAGAACAGACTTAACTTGGCGCTGTGGGGGAGACTCTCGTCCGGGGAGTACACGAGATTCTCCGCCCTCAGCGTCATCATCTCCACGTCAATATTGGCAGCGGAGGTGACCAGCTCATCAGTCCACTACTCCACTGCCCGGTTGAAGTTGTTCTGCGAGACGGCGGCGCTCTCCACCAAGGCCCTTTCCTTGCGGAGTTCGTCCTTCAGCTTCGTCTCACGGTCCCGGGCGGCGTCGAGCGAGTCAGTCAAGGTGGAAACCTTCAGCTCTAAGTCAGCGATGGAGTTCCTGGCGTCAGTGAGCTCTTTGCCCTTCTCGGAGAGACGTACCTGCAGCTCAGAGTTGGTGTGGGCATCTTTCTCCCGCTCCACGTTGAGCGCAGTGACCCTCTCCTCGCTCGCCTTTAGGTACAGCTCCGTCTGCGCCACCTTGGCCTCCAGGTCCTTCTTGGCGGTCTCTGCGGCGGCTGCGGCGTTCCTCGCCTCCTTCAGAGCCCCGCCAATGGCCTGCTCCCGGGCGGCGAGGTCGTCCTCGTGGGCGTCGAGGTCGACCTTCCACTGGTTGAGTACTCCTTCCCGCCGAGACAGCTCCTCGGCGGCCAATCGTTGCTGCTCCTCGGCCTCAGCTTTTTCAAGGATAAATGCTTGCTGCGCCCCGGCAAGCTCTTCACGCTCCTCCGCCAAGCTCCGGAGGGCCGCCTGATTGGCGGCGCGGAGCTCCGCGGCGCGCTTCTCCAAGTCAGCTCCAGCCTTGGTGGCGAGAGCCTCCCGAGACTCCAACTTAGCCTGCCTGGCCCGGTACAAAGCCAGGAGCCGACGAAGGAGTCTCTCCTCTTCGGGCTCGTCGCTGCCGCCGGGCGTTTCAACAATCTTCAATCCGGCGGAGTCGAGGACCTTTCCGTCAAAGGTCTCTCCCTCCGCGGGCACCCTAAACGAGGACGCCCACGGGACTTGAATGAAGACCCCGTTGGCGGCCTCCAGGTAGAAACCCGACCGCTCCGTGGAGGTGGAGGGGTCGGCGGCCGGTGCAGCGTCCGACGCTCCTGCAGCCTCCGGGCCAGCAGTGTGGTCGCCGATCCCTTCCCCAGCCGCGGCGTCGGCGGTCGGGGCGGTCTCTTCGACGGCTGGCTCGTCAGCGGTAGTGGCGTTGCCGCCGTCGCCGTGCACACCCTCCTCGGCGGTGGCCTCCGTCTCCATCGGCTCCGGGACGGGAGGATCTAGTAGAAGAAAAAGAAAAGGAAGATCGTCAAGCAAATATCCAAAAAGAAGAATTCGAGAAGAAGAAGCTACAAGGTTTACCTTCGCGGACTTCCTCGACGACGGGGTCCCTCGCCGGGGAATTCTCCGTCGGCGGCGGAGTAGCAGACCTTGCTGGCGGAGGGCCGCCTGCGCCCTCCCTTGGCGGGCTGCTCACCCTTGTCGGGCTGCTCACCCTTGGCGGGGTACTCGCCCTGGGCGGAGTGCCCGTCCTTGGCGGAGCGTTCTCCCTTGCCGGGGAGTTCATCCTTGGCGGGGAGGGTGGAGCAAGTGGCTCGTCGGGGGCGACCTCCTGGTGCTCCTGCGGCTGCGGCTCCACTTCTGCACGAGACAACAAGACATCAACCAAGATGATAACCTCAAGCGCACCCGTCAAGCAGAAAGATAAATACCAGACTTACGTTGGGGGCTGCGCTAGGGCTGCTCCTCGGAGCAGCAGGCTGATCCGGCAAGCTCGTCGCCGGCGCGTCGCTTGTCGCCGCGACGGGCTCGTCGTCCTCGATATTGACCACAGGGATCTTGGCCCTCTTCGCCATCCGCTGGGTCAAGGTCCTGCGAAGCAAAACAAAAGCAAGATCAGAACCAAGCAAGGAAAATCAAGACAAAATCAAAGAAACTAAAAGAATTGCAAGTACTTACTCCTCTTCCTCTTCGTCGGAGCCGAGGGCGGAGAAGTCAAACTCTGCCTGGTGCACTCCCGCGCGAGGAGCTGGAGGAGAAGGCTACCTCGGGCGCTTGGCAGGCTCCGGGGCTGTGGGCTGTGAAGACCCGGCCCTCGTCGTCGCCGAGGACCGAGGGGCAGAACGAGCACCTGTTCCGCTCCGGGAAGATCCCCCTCTGCTTGGCGCTCGAGCACGGGGCGCCTCCTTGACGACTTCGCTCGTCTTGGTGGCGCGCGTCGCACGGCGCGTCGGCTGCTGTCGAGGCGCCTGTGGCCTCGCCGTCTCAGCTGCCTTGCAGAGGTGCTTCTTCGGTTGCTGCGGAGGGCTTGGCGGAGGTGGAGAGTTCTCCGAGGATGAGGAGGCATCGTCGTCAAGATTCAGAGATCCACCAGAGTCTTCATCGGAATCTCCAGACTCGGCGTCCTCCTCCTCCTCGGCAGGCCCGCTGGACTCAGTGCCATGCCCGGCGGCCTCGCTCCCTCCGGCAACCTCGCACGTCCCGGCAAGCTTCACGGAAGGCTCCCCGGCAAACTCCTCGGGCGCAATCTTCAGCAGCTTGAGGATTTCCACCTCCTCTGCTTGACTCACTGCGTCCGCGGCCTCTGCATCGTCCACAGTGTATCCAAATTTGCCCGCAGCCGCAGCTGCGGTGGCCTCCTCCATCCTGGAGGCAATGTAAGCTACATCCCGGTCAGTAGTATCCCGGGTGAGGCCCTTCTTCTCCTCGGCATTGCGGGGCTTCTCGACCAAGTTGTCGAAGAAGGTCTGCACGGTCTCCGCTGGAGGCTCCAGCCAAGTGGGGACGACGCCATGGGAGTCGCACTCGGGCATCATCGCGCGTATGGAATCGCGGGCAGTGCTGTTGCACAGCGGCACCACTCCCCGGGAAGGTTTGAACCACTCCGGGTGGGCGGGGTCATGCTTGAAGAGCTCCCGGACCATCCCCTTCAACTCCAAGACGGTGAAATTGTAGTTCAATCCAGGGCGCAGCCTCATGCAATCTGCCGCATTGCCGAATTCCCAGGCGGGCCTCTTCCTTTCTTGTAGAGGGGCGATGCGGCGGCGGAGGAAATCTGCTCCAACTTCTCCAACAGTCAGATTGGCGGCCCGGAGACGAAGGATCCTAATGAGGGCGATCTGAAGCTTGCTGTCCTCCGGGGCCAATTCACTCCAATCCTTGCCGCGCACTATGGCAGTCTTGCGCGGCGAGGTAAAGTGCTCAGGCTCAGCTTCAAGCACCCAGCACCAATCGGCTCTCCACTCCTCCCACTTGCCGCGAAGCTCTCCCTTCAAGTACGCCTCCTTCTTGTTCAGCCTGAAGATCCAGGAGATGCCGCCGGAGAGGGGAGAACCGGACTCTACTCTAGGCGTGAAGAAGTGGCGGAAAAGAGCTACATTTGGATGAACCCCAACATAGTTTTCGCACAGATCTGCGAAAACGGCCATCGTAAGGATGGCGTTGGGGGTGAAATCTAGGAGGTGGAGGCCATACGTATTCATTACATTACAAAAGAACTCCGAGTACGGAGGGCACAGACCACAATGGAAGAATGCGGCAAAGTAAAAGTACCCGCCGGGGAACATGTCGGCGGCGACGGCAGGGAGGACTCTGGTGCGGGGATGAGCTTTGGTCTCCCTCGCCCAGAACAAATAGTATTTGTCCCGCAGCTCCCTCGCACCAAGCCTCGGCGCGAAGACCACGCACTTCCTCCGCAGGGCTGCCAGCTTTGCCGCCTGCTCGGACTTCTCCTTCTTGGCCTTGTCACTCTTCGCCTTGTCGCTCTTCGGAGCCATGGCGGGGGCGGCGAGGAAAGAGGCGAGGAGATCGACGGTGCCGCGGATGCGGGAGATGGCGGAGGAAAGGAGGGGCTGGGCTCTCTGTCGACCTTTGGGAGGCAGAGGGCGACGGGGGTTTCTGGAGAATCAAGGCACAATGAAAACGATGGAGGGAACTGCCCCTGCTTCCTCTGCTTTTAAGGGGGAAGTGGGGGACGTTCCGCATTTCCCATTAAAGAATAGGCCACGATCTCTCCCACGACGCCGCAATCGACGCGTGCCGTTAGGGAGGGATGCGGCGGATACGGAAGGGGATACGGCTTGCCGTGGGCCGCGTGTGCCCGTGCACTGTCTTGGGCCTGGCCCAACAGCGCTCGGCACCGTGTGTGGCCCAGGCCCGGGGGCTCCTGTCGGTGTACTAAGATAGGGGTACCTTAGTACCCCAACTTGTGCACGGGCAGTAGCAGCTTCCCGTGGCAGGACTTACCACGTGCTCGCCAAGAACCGTCCTGGTCCCTATGAAGCCATTCAAGAACAAAGTATACAAGTCAGAAGATCAAGGCCCCAGCAAGAGGAGCTTGCCAGGAAGGCCGCACCAGGCTCAAGGTTATCACTTTAGCACAAGACCCTGGCAAGAGGAGCTTGCCAGGAAGGCCAAGGAACACATACCTCAAGAGATGTCTCAGCGCATCATGCGCCCCGGCAGGACCCGGAGAGTGACAAGCTTCCGGGCCCGGCAAGATCACGACCCCGGCAAGGTGCTTGCCGGGGAAACCTACGCCGTGTGCCCGCGCTCCAGCTCATCTGCCCACGCGTCGCCCTGGGGCCCTTCCAGGAGCACGTGGCAGACGGCTGTGCAGCCTGGGGCACACGCTGGCAAGCCACGGTGACGAGGCTACCGCCGTGGTGAACGGAGACGCATGGACAGACGCTTTTGGGGTCGACGGCGATGGGCATTAAATGCCCTTGTCCCCCACCGTCAAGGTTAGGTGAAGACTACTGTTCATACACTGTTCATGCACTGTTACAACTACCACCAAATTTACACTTTTACCCTCCTCTACGTTGACACCTGTCGGTGACCCCTTTGAGCTATAAAAGGAGGCCCATGCACAACGTAGGAGGGGTTCGAAACCTAGACAACTCTCTCGCTCGGTGTAGCTAGTATTGCAGATCTTCAAGCTCCCGAGCTCCAAAAACTCAATACAACCAAAAGCAGGAGTAGGGCTTTACACGTCATCGCGGCCCGAACCTGGGTAAACTGCCCGCGTGTGCTCCTCGATCTGCTCTCCGTGCTCCCTCCGCTCCCTTACCGCAACGTAGAAGGGGCTCCGGTCCCATAGGTGTTCGTGGGCGGACAGTTTCCCCCGACAAAGGTAATACCCTACATCCTGCTAGATTGATCTTGATGAATATTTGGATTACAAGAGTTGATCAACCTCGAGATCGTAATGGCTAAACCCTAGAAGTCTAACCTATGTAATTGTGATTCTGCCTCTATGGACTAAACCCCCCCGGTTTATATATGCACCGGAGGGACCTAGGGTTGTACATAATCATATTGCAGAGGAAGGAAACATGACACCCGGACTTTAAACTTGCCATTCTACACATATAGGTGCCCTATCTGGATACGAGAGATAATCTTCTGTGGTGATCTTCGCGGCCCACCATTCCGTCCCATAACGAGTAATCTGGCCACCCGAGGACCCCTTAATCCAGGACTCCCTCATCAGGAGGCGAGGAAGGTATTCACACAACACCCATGGTTCAATATTGAAGTGGTCCTGAAGTGGACGAAGGACGGACGGTCAATCATCCACAGGCACTGGCCTAAAGTTGCAAAGATCTTCAACACCAATGAAGGCTCAATATCCGCCTTCCGCTTCAGCAGTTTTCCAAATGAGATTCATCTGTCTATGTACCGTCTATGATGCTAATTTTGAAAGGTTATAGATGATGCATGTGAAATTTGGTGCTGGTGCAGTTGTGTAATGGGGTAGGTGAGTGCTGAAGCTATAAGATGTTGTACTCTGATGTATTTAAATTATGAAATCCTGCTTCCTTAATATGAAATGTCAATTAGATTAATAAATGGATTATTAATAATAGGACAATTAGCCTGGTAATGGACGACTAGCCTGCTAATTGGGTTTTTATATTGCAAACGGTTATTGAGAAAACACCATGGGAGATGACCTCAGGCAACGCACACAGTTTGTAGGAATGAACCATGTTGGATCAATGAACAATCACACACGCCTTCTTCTTGAAAACTGTGTGCGTTAGGCCACCTTGCGCAAACGTTTACCACATAAAAAGTGTGTGTGATGGATAGCCAATGCCACACAGTTTCTTCTACGCACCATGTGTGATGCATTCAATAATGCAAACGGTAAAATTGTTAATATTATCTGCAATAACAACGTTATCACAAATGATTTAATGGGGGAAAACTGTGTGTGATGTACATGCGAACGGAAATGTTTTCCTTTTGGGGAAAGTAGTAATTCAAAAATTTCCTACGATCATGCAAGATCTATCTAGGAAAAGCATAGCAACGAGCGGGGAGAGTGTGTCTACATACCCTTGTAGACCGAAAGCGGAAGTGTCTAGTGACGCGGTAGATGTAGTCGAACGTCTTCGTGATCCAACCGATCCAAGCAGCGAACGTACGACACCTCCGCATTCAGCACACGTTCAGCTCGATGACGTCCCACGAGCTCTTGATCCAGTTGAGCGTCACGGGAAAGTTTCGTCAGCATGACGGCGTGGTGACAGTGATGATGAAGCTACCGGCGCAGGGCTTCGCCTAAGCACTGCAACTATATGACCAGGGTTTGTAACTGTGGAGACGGGACCGCACACGACTAAGAAAAATCTTGGAGTCCTTTGGGGTGCCCCCTGCCAATGTATATAAAGGAGGGAGGAGGAGGAGGCCAGCCCTAGAGGTGGCGCGCCAAGTGTGGGGAGTCCTACTAGGACTCCCAAGTCCTAGTAGGATTCCTCTTTTCCTTTCCGGAGTAGGAGAGAAGAAAGAGGGAAAGAGAGAGGGAGTAGGAAAGGGCAAGGGGGCGCCGCCCCCTTTCCCCTAGTCCAATTCGGACCCATGGGGGGGCGCTTCCTTCCCTTTGGCATGCCTCCACTATTCGCGTATGGTCCAATAAGGCCCAAATACTTCTCCCGGCAAACTCCCGTAACTCTCCGGTACTCCGAAAAATTCCTAAATAGCTCGGAACCTTTCCGATGTCCGAATATAACCTTCCAATATGTCGATCTTTACGTCTCGACCATTTTGAGATTGTTCGTCATGTCCGTGATGTCATCGGGGTCTCCGAACAAATGTCGATCATCAAATCACATAACTCATAATACAAATCGTCATCGAACGTTAAGTGTGCGGACCCTACGGGTTCGAGAACTATGTAGACATGACCGAGACACATCTTCGGTCAATAAACAATAGGGAAAACTGGATGCTCATATTGGATCCTACATATTCTACAAAGATCTATATCGGTCAAACCACATAACAACATACGTTGTTCCCTTTGTCATTGGTATGTTATTTGCCCGAGATTCGATCGTCGGTATCATCATACCTAGTTCAATCTCGTTACCGGAAAGTCTCTTTACTCGTTTCGTAATACATCATCTCATGACTAACTCATTAGTCATTTGCTTGCAAGTCTTATTATGATGTGTATTACCGAGAGGGCCCACAGATACCTCTCTGACACTCGGAGTGACAAATCCTATTCTTAATCTATGCCAACACCACAAACACCTTCGGAGAAACCTGTAGAGCATCTTTATAATCACCTAGTTACGTTATTATGTTTGATAGCACACAAGGTGTTCCTACGGTATTCGGGAGTTGCATAATCTCATAGTAATAGGAACATGTATAAGTCATGAAGAAAGCAATAGCAGTAAAACTAAACGATCGAGTTGTTAAGCTAACGGATCGGTCAAGTCAATCACATCATTCTCTAATGATGTGATCCCGTTCATCAAATGACAACTCATGTCTTTGTCTAGGAAACTTAACCATCTTTGATTAACGAGCTAGTCAAGTGGAGGCATACTAGTGACACTATGTTTGTCTATGTATTCACACATGTACTAAGTTTCCGGTTAATACAATTCTAGCATGAATAATAAACATTTATCATGATATAAGGAAATAAATAATAACTTTATTATTGCCTCTAGGGCATATTTCCTTGGAGTGACTGTGTGGGACGTGTATACGAACGGAAACATACTTCTTGGATTGACTGTGTGGAATGTACATACTAATGGAGACATATTCCTTCGATTGACTGTGTGGAATGTACATACGAACGGAAACGTTTAGCTGGGACTGAATGTGTGGGATGTACTTATGACTGGAACAATTTCGGCTATATAATTATATTTTTTAATACAACTGTACGTATAACCGCATTTGATTGCTCGCCCATCGCACACGACCTCATTTTGCCGAGCGTGTGTGACCGGAGGGCCTATCCCTGATGGTTTCTGGGTCATGTGGGAAGGAGCCCCCCTATCGCACAGACTCATTTGGCGACGGTTCAAAACACCGTCGCGGAAAGGGGTTAAAAACCATTTGTATGGCACCTCGCTGTACTAGTGATTGTTCTTATTGCATTACTCCGTTTCTCCATAAATATAATACACTTGATGCATGCTGGATAGCGGTCGATGTGTGGAGTAATAGTAGTAGATGCAGGAAGGAGTCGATCTACTAATCTTGGACGTGATGCCTATATATTGATCATTGCCTGGATATCATCATAACTATTGTATTTTCTATCAATTGCCCAACAGTAATTTGTTTACCCACCGTGTGGTATTTCTTGAGAGAAGCCACTAGTGAAACCTATGGCCCCCGGGTCTATTCTTTATCATATTTGCTTTCCGGTCTATTATTTTCCTTTGAGATTTATTTTATTGGCTTTTATTTCCAAATCTATATTATCAAAACCCCAAAAATACCTCACTAAATTTTATTTTCCTTTATTCTATTTGCATCTATCAATTTATCTATTTACCAATCTTTTACCCGAGAGGGATTGACAACCCCTCTTACGCGTCGGGTTGCAAGTATTTGTTCATTCCGTGCAGGTACCATTTACATAGTGTTGCTTGGTTCTCCTACTTGTTCGATAAACTTTATCTCATCATTGAGGGAAATACCTATCGTAGCCGTGCTACATCATCCCTTCCTCTTTGGGAAAATACCGATGTAGTTCAAGCGGCATCAGGGGAAACACCATATGATCCAACTATATTTAGAAAGGTCGCGGTGCATCAAGATTGTGCCAAATCAAGAACACGAGAGAGAGAGAGAGAGAGAGAGAGAGAGAGAGAGAGAGAGAGAGATCAAACACATAACTAAGGGTGAACTACTCCCTCCTCATCATGGTGGTCGCTGGGATGATGAAAATGGCCTCCGATGATGATATCCTGCTCCGGCGGGGTGCCAGAATAGGGATCCAGATGGTATTCTGAAGGTACAAAGGTGTGCGGTGGCGGAGTCAAAGTTCTAGGGTTATTTCTAATGGTTTCTCTCATTATAGGATTTTTTGCCATCGGTCTCCTGCTAAGATGGGCCACAGGGTTCCCACTACCGACCAGCCCACGGCCAAGGCCTCTCGCGCGCCCAAGTGGGTTGTAGCCACCTCCTTCACCTTCTGGTCCTCCCACGAAGCTTCTAGTGCCTCTTTTGTTCCAAAAAATTGTCAAAACTCCATTTGGAGAAGCTTTATTTCTGCACAAAAAATAACACCACTATAGTTCTGCTCAAAATAGTGCCAATCCAGGTTAGTTCCATTCAAATCATACCAAAACCATATGGAATTGTTTTAAACATGGCATGAATACTTCATAAATTATAAATACGTTGGAGACGTATCAGGCGTACTCGGAGTCACCGATCTGGGAAGGACTGAGCTCCAAAAGTTTCTACATGTTTTCGGTTGGACCAATTCACTCACACTCGGTCAAATCGAAATCACTTAGATTGATCTTATTTTCCTTCTCGGTGTCACAGAGTGGAACCAATTCGGAGTCACGGATGTGCTATATTGCGAGCAGTTACACATATCGCTGCCACCAAGTCGTTTCACCTGGAGCCACCAACAGTTGGTGGGTATATATATCTAGCGAGACAAAACAACTGAAATTTCTCGACCCTCTTCGACCTCGCGCCCCATAGCTGCCATCGCCAAGTCTCCGGACAGCCGTCTGTGCATCCAGTGTGCCCTCGCCATTGGATTCCGTTGCCGTCATTGGGAATCTTCCTATCCATTGCCGACGTAGAGGATTTGTGCCAATTTAGGGTAAAATTCGACCCCCTTATGCTTCAATTTCTGATTCAACGCACTAGGGTTTGTGCCATAATTCTTGCTGCATATTTCACTACTCATTCCTCATATAAATTCCATAGATTAGATTCGAGAAAAAAATTAGCTTTAAGTTTCCACAGAATGCATCTCGGACCGACCGATTCGAAATTTTTGGAGTTGCCAATTTGGTTGAACAGTGCTGAATCGGAAGATTTCTTGAACAGTGCTGAATCGGAAGAAATCTAATATATATATGCCATTCCTCACATATAAGCCAACATGTATATGTGATGGGCCTCGAACCCCTCGTTGGTTACCCCAAGTGGAAGGTGTAAGATGTAGTAAGTAGAAGTGTTTTCCCCTAGCAAAGATGCCAAGGATCGAATCCCAGAGACTCCTAGGTTCAACAAGTAGGTGTCAATTGCTACGGCGCCAGATTAGTAGCAATCAACGTGGACCTGCACACAGATACAAATAACTTTGCTCCCAACGAGTACAGAGAGGTTGTCAATCCATCCGGCCTTGTAGTTCACAAAGGGTTAAAAGCAATGATAGTAGTGATAGATAGTTTTTGCAATAGTAAATAATAACGGGAAATAAATAGTGGATGTGATCAATGATGGTAATATGGACCGGAGTCTCATGATGTTCACTAGTGATGTCTCTCTCCCAAAAGACGATAAAACATCTATGTGAGGTAACAAATTACAGCTGGGCAATTGACAGGACCACGAACGCAAACCAATGCTGACTACATTGCAAGAAAGGTTGAGGTTCAAAGCATGGGCGGTACGCCAAAGTAAGTAGACCGAAATCCATCAATATCTACTACTAATCATCCACCTTGAGATATCTATCCAGAACATCTCGCTGGTATTAAGTTGCGAGTCCCACCCATAGTGTAAACTCAATGCAACAGACAACTGCATTAAAAGAACTTTGCGTAAAGTAAACAATCCTTGCACCCGCGGGCACAAGCACCGTTGTTTTCCCCCTTGTGGCAACAGCACATCCCCTAGACTCATGTTTCTGTCACTCAAGCTAGTCATCGAGGGGCATGAACCCACAATCAAGCATAACGTTCCCTCTTGGAGTCACTACCTACTACTCGGCCAAAGTAATAAGTAACAACGGAGAACATGCAAGAATTACTTATGAACTAAAATATAAAAGAGGTGAATCAAATATATTACTCAAGATCAATCTGAACATAATCTCATAATCCATCGGATCCCAGCAAACTCAACATAGCAACGGCATAAGGATTACATAGGTGCCTCGATCATGTAGGGCAGCTCACGAGGACTAATTAGTGAAGCACAAGAACGGGAGGAGAACATCACATAGCTACTGGTCATGGACTCATGGTCCAAGGGAGACTACTCACGAGTCATCCGGGAGGCGTCCATGGTGGTGGAGAAGGTCCCGGCGGTGATCCTCCCCTCCGGCAGGGTGCCGGGAAGAGTTCTCCTGGTGCTCCCGATCTTGGAAGCGGCTGCGGTGGAACAGAGATGGGATCGTGAAAAGAGTTCCTCTTCTGAGGGTTTCGGAGGTCCCTCTAAATATATGCCAAACGGGGGCACCGGACGGGCTTCGGGGGGCCCAGGCACCCCCCCCGGCGCGGCCCAGGGGGGGCGCGCCGCCAGGGCGCCTGGAGCCCTGGTGGCCCCCCCATGCTGCCCTTCGGACGCAGTGTTGTTTCCGGATCGCTGATTTTTTATATAATTTTTCTGGATTTTTCTAGGCAGTTCTCGAAACGTGAAAACCTGAAATACAAAAACAGCCGAAAACAGAAACTGGCACTGGGGTGCACTGGATTAGTAAGTTAGTCCAAATATGATCAAAAGTGTATGGAAGTGTATGAATATCATAGCAATATCACCCAAAAGTGGCATGGAGCAAGCAGAAATTATAGATACGTTTTGGACGTATCAACATCCCCAAGCTTAATTCCTGCTCGTCCTCGAGTAGGTAAATGATAACAAGAATAATTTCTGTGGTGACATGCTATTAACCATATAGGACTTTCTCATAGTCATATGACAAAAGCTTACTGAGACAATGATTCTAAAGTAATTATGTTGCCTCAAGAGAAAATCACAAATGACTAAAAGTTTTACAACATGAAACTGAAACATCAAAAAGATTTGCAATGAACATGATGTGCAAATATGATAAAGTGATATCTAGCTTGCCCCCTTTAGTGATGCAAAACATAAATGTAGGGGCACCTTCAAGGTTTAAGTGATGACTAGATACAATCATTTCAGAATAAACGATATCACAATCATGCAGAAGACAATGCTACTTTGGGACAATGCACATTACACTAAGAATGACAATCATGCTCTCAGTAGTTGGTGCTTCAACATAAAGGTAAAAGAAAGGTTAAGTGCTAGAGCTTTTTATTTTAAAAACATGGAAGCAATTGTGTCAACGGTAGTAGTACTTCATATGTGTCATGCATAAAACATCCTATAAGTTGCAAGCCTCATGCATCGAATACTAATAGTGCTCGCTCCTTGTCCTAATTAACTCGGATTTCCCATGGGTTATCATTGCATTACATATGTTTCAACCAAGTGTCACAAAGGGGTACCTCTATGCCACCTGTACAAAGGTCCAAGGAGATAAATCGCATTTGATTTCTCGTTTTTGATAGATCTCAACTTGAGGACATCCATACCGGGACAACATAGAAAATAGATGATGGACTCCTCTTTAATGCATAAGCATATTCTCATAAGAGATTGAGGATTAATGTCCAAGCTAAAACTTCCACCATGATACATGGCTTTGGTTGGCGGCCCAATGTTCTTCTCTAACAATATGCATACTCATTCAACCCATGGCAAATCACCCTTACTTCAGACAAGACGAACATGCATAGCAACTCACATGATATTCAACAAAAGTGTGACAGTTGATGGCGTCCCCAAAAACATGGTTACCGCTCAGCAAGCAACTTATAAGAAATAAGATACATAAGCAACATATTCTTTACCACAATAGTTTTTAGGCCACTTTCCCATGAGCTATGTATTGCATGGTTAGTTTGCTTAGTACAGGTGGAGGTTAGCAAAAGACTGGGAGCGACCAACTAAGAGAGCAATGACGGTCATAATCATGCAGAGCGACAAAGCAATATTGAATCAGGCATGGTAGTTATATCGCTACTTAGAAACAAAAGATCATCAAGGCTTGACAGACTTTCTTTACAGTCTTGAATATGCGTGAGCATACGCCAAGTCAATCAAAATGAATTCTCGAAGGAAGATATTACTAAACCATACCATATCATAGGCAAACAAACCAAGTTGGTGCTCCAATAACACATTGGGAACCCCCCAGCTATTTGAGATTAACCATAAGAAAACCTGAACTACTAAGCACCATCATGAAAGTAGCATCTTTATCATAGACACATTAACCCATGCAACGGAAGCAAACTCTCTTAATAAGGTGAGCATGGTAATTAAAGAGAGTTCAAGCAACCAACTAAATAAAAGCTCTTGGAAAGATAAGCATGAATACTAAGAGCAGAGTATGATAGTAGCTATTAAAAGACAAAGAACACACACAACATAGATAGACATGAAAATTCTATGTAATGTTCTAGGTAGAGGTGGAGCGTGTTTCTCTCCCACATAAAGGAATGCTGGGTTCCGACTCGTTATGAAAAACTAAAAAGAAAACTAAAAGCAAGACGCTCCAAGCATAGCACATAACACATGAAGTGATAAAAATATAGCGAAACGAAAGACAAACTGATAATGTTGATGGAGAAGGGGATGCATGGGGCCATCCCCAAGGTTAGACGCTTGAGTCTCCTTGAATATTTCTTGGGGTGCACGGGGGCATCCCCAAGCTTGAGCGCTTGACACTCGTGAATCTGTTTATCATCTTCCCTCGCACACTTGAAAACTCCCTTCATACATAACTCATCATAATCTGATTAGCGAGGTTAGTACCCTTAATAAAATAATTATACCTTGCTAGAAATAGGGATATTCTTGAAGTTCTACTGTTTCTCAAGATTGCCAAAAGGTTTTTGCAAAGAAAAAACAAGTTCTTGATTTGCAAAGTGAAGGTAAGGCAAAACAGGACAGAATCTGTGAAAAACAGAACAACAGGCAGTAATTTATCTGTTCGGGATACTTCTGCAACTCAAATCAAAAAACTCAGAACAGACGCACGAAAGACAATTATATAGAGAACGCTGTCGAAACAATTCAGACCAAAAAGATGATCTGGTGATTTTATACGAATTTTTCTATCCAATGACAGAATCTGTTTTCTGGACAGCACCTCACAACTTTTGAACTTTCTAGCAATCAGAGGCTATACTTGGCACAAATATGAAAAGCAAAGATACAATGATGATGCTACAGCAGTAAACAACATCAAGACACAACAAAAGCAAAAAAATTATTCATGTGGGCTGCCTCCCAAAAGCGCTTTCTTTTATGCCTTTAAGCTAGGCATAATACTTTAATGATGCTCTCGTAGGAATAAGAGTTGAAGAACAAAAGAGAGCATCAAGAAGCAAATACCAAACACATTTAAGCCTAACATGCTTCCTATGCATAGGAATATTGCAATACAATAATTCATTGAAGCACAAAGCAATAAGCATAGGAAGACAAAACAAGTGCAGCTTCAAAACCTTCAACATAAAGAAAGGGAACTTGATATTATTGAAATATCTATAAGCATATGTTCCCTTCTCATAATAATTTTCAGTGGGATCACGAATAAACTCAACAATATAAGCATCACATAAAGCATTGTTACCATGATCCACATGCAAAAAGGTACTCTTACTCTCCACATAAGTATCATGAAGAGGATAAAACTTAGTATAAAAGAGAGACATAAGCTCTTGCCAATCAAGCAAGTGCGAGTTATCGAGAAGCTTATACCAATCTGAAGCCTTATCTATAAGTGATACGTCGAACAATTTCCTCATGACAAACTCCCTTGATACACCTGCAAGCTTAAATAATGAACATAGTTGTGACAGATATAACAAGTGTTCACCGGGATGTCTGTCTCCTGCATAACGATTAGCCAAAACATAATCGATAATACCAGCTGGTATTTTATAGTGCACAATTTCAGTAGGGGGAGGAGCAACCACCACAGGTGTGGGGCGTCTTCCCGCAAGCAACGATCCAATAGCAAGGTTGTCCATAAGCATAACTAGTGAAATACATAAAGAAAACTGAAAGGTAAACTAACAAGACTAAAAAGCAAAGGTAAAATATAGCATGCAACTCCCCTATCCTGAAGAGTGGAGTCCCCGGCAACGGCGCTAGAAAATACTCCTTGATGGGCCTCGAACCCCTCGTTGGTTACCCCAAGTGGAAGGTGTAAGATGCAGTAAGTAGAAGTGTTTTCCCCTAGCAAAGATGCCAAGGATCGAATCCCCAGAGACTCCTAGGTTCAACAAGTAGGTGTCAATTGCTACGGCGCCAGATTAGTAGCAATCAACATGGACCTGCACACAGATACAAATAACTTTGCTCCCAACGAGTACAGAAAGGTTGTCAATCTCTCCGGCCTTGTAGTTCACAAAGGGTTAAAAGCAATGATAGTAGTGATAGATAGTTTTTGCAATAGTAAATAATAACAGGAAATAAATAGTGGATGTGATCAATGATGGTAATATGGACCGGAGTCTCATGATGTTCACTAGTGATGTCTCTCTCCCAAAAGACGATAAAACAGCTATGTGAGGTAACAAATTACAGCTGGGCAATTGACAGGACCACGAACGCAAACCAATGCTGTCTACATTGCAAGAAAGGTTGAGGTTCAAAGCATGGGCGGTACGCCAAAGTAAGTAGAACGAAATCCATCAATATCTACTACTAATCATCCACCTTGAGATATCTATCCAGAACATCTCGCTGGTATTAAGTTGTGAGTCCCACCCATAGTGTAAACTCAATGCAACAGACAACTGCATTAAAAGAACTTTGCGTAAAGTAAACAATCCTTGCACCCGCGGGCACAAGCACCGTTGTTTTCCCCCTTGTGGCAACAACACATTCCCTAGACTCATGTTTCTGTCACTCAAGCTAGTCATCGAGGGGCATGAACCCACAATCAAGCATAACGTTCCCTCTTGGAGTCACTACCTACTACTCGGCCAAAGCAATAAGTAACAACGAAGAACATGCAAGAATTACTTATGAACTAAAATATAAAAGAGGTGAATCAAATATATTACTCAAGATCAATCTGAACATAATCTCATAATCCATCGGATCCCAGCAAACTTAACATAGCAACAGCATAAGGATTACATAGGTGCCTCGATCATGTAGGGCAGCTCACGAGGACTAATTAGTGAAGCACAAGAACAGGAGGAGAACATCACATAGCTACTGGTCATGGACTCATGGTCCAAGGGAGACTACTCATGAGTCATCCGGGAGGCGTCCATGGTGGTGGAGAAGCTCCCGGCGGTGATCCTCCCCTCCGGCAGGGTGCCGGGAAGAGTTCTCCTGGTGCTCTCGATCTTGGAAGCGGCGGCGGCGGCGGAACAGAGATGGGATCGCAAAAAGAGTTCCTCTTCTGAGGGTTTCGGAGGTCCCTCTAAATATATGCCAAAGGGGGGCACCGGACGGGCTTCGGGGGGCCCAGGCGCCCCCCGGCGCGGCCCAGGGGGGGGGCACTGCCAGGGCGCCTGAAGCCCTGGTGGCCCCCCCCAGGCTGCCCTTCGGACGCAGTGTTGTTTCCGGATCGCTGATTTTTTATATAATTTTTCTGGATTTTTCTGGGCAGTTCTTGAAACGTGAAAACCTGAAATACAAAAACAGCCGAAAACAGAAACTGGCACTGGGGTGCACTGGATTAGTAAGTTAGTCCAAATATGATCAAAAGTGTATGGAAGTGTATGAATATCATAGCAATATCACCCAAAAGTGGCATGGAGCAAGCAGAAATTATAGATACGTTTTGGACGTATCAATATGCTATTCCTCATTTAAATCACTGAATCGGAATATTTCTTGAACAGTGCTCCTAACAACTTGCTTAAGGCTTCCAAGAGGACAAGGAAAAACAAGGGCTCAGTGAGGGTGTCGTGGAAAAGGGGGTCCTCGGGCTGCCGGCCTATCTCTCATGGGCCGGCTTGGTGGACTACTCTGGATTCTGTTAAGGAAGGGTGACCTTCAGATAACTCCGTACTCCTGAAGGAAAGCTCCGAAGGCATATACATGTTTATGCCCTAGTGGCAACCAACTATGTGTAAACCGAGGAACCCCTGGCGTCTATATAAACCAGAGGGTTTAGTCTGTAGAGGCTAGAACCATCATCCTACTCATCTAGGGTTTAGTTCGTCCGATCTCGTGGTAGAGCAACTGTGTAACCATCATACACACATCAATATAATCAAGCATGACATAGGGTTTTACCTCTTAGAGAGAGACCGAACCTGGGTAAATATTGTGTCTGTGTTCCCAGTTCCCCATTTAACCAATATCAATAGCTCAAGACCCCTTACCTGAGATCCGTCGGTTTTGACACCGACATTGGTTCTTTCATTGAGAGTTCCGTTGTGAGATCGTCGAAGGGTCGATGGCTCACCTAGTCATCAGCAATTACATCTGTAACGGGGACGTCTTTGTCCCCGAACAGGTCTTCACGTTTGGCAAAATCATGTTGCATGTTGATCCGACCGGTCGCCTCAGCCAGGTCAGAAGTTTCATCCCCGTCCAGGAGATCGGGTTCAGGCACCTGGAGTTCATCGCCGACTCCCGGGGAGATCTTATTATGACAAAGTTCTTAGCTTCTCTTGAAGATCCTGCAAACCCCGAGGTTTTGACTTCGGCGCGGTGTACTGATAAGCCCATTTTGCATCATGTTTTCCTACTGTTATTTATAATATTATGCATAGTAGTGCTTTATGTAGTAATTCTAATTCCTTTTCTCTCATTACTCGATGGTGGCGTTGTCGTCGGTGTCCATGTAGGCGATGAGGGTGTGGATCTAACCCCTGCAACGGGGCGGAGGCGAGTGATGCAACATAGACATCTCTAGTTTGGTGAGGTTTCTATTGCCGTCAAGGTCGAAGGCGGAGGAGAATTCTCAGTTGGGTTAGCGGAGGGTAGCTCATCGATGCCCAAACAATTTTTTCCGGCGCAGCCCTACAAATGTTGGTGCCTTCGGACTCAAGAATCAACCAAAATCGTGCACAACTGGAGTTTGAGGTGCCTGTGTAGGAGGACCATGAAGTGGTACCAGCTCCTCTCCGCTTTCTTTCAATTTTGCAATGCTTAGATGAAAATGTTTGTTCAGTTAGGTGTCCTACCTTTTTTAGCTCCCAATTTCCAGAGGATATCTATTATGCACAGATTAATCCGTAATTTTGTTGCATCGCTGGTGGTAACTTAGTCAAAAATCCGAATTTGTTTAGGCCACATCCAACATTTTACGGGCATGGAACCGACATTGAGAGTGTTAGGCCCCTTACCCTACATTATTATTGATGAATTTTAAGAATTTATAAACATATTTGTGAGTAGTTGTAGTTTTAGCATTTCTTAAAAGAGTAATTAAATTTTAATAACCAAATAGTAAAATAGATCTGATTGTGTTCTACATATAAAATATATAAATGCATGTATGCTTTCACTATATGCTTGTAGTCAATAATGAACTTCAAATATGAGATACCATACTCTTTCGATGTTTGGTATTATTGAATAATTACTCGGGAGTTACTGTAACTCGATGTATATACATTGTAAGAAACCATAAGCTTAGATGGATGTAAAGTTTTTACCAATTTTTGGGAATATTTCATATTTTCATCAAATGTTCATTTTGCTCAAAAATATATCAAATGTTCATGTATTTTTCAATATTTGTGTACAATAGTAGGCTATATTCATCCTGCCATATGGTGTCTAACATTCATGTTACCATAGATAAGTAAATTTGTTAATTTGAAGAGATTTTGCAGCAAATTAATTATCCATGTACTTGTGCTTAGGTAAAAGGTCGGCAACATCAGCAAGTGTGTCTTTTAGACCTTTAGTTTATAACTTAAGAAAAATTCTCTATAGATTATATTCTTGACCCAAACATCCTTATTATTATCTTCATCATTTACAATCACTTGCAGTCCATCCCTTTTTCTGACTCTTGAGAATGGTACGTATAGATGTCCATGTGTAAAGACTTGTTCATGTATATATAGTCCAACCTTGTTTGGAGAGTGCTCCTGGCTTTTGTTATTGTCATAGCAAAGCATGGTGAGATAGGATATTGTCTCCTTTGAAGGCATACCACACCCATTCAGCTGGTGACATATTTTTTGTTGAATATAGACCTTTTCTTCAACATGTGATTCTGTTATTTACTATCTTTCACTTCGATGAATGTGTTTGTACTTTGTACTGAACAATCGCATACCATCTATTTTTTCTTTTGTGCCATTCACAACTAAGTATGCAACTTTAGTTGCAGAGGGCATACCATGTCATATTCCATATACGCCACACTCATTGGTTAGTTTAAATTGGCGTTGTGATAATTACAGTCTTTGAATGTTTCACTTGCCATTCCGAATGTTTTTGCTAGTATATTATCTCTATCTAGCATATTCTTTAAGGGCCTCAATGATGCAAGGATCTATTGATTCCTTTTATATTTTGGGGTTTCAGTGCCATATCTGCACAAGCACAACTCTGCCTCGCGTGGTCTATCTTCAGTCTTAACCTTCAGGCAACAATGTACCAACTATGTGGTAGTTTTGCCCATTCATTCTAAACACACAAGGTCCGCTGCGATTGTTTATTTCTTTGTCTACCTTACCGGCCATTGATGTGAGATCCAACATGGAGTTGTGCCGTATGATATTTTGTATGAAGTTTTTGGACCTCTTTTCGGGTTTTTCTATAGCCATTTCATAAGGTAAGCCGATGGCTCTCTCAGTTGGCAGCATAGTAAGCTGCATGCTTCTAGCTGCACCCGATGTTCTTTCCGCTTACCAGAAATTTGCACCATGTTGCTGTACTTGCCGGTTGCCTCTACTAAGTTGGAAATTTTTCATACCAGTCCATTCAATTTTCAAGTTTCTTAGTTTTGCTTTTGCATCATTTAAATATCAGTGTTTGTTGTTCTTATGCATACTAAAATTTAAACTTAATACAACTTACATATCTGGTGATGTTTTTCTTGGTCCTCAGTTTTGATGTTGTGCACCCTTTGTTTTAGTCCTTGATTGTTTATCACTCATTACTTGTGGTCAATGCATTCAACAACATAGGTGAGATGTTGTTTGGGGCCTAAAAAAGAAATAGATGTATGAGTTAGTAAAATAGCAATATAACTGGAAAAATAATTATATGTATGGTTAAGAGTTCTGTTCGAAGCAAACCTTGAACACAAAACTAACCCAAGGGAAATGTAAGTACGGCAAGGGAGTTGATTAATCTGGCTTTCAATGAATCATACAAATTAATTGCTTTTGTGCATAAGATGGTAATATCTACTGGAGGTGGAGCGGTCACTAAAAGTAGTCAATTCGACAATCAAGGTGAACGAAGGAGATTGGTTGCCAACCTTGAACACAAAAATGGTTTTACTAAACAAAAGTATGGCAAGGAACCGGTTCTGGTCATAATAATCAATCTAGATGTATAGATTAGTGTTTTTCTAGTTTATCATAATCTATGAATCAAGTATACTTCACCCGGTGATAACTTCATCAGTTTGACATCCAATGGATAATACAAATTAATCGATTTTGTGCAGAAGATTGATACCTACTGGAGTTGCTGTTGTTGTTTGGTGGAGTCGGATTGGAAATTCAAGGAGATCCAACAGAGTGTGGCGATGTTCAAGGGGCGCCGATATGAAGGCGAAGCCAATCTGGAAGCACTTACAAGTAGAACGAAATTGGAGTTTGAGATTGGTTTTTGAGTTGTGCGAGATGTAATTGTGCAATGAGAAGTGTGGTCATCCAACCGAAAAATCAAGTGTCACTGATCTTGTTTGCATGTGAGAATTTAATCAGCAAGAAGACTCCTATCGAGCATGTGATAAAAAGAATGGAAAATTACATATGTTAGCTTTATCGATGTGGCACTTGTGTGTTGCCAATTGCTTTTCGGCCAGATGTGTGAGCATCCACCAAAGCAAGCCACTAGATTGCTACAGCTGGGTGATAATGCTAACATACTTACCTAAGGTCATACCTAGAAATCAGTAGCCTTGTGCCCTTGCCGCATCTCGACGGAATCAATCAGCTTCTTAGATTTGAGCAAACTTGTACGTGCATGAAAGCACCGGCCAGAAGCCCATCTATCAAGGCATACTTCCACAAGAACTCTGTAGGCCATGAGGGGATCTTCGAGAATTATCCAAGTATACGGTGCCTGCCGAGCCGGGGGAAGGAAGACATCGGGAGGGTTTTGGAGAGGACGGCTAGATTTTTATTTTGTTATAAGGGTATAAAAGAGAAGCTTCTTTCAATGGCATTGGTGGGTAATTTTTCAAAAAATTATTACAATCTAACGGTTATCCTTTTATTTTCTACTAACATTAATGGTCAGATGTTTCTAATTTTTGTGGGATTTTCTAGTTTAATTCTCTATCTTCTGGTTAGCCTATCAAGCATTTTTAATATACTAGCAAAAGAGCCCGTGCGTTGCAATGGGGGAGAAAACATGACACATGCTCTTAACCCAACAACCATCACTCAAGACCATAAGGTCCATTTCCTTTATTTTTGCGAGGCATCATATTTGTGTTACCGCTTATCCTACTTCTCACACTCGCCGGCGATGGCCTCGGTGTTCACACAAAACAAAACAAAATGTGTTTGAATATGGTTAATCCTAAGGTGTCTCTCTCTCCCTCTCTCCTCCCGCTCCCTCTCTCTCTATCTCGCTTTCTCTCACTTTCGCGATGAGAAATCTATTCTTTTCCCCCGCGACATTTTTCAAAGGTATGCATGTGTAGTTATTGATGTTTTCTATTTCCTATATGGTTATAGTGAGTTGTCTATTTGCAATCCGGATCGCCGCCAGTATGAAAGGAAAAATGGATCTTGCACTATAAATTATAAGTTTTCTTCCAAAACAATATTTTAAAACATTTAATAGGTAAAATTAACATCATATTTAGATTCCACACATTTTCCTAATAATATTTCATATATAATATGTTAAAATCGAAGTTACGACTTAAAAGATACATATAATTTAGAAAATAAATTGTTTGACTTACATATATTCCAAAATAATATTTAAAAATACGAAAAGGTAAAAATAATCTCATATTCATATTCTACATATTTTCCTAATCAAATTTCATATATAACATGTTCAAATCGGAGTTACGGTTTAAAAGATATGGATGATTTTATAAAGCATTTATTTGACTTAAATATGATCCGCGGATGAATTACCGAAAATAGTGGGGGGGGGGGGGTTGAAAA
>LR738714.1:106860013-107025343 GCA_902687465.1 Secale cereale | reverse complement strand
CCCCCCCCCCTTGTGTTTTGGTCATGCTCCGCCACTACCAATGGGTATGGATACCCATCGGGTATGGGTAAGGGTAAAGTTTCATACACATGGGTATAGGTATGGGTATAATTTTATACCCATTAACTACACGGGTATGGGTACGGCATTGCTCTACCCGCCCCATACCCTACCCATTGCCATCTTTAATTATGATGTGTTCCGAGAGGGCCCAGAGATACCTCTCCGACACTCGGAGTGACAAATCCTATTCTCGGTCTATGCCAACTCAACAAACACCTTTGGAGACACCTGTAGAGCATCTTTATAATCACCCAGTTATGTTGTGACATTTGATAGCACACAAGGTGTTCCTCCGGTATTCGGGAGTTGCATAATCTCATAGTCAGAGGAACATTTATAAGTCGTGAAGACAGCAATAGCAATAAAATTAAATGATCATTGTGCTAAGCTAACGGATGGGTCATGACCATCACATCATTCTCCTAATGATGTGATCCCGTTCATCAAATGACAACACATGTCTATGGTTAGGAAACTTAACCATCTTTGATTAACGAGCTAGTCTAGTAGAGGCATACAAGGGACACTCTGTTTTGTCTATGTATTCACACATTTATCAAGTTTCCGGTTAATACGATTCTAGCATGAATAAAATCCATTTATCATGATATAAAAGGAAATATGAATAACAACTTTATTATTGCCTCTAGGGCATATTTCCTTCAATCTCCCACTTGCACTAGAGTCAATAATCTAGAATACATAGTAATGATTCTAATACCCATGGAGTCTTGGTGTTGATCATGTTTTGCTCGTGGAAGAGGTTTAGTCAATGTGTGTGCGATATTCAGATCCGTATGTATTTTGCAAATCTCTATATCTCCCTCCTTGACTTGATCGCAGATGGAGTTGAAGCGTCTCTTGATGTGCTTAGTTCTCTTGTGAAACATGGATTCCTTCGCCAAGGCTATTGCTCCGGTGTTGTCACAAAAGATTTTCATTGGACCCGATGCACTAGGTATTACACCTAGATCGGATATGAACTCCTTCATCCATACTCCTTCATTTCCTGCTTCCGAAGCAGCTATGTACTCCGCTTCACACGTTGATCCCGCCACGACGCTCTGCTTGGAACTGCACCAACGGACAGCTTCACCGTTCAACAAAAATACGTATCTGGTTTGTGACTTAGAGCCATCCAGATCAGTGTCAAAGCTTGCATTGACATAACCGTTTATGATGACATCTTTGCCCCCTCCATAAACGAGAAGCATATCCTTCGTCCTTTTCAGGTATTTTAGGATGTTCTTGACCACTGTCCAGTGATCCACTCCTGGATTACTATGGTACCTCCCTGCTAGACTTATAGCAAGGCACACATCAGGTCTGGTACACAACATTGCATACATGATAGAACCTATGGCTGAAGCATAGGGAATGACGCTCATTTTCTCTCTATCTTCTGTAGTGGTCGGGCATTGAGTCCGACTCAACTTCACACCTTGTAACACAGGCAAAAACCCTTTCTTTGACTGATCCATGTTGAACTTCTTCAAAACTTTATCAAGGTATGTGCTTTGTGAAAGTCCAATTAAGCATCTAGATCTATCTCTATAGATCTTGATGCCCAATATATAAGCAGCTTCATCGAGGTCTTTCATTGAAAAATTCTTATTCAAGTATCCTTTTATGCTATCCAGAAATTCTACATCATTTCCAATCAACAATATGTCATCCACATATAATATCAGAAATGCCACAGAGCTCCCACTCACTTTCTTGTAAATACAGGCTTCTCCAAAAGTCTATATAAAACCATATGATTTGATCACCTCATCAAAGTGTATATTCCAACTCCAAGATGCTTGCATCAGTCCATAAATGGATCGCTGGAGCTTGCACACTTTGTTAGCACCTTTAGGATCAACAAAACATTCTGGTTGCATCATATGCCTCTTCTTTGAGATATCCATTAAGGAATGCAATTTTGACATTCATTTGCCAGATTTCATAATCATAAAATGCGGCAATTGCTAACATGATGCGGACAGACTTAAGCATCACTACGGGTGAGAAGGTCTCATCATAGTCAACTCCTTGAACTTGTCGAAAACCTTTCGCAACAAGTCGAGCTTTGTAGACAGTAACATTACCATCGGCGTCAATCTTCTTCTTAAAGATCCATTTATTTTCAATGGCGTGCCGATCAACGCGCAAGTCAACCAAGTTCACACGTTGTTCTCATACATGGATCCCATCTCAAATTTCATGGACACGAGCCATTTTGCGGAATCTGGGATCATCATTGCTTCCTCATAGTTCTTAGGTTTTCTAGGCAAGTTTAAGAGGAGTTCCTTAAAGGTACTGAAATGATCTGAACATCGAACTCTTTTTTTTGCTTGCTTAGTAGTATAGTCTACACTACTTAACAAATCTACTCATTTCTTCAGTTATAGACACATCTCTTAAGAGATCTTGTCAGAGGAAGAGACGACAATCTTTAGAGAATTTGAATCATAAGATAGTGATAAATAGAGGAATAATTAGTCTTGAGGTACTAAGGGATGGATTATAGAAGTTTGGTACCAAATTTACCCAATTAGAAATAACAATTGATGGATCTGGTATGTTAATCTGTATCCCAGACGTTGAACAATATCTTTTTGTCCTTTATATGTGCACTTACATTCTTCTTCTTGCAAATGTATTTATTAACTAGCTTATTGCTTTCACATATGCACTCATGGATGATTTTTATTTAAGAGCATAACTTCATGAACGGAAGAGGTTATAAAGTTTACTGACATATTCTGGTTTCGGAAACAAAATAAGAAAGGCCAATCTGCAGGACCTTGCTGTCCATAGCGGGGTGATATAGTCAAAAGCTCTTTTCGCTTGCTCATTTCACAATAGCTATGGAGTTCTTCATTTTATGGTACAGTTATCTAAAAACATACCCTATACGTAAAGTCTTGCATGGTTCAATGATGTATGGAATTTCAAAAAAATATTCCATGACTAATAAGGACCTACAGCAAAGCTCAGTCTGCACAAGGTAAAATTATAGTGGACTTCATCCCTTGATCATTTCAGAAATTTCTGAAATGAGATGTATAAGACTTTCTTAGTTGTTTGATTTGCTATTCAACCAGGGGGTGTTTCAGATTGGTTTGCCATAGGCCTTCATCGCTTTGCTTTTGATTGTCGTGCTCCTTTTAGACGGAGGTGATGTGCTCCAAATTAGAAAATTGGTTACTCTATTTTGTTCACTTCCTAACTTGCAAGAAAATGACATTCTTAACAATGTATTGTTTTGTTATTCCAGCTTTTTAGTGCTCACAATAATTCCGGGTTTTTATTTCTAGAGTCACAAATAAGCTTTATTTGAAATGTTTATATATTTATCTCAACTGAAGTCACGAAATAACCTCTTTTTGTCTTCTATATTCTGTGTGTTTCAGCCTCCAAGTTCTAATACTAAATATCGTAGTTAATTTGGTGATGGATCATATTCACAGATGGTGGAGGTCCAACCCTTAGATGACTGCTATTGTAGCAACAATGCTTCGAGTAGGTGGTATGCACTTGACTATTTTTGTGTGCACCTGAAAGCGTCTCCGGCCTCTGCCTCAACTCAGGTGTCTCCCTCGCTGACAACTCCTAGTAATCGACAGCCCCACATGATGCTGTCTCCGCTCCCATAAAGTAATATGCCCCTTCACCCCCTATATTTCCCTTGATCATCTTGTCGATTCAGATCTCTATTTTCAGCATATGTTTCTTGTTCAACATGTCATTTAGGGTTTGATTTTTCTTTGAAGACTTATCATACCACTACTAGATTTTGATCATACATGAAAATTTGTTAGGTTGCAGAAATTCTTCATTTTAAGGTACAACCAAATAGCTGTGACAAGTTGATTTCTGCTTCTGCAACATCTTGCTATTTTTGCGTCGAAGAGTTATGTCATGTGTTGGACTTTGAGATTCATGGTGTCTATAACCTCACTGAGAAAGATGTCAGTCATGAAGCGACTAATGTCGAGGAGCTATACTGGTGGTGTTTCATAATGTGTTTGATAGATCTGCACAAAGATACTCAGTCTATTGTAGAATGATCCTTGTTGACTAAAGTGCATTATTGATAAATAAGAAATCTCTTTTTCAAGGTTAGTTGGTACATTATGTTAAAAATGGTCTTGGCTTCATGTTGCTGCCTTTAACTGTAGGTGATCTCCTTAATAGCATCTTCACGTTGTTTTAAATTTTGATAAGAATAGGAGGCCACTTTCTTGGCCTGATTGATGGTTTTGTGGCATACATCTGATGATACGTAGGCTCTACCTAGGGCCTGCTCTAGGATGGTTCAATTTAATTAGTGTTGTTGAACACATCTGCCATTCTTTGGTTCAAATCTTGACCCTTAGGTTTGTTACGTGACTATCTAGACTTAACCGGCCCTCTTTTAAAGTGATTTCTAGCTGCTATTTTGCTACACTTTGAGCTTGATAAGAACGTAAAAAATTCATAGGCTTAATTTTAGATATTGCGCATTTCATAGGGTGTCGAATGTACACGATTGTGGCTTAGCTTCTATTGACTTTCGCATATAATGGATGTTGTAGATGTATTTCTCCAGCATGTGTAGGTAGATAGCCCACACCATGTGGGGCGAGATTTGCCACTTGCATCCATTTTTCTTTCACAACTTGTTAATTATGTCAAGCAACGACAAGTACTTTTATTGATTAGCCTCTCTGCTCTATGTCCTGAAATACCGGATATGTGTTAATTTGCTCTGAGTTTATGTTTAGAAAATATATTCTACCTGTGACAGTAGTTTTAGCATCCATGATGTTGTAGAGTAGCTTTATCAGTATCACATATCCATTCAAATACTGAAGCTGGGGAGCAGGCGTGTAGGTGACACACGATCTCATTTTGCTAATTGCAGCCAATAAGTTTGTACCAAGGTGCTTCGGTAAATATGCTCCTTTTTATGAAGTGTAGGAGCTGCAGGTATTTAAACTTTCAAAGAACATTTTTTCAGTCTTAAACCAGTTGTGTTCTGAAGCATTTTTGTTTTCCTTCATTTACAAGATTCGTTAAAAAAGTACATGCCAAAATTTTTACAAGCATCGTTTAGGTATCAAAAAAGTTTGGCTTAGTCATTTAACATGCTTGAATGCTCCAGCACCTGCAGTCAAACTTCTACACTTGGTCAAGCTTATATTGTTGAAGTAATGTTTTTATTATAATTTTATATATATTCTTTGACTGTTACAGAGAAAATCGTAATAACATTTCTGGGTAACCTGGAAGTGAGGTCCTTGTATGAAACTGTTCAATATATGCTATTTAAACATATTTATAATCAAAGGTTAACATTTCTGGTGTTTCTAGGAAAGAGAAGTCCAAGCGGGGTACAAAAGAAATTTCTCCTATTATTGTTGAGATCACTAAAGATAGTTCCATGGCATGGTAAGTCTTCCCTTAAAATCAGCGTCTGTAGCTTGAGTAAGCATCAATAGCATACCAGGAAGGATGGCAATCAGAATAGAGCAATCAGCGGTTACAGATTTCTGAAAAATGTAACTTGAATAAGGATTTGCCCGTTCGATTCATCCGTATGTCTTGCTATTTTTGCATCGATGTGATTTAGTTTTTTTAAACCTGAACACTACTGTTGGTATGTAAATATGAAGGGATAAGTAAAACCAGACTATTATTTTTATAATTATATGAATATGATGACAGCCTGAGACGTGCTTTGCACGTGCCACTTTACTAGTTGTAACAAATAGTAGACATAGCAAAATTAAGATCCCCAAGCTTGGGGTTTTGCATTTCATTAGCACAATTGGTATTAATAGAATTTATAATAATATCATTGCAATCAAGCTTTTCATACAAGGAACTATCATGAATCACTTCATAAATTTCTTCTTTTATCACTTTATCATAATTTTCAAATTCATGAATGTCAAGCAAAACTTCATAAAGATAATCTAGTGCACTCAACTCACTAGAAATTGGTTCAACAAATCGGGTCTGTTGACAAGATTCGCAAGTGGATGAGGATCCATATCAATAGATTTTTAGCAAGCAAACATGCAAGCAAATAGAAGGCACATGGTAACATAAACAAACATAGCAAACAAGATTGCAAGCAAACAGATAGATCTAACGAGAAAAAGGCGAATGAAAAAGAAGGCGAATAAAAACGGCTAATTTTGTGAAGTGGGGGAGATGAAAATGAGAGGCAAATGGAAAATAATGTAAATTTCAAGGAGATGAGATTTGTGATTAGGAACCTGGTATATGTTGAAGATCCTCCCCGGCAACGGCACCAGAAATTTCCTTATGATAGCTTGCTAGAACTACGTCTGTATTTCCCCAAAGAGGAAGGGATGATGCAGTATAGCAGTGGTAGGTATTTCCCTCAGTGATGAAACAAAGTTTATCAAACCAGTAGGAGAACCAAGCAACACAACATAAATGGCACATGCACACAAATAACAAATACTCGCAACCCAAAGTGTAAAAGGGGTTGTCAATCCCTTTCGGGTAACAGACGTGAGAGAGTTGTAAATATTGATAGATCGAACGCCAAATAAGATAAATTGTAGCAAGGTATTTTTGGGTTTTTGGTTTAATAGATATGAAAATAAAAGCAAAGGAAAATAGATCGCAAAGGCACATAATATAAGAAAGAGACCCGGGGGGCGTAGATTTCATAGTGGCTTCTCTCGAGAAAAATAGCAAACAATGGGTGAACAATTACAGTTGGGCAATTGATAGAACTTCAAATAATCATGACGATATCCAGGAAATTATCATTATATAGGCATCTCGTCCAAGATTAGTAGACCGACTCCTTCCTGCATCTACTGCTATTACTCCACACATCGACCGTTATCCAGCATGCATCTAGTGTATTAAGTTCATGGAAAAACGGAGTAATGCAATAAGAACGATGACATGACGTAGACAAGATCTATTTATGTATAAATAGACCCCATCATTTTATCCTTAGTAGCAATGATACATACGTGTCGGTTCCCCTTCTGTCACTGGGATCAAGCACCGTAAGATCGAACCCACTGCAAAGCACCTCTTCCCATTGCAAGATAAGTAGATCAAGTTGGCCAAACAAAACGCAAATATCAAAGAAGAAATACGACGCTATAAGCAATCATGCATATAAGAGATCAAAGAAGACTCAAATAACTTTCATGGATATAAAAAGATAGATCTGATCACAAACTCAAAGTTCATCGGATCCCAACAAACACACCGCAAAAAGAGTTACATCATATGGATCTCCAAGAGACCGTTGTATTCATAATCAAACGAGAGAGAGGAAGCCATCTAGATACTAACTATGGACCCGTAGGTCTACTAGGAACTACTCACGCATCATCGGAGAGGCACCAATGGAAGTGGTGAACCCCTCTATGATGGTGTCTAGATGGGATCTGGTGGTTCTGGACTCTGCGGCGGCTGGAATTGGTTTTCGTCGACTCCCGTTGGGTTTCTAAAATATTGGGGTATTTATAGAGCAAAGAGGTGGTCCGGGGGGGGCACCAGAGGTGGGCACAACCCACCAGGGCGCGCCTTGGTGGGTTGTGCTCCCCTCGCAGCACCCCCAGGTGCTTCTCCGGCCCACTAGATGTCTTCTGGTCCAAAAAATTCACAAAAAGTTTCGCTGCGTTTGAACTCCATTTGGTATTGATTTCCTGCAATGTAAAAAACATGCAGAAAACAACAACCGGCACTTGGCACTATGTCAACGAAAAGGGAAGAATGATAATATAACACCATGGAACAATCAAAACAATTAGATACGTTGGAGAGGTATTGGCCCCCCACATGGTAGGAGGACGAGTGGGAGTAGGAAAGAGGGGCGGCGCCCCCTCCTTCCTTCTTCCCTTTTCTCAATGGTGGAAAACATGGAAGGGGGCGAATTGGACTAGGGGCCCAAGTAGGATTCCTCCTACTTGGGCGCGCCCTAGGCTGCCCCTCTCCCTCTCCCTCCTTTATATACGCGGGGAGGGCACCCCTAGGACACACATTAATTGTTCCTAGCCGTGTGCAGTGCCCTCCTACACAGTTTGATCCTCCGGTCATATAGTCGTAGTGCTTAGGCGAAGCCTGGGCAGATCAATTAATCATCACCGTCACAACGCCGTCGTGTTGACAAAACTCTCTCAGCCTCAACACTTTGCTGGATTAATAGTTTGAGCGACATCATCGAGATGAACGTGTGCTGAACTCGGAGGTGCCATACGTTCGGTACTTTATCGATTCAATTGCGAAGACGTTCGACTACATCAACCGCATTGGACTAACGCTTCCGCTTTCGGTCTACGAGGGTACATGGACACACTCTCCCCCTCTCATTGCTATGCATCTCCTAGACAGATCTTGCGTGAGCGTTGGCATTTTTTTGAAATTGCATGCTATATTTCCCAACATGTTGTATACCTGAGCATGAGTAGGAACAAATCCTACGGAAGTGTCATTGCGAGGCCTACAGAGGACACCATGTGGGAGTTAGAACTACACACAAAGTACTATAGTCTAGATTTTATCGGCCTACTCTTTTTAAAGATGCTCGTAAGTTTTTCCTTTCTTATGATGAATTTCAAAGAATTAGTAATATTGGTAGACATCGGGAAATGCCTATGAATTATTCACTTGTTCTTGAACTATTTGATGTTTGGGGCTTTGATTATATGGTATCTTTTTGTTCCTCTAATGGGTACACACATATTTTGGTTGTTGTTGATTATGTCACTAAGTGGGTAGATGTTATTCCAACCAGTAGTGTTGATCATAACACCTCCATTAAAATGCTTAAAGAAGTTATCTTCCCGAGGTTTGGAGTTCCTAGTTATTTAATGACTAATGGCGGTTCACATTTTATTCATGGTGCTTTCTGAAAATTGCTTGCTAAATATGATGTCCACCATATAATTGCATCTCCTTATCACCCCCACTCTAGTGGTCAAGTTGAATTAAGCAATATGGAAATAAAATTTTCAAAATACTATCAGTTGGTCCGGAAAGAATTGGTCTAAGAAATTATATTATGCACTTTGGGCCTACAGAACAACTAATAAAAATCCTATGGGTATGTCTCCATATAAAATGGTTTATGGAAATGCATGTCATTTACCTCTTGAGGTAGAACATAAGGCATATTGGGCAATTAAGGAACTCAACTATGGTTTCAACCTTGTCGGTGAAAAGAGGTTATTTGATATTAGTTCACTAGATGAATGGAGAATACAAGCTTATGAAAATGCCAAATTAGTCAAAGAAAAGGTTAAAAGATGGCATGACAAAAGAGTCCAAAAGTGGGAATTCAAAGTGGGTGAGTATGTTCTATTGTACAATTCTCTTTTAGATTTTTTTTTGCAGGAAAACTTCTCTCCAAATGGGAAGGACCTTATATTATCGAAGAAGTTTATCGGTTTCAATCTATTAAGATTAATAATCCGGAAGGTAGTAATCCGAAGGTGGTCGATGGACAAAGAATTAAGCACTATATTTCAGGTACGCCTATTAATATTGAAACTAATATTATTCAAACAATGAAACCAGAGGAATACATAAAAGAGACCTTCCAGAACACTCCACAACCCTGAAAAGGAAGAGGTATGTGATACGGTAAGTAAACCGACTCAGAAAAATCCGCAAAAATATTTTATGTCAGTTTTGGAATATTTAGAAAAATACAAAAATAAGAAACACATGGGAAGGCAACCCGGGTGCCCATGAGGCACCAGGGTGCGCTACCTCCCCCAGGCACGCCCTGGTGGGTAGTGGGCTCCACAGGCACCTTCCCGACTTTGTTTTCTTGTAGTACATGCATTTCCATAGATAAAATTTTTCCATATGTACTCGCGGACGATTTGACCACTACATCACAAAGGTATCCTTTGTTCTTGTTTCGTGTCATTTTCTTGTCAGGTCTACCAAGCCAAACATCATGTCTTCCTCTTCCTTCAACATGCTTGGTTGATGAAGATAGAACTCAAGAGAGAGGGAATCAAGAAGGATGATGCCGAGGAGGAGAAGGCGGATGAGGCGGTAGGAGGACAAACCATCCCACCGAAGAAAGCTGCAACTGAGGGAGATATCCTCAAACCCTACCTTGGTCATCTCTCCCCCTCTGAAATTGAAGCTTTATGTTCACAATACTTACCTTACTCATGAAGTGATTCTTTGGAGGAGCAAAACGCCATACTTGAGAGAATCGCAAATTGATGCATCTACTCAAGTTAAAGGACGAATTGAGCAATGTCTCATCACCGAAGAAGGAGATTTGAGTACACGGGTATGGGCACTCCCCTTGGCCTTTTCCAAGCTTGGGGGAGGTGCCCCGGTATCGTATCACCATCACTTTTACTTCCTTCACAAGTTTTCGATCCTTGGTATTTTTGTGATCTAGTTAAATAAATGTTTAGTGTGACCTATCTTTCGTGTGATAGTTCATGATCTATCTATGTAATCGAGTTGAGAGTTATGTAATAAATATTAGTTTAAGTTTTTGCTTCTTCAATATTTATGTATCAATCAAGTAAAGGAAATAATGAAAAATATCATATGCTAATCTTATGGAAAGTAATGACATTACATAAGAAAAAGTATAAGTGGTAAAATTTATTGAAGATTAACAAACATAACATTGGTCAATGGTGCAATTCATGAAAGAATTAATAAGGGAAGATAAGATTCACATGCAAATATACTATCTTGGACATCATTTATGATTGTGAGCCTCCATTAAATAATTTATGCGAAATTGTTGACGTTGGACAAGGAAGACAACATAATGATTTATGTTTGTTCATATTCACATAGAATTTATATTGTCATAGATCCTCTAACATGTGGTGCTTGCTCAAATATCTTTGCTAGCCAAATATTCGCATTAAGTAGAGATACTACTTGTGCATCCAAAACCCTTAAACCCAATTTAATGTCATGAGAGTCCACCATACCTACCTATGGATTGAATAAGATCCTTCAAGTAAGTTGTCATTGGTGCATAAGGCAATAAAGATTGCTTCTAATTAAATATGTTTGATCTTTTATTGTAAAGGAAAATAAGTGTTGTACAAACCTATGATGGCAAAGTAATAAAAGCGACGGATTGCATAATAAAGGTTGCTATCATAGGGGGAAATATAATGTAATGTTCTTTTGCATTAAGGGATTGTGCATCCAAAATAAAAGTGCATGACAACCTCTGCTTCCCTCTGCGAAGGGCCTATCTTTTACTTTTATGCATTTGCTTTTTATGTTTGAGTCAATAGTGTTCACTATTCTTTTTTATTTTTCTCTTTTGCAAGCATCATGTGGTGGGGAAAGATCTAGGCACATATACCTAGTTGAATGTGAGTGATCATGAGTTATTATTGTTCAGATAACCCTTGAGCTGAATAAGTTGGGAGGCAAAACTATAAGCCCCTATCTTTTTATGTGTCTGGCTGAAACTTTTTGCTCCATATATATGATGTGAGTGTTAGCAATCATAGAAGACTAAATGATAGTTGAGTATGTGGACTTGCTAAAAATCTCCAACATGTGACTCTTCTTGAAAATATGATGGATTGCAATTGCATTATTGACTAAGAACATAGTTTGTTAGTTTTCAAGAAAGTTTATGCTTCACACTTTGCTATTGTAATGAATTGTTACTTGTTCATGAGCAGCCTTATGATATTATTTATTGTTTTTATAATAATGATCATGAAGCTACTATGTTCGTATTTTCTTTTTATCGACACCTCTCTCTCTCTCTCTCTCTCTCTCTCTCTCTATCTATCTATCTATCTATCTATCTATCTCTATCTCTCTCTATCTCTATCTCTCTATGAACATGCGGACATGATTCTAGATATTGGTTTTTTCTTAAGGACAAGTGAGGTCTAAGCTTGGGGGAGTTGATACATCCATTTTGCATCATGTTTTCTTACTATCATTTTTAGTGTTTTTGTCTATAACAACACTTTGGGGAGTAATTAAAATGCCTTTTCTCTCATAATTTGCAAGGTTTACACAAACTGGAATTCTGGACCTGAAAAAGCTACGTCCGAGATACCTATTCAGCACATCTCCAAATGGGATGAAACTTTAAGGAGAATTATTTTGGAATATATTATAAACATTGGAGAAAAGAACCACCATAGGGGGGCACCCAGGCGCCCACAAGGCACCAGGGCACGCCACCCCCTCCAGGCGCGCCCTGGTGGGTAGTGGGTGCACAAGCCCACCTCCGGTGACCATCTTTGGTATATATTCACATTTAAATTAGAAAAAATGATAGAAGAATTTTGGGACGGAGCACCGCCGTCTCGAGGCGGAACTTGGGCAGGAGCACTTTTGCTCTCTGGTGGAGCGATTCCGTTGGGGATACTTCCCTCCGGGAGGAGGAAATTGAAGCCATCGTCATCACCAGCAACCCTCTCGCCGTGGGAGGATCAATCTCCATCAACATCTTCGACAACGCCATCTCATATCAAACCCTAGTTCATCTCTTGCATTCAATCTTTGTCTCAAAACCTCAGATTGGTACATGTGGGTTGCTAGTAGTGTTGATTACATCTTGTAGTTGATGCTAGTTGGTTTATTTGGTGGAAGATAATATGTTCAGATCCATTATGCTATTTAATACCCCTCTGATCTTGAATATGCATATGCTTTGTGAGTAGTTACTTTTGTTCTTGAGGACATGGGAGAAGTTTTGTCATAAGTAATCATGTGAATTTGATATTCGTTTGATATTTTGATGATGTGTATGTTTCGATTCCCTTAGTGGTGTCGTGTGAACGTTGACTACATGATACTTCACCATATTTTGGCCTAAGGGAATACATTGTGGGGTAGTTATTAGATGATGGTTTGCTAGAGGACAGAAGATTAAACCCTAGTTTATGCGCTATTCCATAAGGGTCTGATTTGGATCCATACACTTCATGATATCGTTAGATTTTATCTTAATTCTTCTTTCATAGTTGCGGATGCTTATGGAGGGGGGTAATCATAAGTGGGAGGCTTGTTCAAGTAAGAGCACCACCCAAGCACCGATCCACCTACATATCTAATTATCAAAGTAGAGAAAGCAATTTAAACCAACATGATGAAAATGACTAGATGAAATTCCCATGTGTCCTCAAGAACACTTTGCCTATTATAAAAACCCATTCTGGCCTATACTTTGCCACAACAGGATTGGGCTACCTTGCTGCACCTATTGTTTCTATTGCTACTTGTCACTTGTTACAAATTATCTTGCTATCAAACAACTTGTTACCACAATTTCATTACTTGCAAAAATTACCTTGTTGAATACCGCTTGTCATTTCCTTCTGCTCCTCATTGGGTTCGACACTCTTACTTCTCGAAAGGACTACAATTGATCTCCTATACTTATGGGTCATTAGTGACCTACTGTGACAACATCACGAGAGTGTTTTTTGTAGTGTAACAATGGAGACGCTAGAGGCCACATAGCCAAATGGGATATTGAGCTCCTCCCTTTCAAAATTACCTACAAACCACGCCGAGCTATTAAATCTCAGGTGTTTGATGATTTCGTTGTCGAATGGATGGAAGCCGAGCTCCCTAGGGAATATAGTATGTACTCACATTGGACGATGTACTTTGACGGCTCCAAGATGCTTGCTGGATTGGGGGTTGGAGTGATTCTTACATCCCCTACCGACAATAATATCCAATATGCACTATAGATTAAGTACACGGACTCCAATAATGCGACCGAATATGAGGCTCTGCTTCATGGACTTCAGATGGCAGTATCCATGGGCGTACATCGGCTTGAGGTACGGGGAGACTCTAATCTCGCCATCTCCCTGGTCAATGGTGAATTCGACGGCAAAGACCCCAAAATGACTGCATATCGTAACGTCGTCTTACAAATATCTGCCCGGTTCGAAGGGCTGGAATTCCATCACATCACTAGAGATAACAATGAAGTTGCCGATGTCCTAGCCCGTATGGGCGCTAAGCGCGACCCTTCCCCCATAATACCTTTTTGGAATAGCTTTTTAAGCCATCCGTGGTATGTCAAGATAGTGGTCGGGATGCCGAAGCCAATGATCCAGGAAAGATTATCCCTCCCATCACTAAACCAGACGAGGAAATTATTTGGGCTCGGTGCTCAAAGAAATGTATTCAGCCCATTAAGTCCTGGCAGTAATCGCACCATGGACCAAGCCCTTCCTCGCCTACCTTGTCCGCCAAGAGCTCCCCAATGACCAGACCGAGGCAAGATGCATAATTCGGCGATCTAAAGCCTGTAAGGTCCAAAAGGGCGAACTGTACATGAAAAGCACAACTGGAGTCCTTGAAAGATGCATATCCGAAGAGGAGGGGAGGCAGATTTTGGCCGAGATACACACCCACATGGGTGGTCATCACGCAGCAGCTCGGGCCGTGGTCATCAAGGCCTGTCGAGCTGGGTTCTTTTGGCCCACTGCTCGCGCAGACGCCCACACACTCATCCAACATTGTGTTGTATGCCAGTGATACGTCTCCAACGTATCTACTTTTCCGAACACTTTTGTACTTGTTATGGACTCTAACTTGCATGATTTGAATGGAACTAACCCGGACTGACGCTGTTTTCAGCATAACTGCCATGGTGTTATTTTTGTGCAGAAATAAAATTTCCCGGAATGACCTGAAAATCAACGGAAAATATTTTTGGAATATATAAAAAATACTGGCGAAAAAAACAAGACCAGGGGGCCCACACCTTGTTCACGAGGGTGGGGGCGCGTCCACCCACCCTGGGGGCGCCCCTGTCTCGTGGGCCCCTGATGCTCCATCGACCCCGACTCCAACTCCATATATTCACTTTCGGGGAGAAAAAAATCAGAGAGAAGGATTCATCGCGTTGTACGATACGGAGCCGTCGCCAAGCCCTAATCTCTCTCAGGAGGGCTGATCTGGAGTCCGTTCGGGGCTCCGGAGAGTGGAGATCATCGCCATCGTCATCATCAACCTTCCTCCATCACCAATTCCATGATGCACACCGCCGTGCGTGAGTAATTCCATCGTAGGCTTGATGGACGGTGATGGGTTGGATGAGATTTACCATGTAATCTTGTTTTGTTAGGGTTTGATCCCTAGTATCCATTATGTTCTAAGATTGATGTTGCTATGACTTTCCCATGCTTAATGCTTGTCACTAGGGCCCGAGTGCCATGATTTCAGATCTGAACCTATTATGTTGTCATGAATATATGTGAGTTCTTGATCCTATCTTGCAAGTCAATAGTCACCTAATATGTGTTATGATCCGACAACCCCGAAGTGACAATAATCGGGACCACTCCCGGTGACGACCGTAGTTTGAGGAGTTCATGTATTCACTAAATGTTAATGCTTTGGTCCGATACTCTATTAAAAGGAGGCCTTAATATCACTTAGTTTCCCATAGGACCCCGTTGCCATGGGAGGGTACGACAAAATATGTCATGCAAGTTCATTTCCATAAGCATGTATGACAATATTCGGAATACATGCCTACATTACATTGATGAACTAGAGCTAGTTCTGTGTCACCCTAGGTTATAACTATCACATGAGGAATCATATCTGACATAATTATCCATCACAGATCCAATGCCTACGAGCTTTTCACATATTGCTGCTTGCTTAGTTACTTTTCCGCTGCTATTGTTACAATCACTACAAAACTGCTACTGTTACTTTTGCCACTGTTACCGTTACTTCCATACTACTTTGCTACTAAATACTTTGCTACAGATATTAAGTCTTTCAGGTGTGGTTGAATTGACAAATCAACTGCTAATACTTGAGAATATTCTTTGGCTCCCCTTGTGTCGAATCAATAAATTTGGGTTGAATACTCTACCCTCTAAAACTGTTGCGATCCCCTATACTTGTGGGTTATCAGCCAACTCTTTGCAAATCAAAGCCACATGCCCCCACGGCTCTTTGGACGATACCATTCACCTGGCCTATCGCGGTCTGGGGGCTAGGCATTGTCGGACCACTTAAAGGGGGGGGGGGCAAGAAAAAGAAATATCAGTTGGTCATGGTCGACAAATTCACCAAGTGGATTGAGGCGAAACCAGTAACTTCGGCCAAGTCCGGATGGGTCATCGACTTTATATCCGGCGCGATCCACTGTAAAGGTGTCCCCCATAGTATAATCATGGACAATGGATCCAACTTCACAGCCCGGGAAGTAAAAGACTGGTGCGCTAACTTGGGCATCAAGCTTGACTACGCATCCATACATCACCCACAATCCAACGGACAAGTCGAATGGGCCAATGGATTAATCCTGAGTGGCATTAAGTGCAGACTGGTCCGTTCCTTGCAAGAATCCGACTGACACTTGGTGGAGGAGCTTGACTCCATATTATGGGCCATATGCACCACTCCTAATAGATCCACATGATACACGCCTTTTTCATGGTGTACGAGGCAGAAGCAGTCCTTCCTAGTGACCTTATCCATGATGCACCTAGAGTGCGCATGTATGAAGAAAAGGAGGTCGAGCTAGATTGGCAGAATGACCTGGATGCCCTAGAAGATGAGCGCGACATAGCTCAGGCCCGCTCTACCTTTTACCAATAACAGGTCTGGTGTTACCAGAGTCGGGAAGTTTGGACAAAAGCATATAATGTGGGCGAACTCATTCTATGCCTCATAGAGAAGTAGAAGAATAAGCTATCACCCAAATGGGAGGGCCCCTTAATAATTGAACATGTGCTCGTAGGGGGAGCATATCGTCTCCGCAACCCAAAGGACAATCGCCTCGAACCCAACCCATGGAACACACCTCAGCTTCAGTGCTCCTACAGCCAGTTCGGTGTCGTCACCCTCACTAGTCTTTTCTTTGTTTTATAGTTTTTCTCTCTATTTATTTATCGGTTAGCATTCGCTAGCCAGTTGATCCGTCTCCAACGTATCTATAATTTTTGATTGTTCCATACTATTATATTATCTGTTTTGGATGTTTAATGGGCTTTAATATGCTTTTTTATATTATTTTTGGGACTAACCTATTAACCGGAGGCCCAGTGCGAGTTGCTGTTTTTTTGCCAACTTCAGTGTTTCGCAGAAAAGGAATACCAAACGAGTCCAAATGGAATGAAACCTTCGCGATGATATTTCTTGGACCGAAAGCAATCCTGAAGACTTGGAGTAGAAGTCTGGGAAGCCACGAGGTGGCCACGAGGCAGGAGGGCGCGCCCAGGGGGTAGGCGCGCCCCCACCCTCGTGGTACCCTCGTAGCTCCACCGGCGTGCCTCTTCCTCCTATATATACTCTTGTACCCTGAAAACATCGGAGAGAGCCACGAAACCACTTTTCCACCGCAGCAACCTTCTGTACCCGTGATATCCCATCTTGGGGCCTTTTCCGACGCTCCGCCGGAGGGGGATTCGATCACGGAGGGCTTCTACATCAACACCATGGCCTCTCCGATGATGTGTGAGTAGTTTACCACAGACCTTTGGGTCCATAGTTATTAGCAAGATGGCTTCTTCTCTCTCTTTGGTTCTCAATACAAAGTTCTCCTCGATGTTCTTGGAGACCTATTCGATGTAATTCTTTTTGCGGTGTGTTTGTCGAGATTCGATGAGTTGTGGGTTTATGATCAAGATTATCTATGAACAATATTTGGTTCTTCTCTGAATTCTTATATGCATGATCTAATATCTTTGCAAGTCTCTTCGAATTATCAGTTTGGTTTAGCCTACTAGATTGATCTTTCTTGCAATGGGAGAAGTGCTTAGCTTTGGGTTCAATCTTGTGGTATCCTTTCCCAGTGACTATGCACTTTTCTATCAATTGCTCGGCAGTAATTTGTTCACTCACCATAATATATGATATCATGAGAGAAGCCACTAGTGAAACCTATGGCCCCCGGGTCTACTTGACATCATATAAGTTTCCGATCTACAATTATAGTTTACTATTTATTTTGTAATCTTTATTTTCCAATCTATACAACAAAAATACAAAAAATATTTATCTCATTTTCTTTATCAGGTCTCACTTTTGCAAGTGGCCGTGAAGGGATTGACAACCCCTTTATCGCGTTAGTTGCAAGGTTCTTGATTATTTGTGCAGGTACTAGGCGACTTGCATGTAGTCTCCTACTGGATTGATACCTTGGTTCTCAAAAACTGAGGGAAATAGTTACGCTACTTTGCTGCATCACCCTTTCCTCTTCAAGAAAAAACCAACGCATGCTCAAGAGGTAGCACCTGTGTTCGGCTAAACTGAGCTATGTCAAGTAGTCCTCGACATACATCTTTGAATGTACCACCCAGTCATACCTGGAGGATTCTTTTTACGAAGCCGAAAAAAATCTTTAGTGCATCTATTCGTCTCTGTCGTGTTTGCACCCTTCCAGTATCATTTTTGAGCCACTATATGCATCAGTTTGACTTAAGATTTGGCCAAGCTGGGTTGCCTTGCTTCTATTCTTACCCCCTACGTTCCCGATTGTTCGGCTAGGGGTTAAAGGGAGCACCTCTGCGATTGATACGACCGGGTCACCCGGGCACGTACCTCAGACGGGTGAAGCCAAAAGCTAGTGTTCTTAAGAATGTAATTGATCGGTCACGATGGAAGTGAAAATAATGGGTGATCATCACCAAAATCTGGGGTTACTTTCCCGAGGTAACCATTACCCACATTATGAGGGTATCCAGTTTAAATGTCTATGCTTAAAATGACAACCCGAAGAAAGGAACCCATGGAGGAACTATTTTGTTCGGAAGATGTTCCTTACGTAAAACGGTAATATAACATAACTCCCCGAGCGCATTTTTTCTGTCGGCACCAGATGGATAGATTGCATGGTTCTCTGAAGTGATTTCCTGATGATCTCGGGTCCCAGGGTGCAGTCTTCTTGGGAAATCCGAGCATCAGGCATCACTTGGTCATATACCAAATGAAGTGGCACTTCTTGCCCATCCGGCCCTACTGGCCCCACTCGAGAAAGATGCTCCGAGTAAAGCTTGGTACAGTGGGCCTTGGTCATCGCCCATGCCTCACACGCTCCCTCTTGATAGGCTGATATCTTCCATAGCTCGAACCGACGCTGAGCTCCTTTAAATCGATTTGCCAGCTCCGCCATTCCTTTCGGAGGCGTCTCGACCGGCCATAATGCCTTGACCAGGATCTTCATAGCTTTCCGAGCCCTCTCATGTATGAAGGACAATTACTTTAGCAGGTTTCCTACGAATGAGCCGGCCTCTTCCTCGGGAAGCCTAGTCAGGAGAACTAACAAGAGATGGGGAATGATTCATTAAAATTTGTATAGTGCATATAATCTACGTATTGACAAGTTGAATTGCACTCACTGAACATGCCACCTTTCAATCTCTAGTTATCCTCGTGGGCTTGTGCCAATTGATCTTTTAAGCTCTCAATTTCCTTGATTGTAGCTGGTTTTCCGCTTTAAGATTATTCCTTTCTTCATGACTTCAGGTCAATACATGGCGGCTAGCTTCTTGTTGTGATCTTGTGTACCTTCGAGATTCCATGGCCTCATCCATATCCTTCTATAGTTGACCTATGGATTCAGGTGATATGGGGCAACCTTTCATTAGAAAAGGTGTCCCGAAGATTTCTCAATTCAACATATTACGTCTTTTACTCACCATGTGCTTCCCTGGTGAACCTCTTGACCTCCTCTAGTTCGGCTTTCACAGATTCCAATTGTGTACGATTTAGCTCGAGGTCCTTGGAATTTTTCTTGTTTTGTTCCCTTGAAGCATGCATCATATTGCAACATTATACAAATTCAAACCCTTAACTCGGTCGTCCTGCCCAAATTAAGGCTCGTGGCCTACTTGGTTAGGATTTGCGTTCGGTTTTCAAAACGTATGACATACCTATAGGTTGTTTGATAGGAGGTTGGCAACTCCCTCAAGTCTGGCTTGGGCAGCTCCGAGATACATGTCTACCAAACTAAGAGCGTTAACTCATGTTCGCAAAATGCAGAATGACACAATGACTCCTTCCGCCATCGGTGATTCATCACACTTTCGACTTCGGAGTTGATAACCGAGACGTCCTCGGGGTCTCCTGGAAGTTGGTATATGACAGGATCCTTCGTGTTGGCGCTGACCCTAGCCGAAGACAGTGGATCAAGATTATCCCCCTGCACCTCTTCAACGTTCTCACATGAAGGTGGCTCTACATATCTCGTGCAGGTCTTAATAAAGATTATGAGTACTTGCAACGGCTATCATGGATACTAATGTCGAACTATGTGTCGAACGTATTACCTCTTGGCCATGGGCGCGGTCGATGTAACTCCTGCAGGCGCCTCACATTTTGACACCTTGCGGCTTTTCAGCGCTGACGTAGCCACTACCGCTCTTGTTGGTGCTTGGCGTGATGTGCGACGGCCCTTAGGGGTAGGAGTTCACATATTCGGCACGATGGGAGATGAACGTCCTTTTTGAGAAGAGGCCTTCTTGTCACTTACAGTGGAAGAGGGGAGTGTCCCAGGGTGATCGGCCAAAAGTGCTACTTTAGAGCCATCAAGACTCTCCTGATAAAATACCCCATCCTCGAAATCGATCGACGTCTCTGGATCCTCGTGGAGTCCCGGGTCATCAACACGGGAATAGCTATCTGGTTGAGGAGAAGGACAGCTGACTGTCTCGATCCAGCGCCTCCAGTTCTGTTCCAAAAATTGGCAGATCTGATTAACACAAAAACAGACATAATATCCGAACTATAAAGTGTACCAGAACTCACCCACTCAATGGGATTATAGGTCAAGTAACCGTCCTTGGTCATTAGGCGGGAAAACTCTCGCTCTTCTCTTTTAAAGAGATCGACCAGTATGGCTGCCATTGCTGCCTGATTAGCAGGCCCCTACCTTTTGTAATGGGTCGCATCGTCCGTCCCATTGTAACACCATAGGGGGTGCATCCTTTGCTGAAGAGGTTTGACACACCATGTAATGGTAGCAGCCATCATGTCAATGATGGTTAGCCCGTTGTGAGCTAGTAAGCTCACTTGAGCAGCCATACGATTTACATTGGCACTTTCTTCCTAGGAAGGTGATACGTCTCCAATGTATCTATAATTTTTGACTGTTCCATGCTATTATATTATCCATCTTGGATGTTTTATATGCATTTATATGCTATTTTATATGATTATTGGGAGTAACCTATTAACCTAGAGCCCGGTGCCAGTTTCTGTTTTTTCCTTGTTTTTGAGTTTTACAGAAAAGGAATACCAAACAGAGTCCAATTGATTTGCCAATTTTTGATGATTTTTTATGGACCAAAAGAAGCCCCCGGAGTAAAAGAGTTGGGGTAGAAGAGTGCCGAGATGTCCATGAGGGTGGAGGGCGCGCCTTACCCCCCTAGGCGTGTGCCCCTATCTCGTGGACGACTCAGAGACCCCTCCCTGGCGTGGGACCAACGCCAAAAATTCCTATAAATACAGAAACTCCCGAAAAGAAACCTAGATCGGGAGTTCCGCCGCTGCAAGCCTCTGTAGCCACCAAAAACCAATCTAGACCTGTTCTGGCACCCTGCCGGAGGGGGAATCCCTCTCCGGTGGCCGTCTTCATCATCCCGGTGCTCTCCATGATGAGGAGGGAGTAGTTCACCCTCGGGGCTGAAGGTATGTACCAGTAGCTCTGTGTTTGATCTCTCTCTCGTGTTCTTGATTTGGCACGATCTTGTTGTACAGTGAACTTTGCTACTATAGTTGGATCTTATGATGTTTCTCCCCCTCTATATTCTTGTAATGGATTGAGTTTTCCCTTTGAAGTTATCTTATCGGATTGAGTCTTTAAGGATTTGACAACACTTGATGTATGTCTTGCGTGGGATACCCGTGGTGACAATGGTGTATTCTATTGATTCACTTGATGTATGTTTTTGTGATCAACTTGCGGGTTCCATGACCTTGGGAATCTATGCATAGGGGTTGGCACACGTTTTCATCTTGACTCTCTGATAGATACTTTGGGGCACTCTATGAAGTTCTTTGTGTTGGTTGAATAGATGAATCTGAGATTGTGTGATGCATATTGTATAATCATGCCCATGGATACTTGAGGTGACAATGGAGTATCTAGGTGACATTTGGGTTTTGGTTGATGTGTGTCTTAAGGTGTTATTCTACTACGAACTCTAGAATAGATCGAACGGAAAGAATAGCTTCGTGTTATTTTACTACGGACTCTTGAATAGATCGATCAGAAATAATAACTTTGAGGTGGTTTTGTACCCTACAATAATCTCTTCGTTCGTTCTCTGCTATTAGTGACTTTGGAGTGACTCTTTGTTGCATGTTGAGGGATAGTTATATGAGCCAGTTATGTTCTTATTGCTGAGAGAACTTGCACTAGTGAAAGTTTGAACCCTAGGCCTTGTTTCAAAGCATTTCAATACCGTTTGTCCTCACTTTAATCTTTAGTTACCTTGCTGTTTTTATATTTTCATATTACAAAAACCTATATCTACCATCCATATTGCACTTGTATCACCATCTCTTCGCCGAACTAGTGCACCTATACAATTTACCATTGTATTGGGTGTGTTGGGGACACAAGAGACTCTTTGTTATTTGGTTGTTGGGTTGTTTGAGAGAGACCGTCTTCATCGTACGCCTCCCATTGATTGATAAACCTTAGGTCATCCACTTGAGGGAAATTTTCTACTGTGCAACAAACCTCTGCACTTGGAGGCCCAACAATGTCTACAAGAAGAAGGTTGCGTAGTAGACATCAAGCAATTTCTTGCGCCGTTGCCGGGGAGGTGAGTGCTTGTAGGTATATCTTTATATCTTGTAGTCGAATCTTTTAGTTTCTTGTTTTATCACTAGTTTAGTTTACAAAAGAAAACTACAAAAAATGGAACTGAGGTTGCCTCATATGCTTCTTCTTTTTAATATCTTTCGTGAAAATGATGGGAAGGAAAATTGTGCTCAAGTACTAGAATAAGAATTACATAGAGTGCTTGGCATAAAATATGTGCATGATGAGCATGATTGCAATGTTGTTAGTATAAATTCCTTGAATGTCCATGATGCTAATAATATGCAAAGCTACAAGCTTGGGGATGCTATGTTTGATGAAGATGATATTTTTAGTCCCCCAAGTTTTGATGTGCAAATTTATTATGATGAAAGCATGCCTCCTATTTATGATGATTGCAATATTTATGAAAGTGAATTCGGAGAGGTCATGACTTTATTTAGTGATGAATCCACTATTTCGGAAAGGTTCCAATTGATTATGAGAACAAAGTTGCTATCTATGATAATTATTGTGATGACTTGTATGCTATTAAGAATAATGATAACCATGAAACTTGTCATCATGATTTTAGTTTTCAATTGGATTATGCCTCACATAATAATTATTTTGCTGAGTTTGCTCCCACTATTATTTATGAGAAGAAATTCGCTTATGTGGAAAATAATAAAATTTATATGCTTGTGGATGATGAAAAGAATGCTTTTATGCGATGGTTATATTGTTGAATTCATTCATGATGCTACTGAAAATTATTATGAGGGATGAATATATGCTTGTAGGAGTTGCAATAATATCAAGTTTCCTCTCTATGTGTTGAAAATCTTGAAGCTATGCTTGTTTTGCTTTCCTATGCTAGTTGATTCTTGCCATAAGTTTTTTGTTCAAAAAATACCTATGCATAGGAAGTGGGTTAGACTTAAATGTACTATTTATATTCTTCATGATGCTCTCTTTATGTTTCAATTTTTATCTTTTATGCGAGCATCATGTAAATCATCATGCCTAGCTAAAAGGCATTAAAGAAAAAAGCGCTTGTTGGGAGACAACCCAATATTTACCCCTACTGTTATTGTGTGGTCACATGATTAAGCTACTGTAGTAATCATGTTTTATAGATTTTGTTTCAATAAAGTGCCAAGTAGAACCTTTGGGAAGACTTGGGTGAAAGTTAATGTGATATTGCTGTAAAAAACAGAAACTTTGCGCTCACGAGATTAGCTGCAATTTTTTACAGAAGAGTGCTTTTGAGTTGATTCTTTTTGACGAAGATTAATAGACAAATTTGTCACGTCCATCAATTTATTTCAGAATTTTTGAGTTACAGAAGTATTCGAAAGTTACAGATTGCTACAGACTGTTCTGTTTTTGACAGATTCTGTTTCCATTGTGTTGTTTGGTTATTTTGATGAATCTATGAGTAGTATCGGAGGCTATGAACCATAGAGAAGTTGGAATACAGTAGATATTACACCAATATTAATTTAGAATGAGTTCACAACAGTACGAAAGTGGTGATTTATTTTCTTATACTAATGGAGCTTACAAGTTTTCTGTTGAGTTTTGTGTTGTGAAGTTTTCAAGTTTTGGGTAAAGATTCGATGGACTATCGAATAAGGAGGGGCAAGAGGCTAAGCTTGGGGATGCAAAAGGCACCACAAGGTAATATTCAAGTACAACCAAGAGCCTAAGATTGGGGATGCCTCGGAAGGCATCCCCTCTTTTGTCTTCGTTCATCGGTAACCTTACTTGGAGCTATATTTTTATTCACTACATGATATGTGTTTTGCTTGGAGCATCATTTTCTTTTATTTTGTTTTGCTTGCTGTTTGAATAATATCCCAAGATCTGAAATTCTTAAATGCTAGAGAGTCTTCACATAGTTACATAATTATTCAACTACTCATTGATCTTCACTTATATCTTTCGGAGTAGTTTGTCGTTTGCTCTAGTGCTTCACTTATGTCTTTTCAGAGCACATCGGTGGTTTTATTTTGAAGAAATAGATGAACTCTCATGCTTCACTTATATTATTTTGAGAGTCTTTTAGAACAGCATGGCAATTTGCTTAGGTTATGAATTTAGTCCTAATATGATGGGCATCCAAGAGGGATATAATAAAAACATTCATATAAAATGCATTGAATACTATGAGAAGTTTGATACTTGATGATTGTTTTGAGATATCAGGATGGTGATATTAGAGCCATTCTAGTAGAGTAGTTGTGAATTTTAGAAATACTTGTGTTGAGGTTTGCAAGTCCTGTAGCATGCATGTATGGTAACCGTTGTTGGGACAAATTTGAAGCATGAGGTATTTCTTTGATTGTCTTTCTTTGTGTGGAGGTCGGGATCGCGCGATGGTTAACTCCTACCAACCCTTCCCCTAGGAGCATGCGTGTAGTACTTTGTTATGATGACTTGTAGATTTTTGCAATGAGTATGTGAGTTCTTTATTACTAATGTTGATTCCATGGATTATACACACTCTCATCCTTCCGCCATTGCTAGCCTCTCTTGTACCGCGCAACTTTCGCCGGTACCATACACCCACCATATACCTTCCTCAAAACAGCCACCATACCTACCTACTATGGCATTTCCATAGCCATTCCGAGATATATTGCCATGCAACTTTCCACCGTTCCATTTATTATGACACGCTTCATCATTGTCATATTGCCTTGCATGATCATGTAGTTGACATTGTATTTGTGGCAAGGCCACCATGCATGATTTTTCATACATGTAACTCTTGATTCATTGCACATCCCGATACACCGACGGAGGCATCCATATAGAGTCATATTTTGTTCTAGTATCGAGTTGTAAATAAATAGAAGTGTGATGATCATCATTATTAGAGCATTGTCCCGAAAAAAAGGCCAAATCAAAAAAAGAGAAAGGCCAAATAAAAAAAGGCCAAAAAAGGAATGCCCAAAAAAAGAAAAATAGAAAAAAGGGAAAATGCTACTATCTTTTTTCCACACTTGTGCTTCAAAGTAGCACCATGATCTTCATGATAGAGAGTCTCTTATTTTGTCACTTTCATATACTAGTGGAAATTTTCATTATGGAACTTGGCTTGTATATTCCAATGATGGGCTTCCTCAAATGCCCTAGTTCTTCGTGAGCAAGCAAGTTGGATGCACACCCACTTAGTTTCTTTTGTTGAGCTTTCATACATTTATAGCTCTAGTGCATCCATTGCATGGCAATCCCTACTCACTCACATTGATATCTATTGATGGGCATCTCCATAGCCCATTGATACGCCTAGTTGATGTGAGACCATCTTCCTCCTTTTTGTCTTCTACACAACCACCACTCTATTCCACCCATAGTGCTATATCGATGGCTCACGCTCATGTATTGCGTGAAAGTTGAAAAAAGTTTGAGAATACTAAAGTATAAAACAATTGCTTGGCTAAAACCGGGGTAGTGCATGATTTGAATATTTTGTGTGACGAAGATGGAGCATAGCCAAACTATATGATTTTGTAGGGATGAACCTTCTTTGGCCATGTTGTTTTGAGAAGACATAATTGCTTTGTTAGTATGCTTGAAGTAATATTATTTTTATGTCAATATTAAACTTTTTCTTGAATCTTATGGATCTGAATATGGTTTCCACAATAGAGAAGATTACATTTATAAAAATGTTAGGTAGCATTCCACATCAAAAATTATTTTTTTATCATTTACCTACTCGAGGACGAACTAGAATTAAGCTTGGGGATGCTTGATACGTGTCCAACGTATCTATAATTTTTGACTGTTCCATGCTATTATATTATCCATCTTGGATGTTTTATATGCATTTATATGCTATTTTATATGGTTTTTGGGACTAACCTATTGACCTAGAGCCTAGTGCCGGTTTCAGTTTTTTCCTTGTTTTTGAGTTTTACAGAAAAGGAATACCAAAAGGAGTCCAATTGACGTGCCAATTTTGATGATTTTTTTATGGACCAAAAGAAGCCGCCGGAGTAAAAGAGTTGGGCCAGAAGAGTCCCGAGATATCCACGAGGGTGGAGGGCACGCGCTACCCCCCTGGGCGTGTGCCCCTATCTCGTGGACGACTCGGAGACCCCCCCTGACGTGGGACCGACGCCAAAAATTCATGTAAATATGGAAACCCCCGAAAAGAAACCTAGATCGGGAGTTCCGCCGCCGCAAGCCTCTGTAGCCACCAAAAACCAATCTAGACCCGTTCTGGCACCCTGCCGGAGGGGGAATCCCTCTCCCCAGTGGCCGTCTTCATCATCCCGGTGCTCTCCATGACGAGGAGGGAGTAGTTCACCCTCAAGGTTGAGGGTATGTACCAGTAGCTATGTGTTTGATCTCTCTCTCTCTCTCTCTCTCTCTCTCTCTCTCTCTCTCTCTCTCTCTCTCTCGTGTTCTTGATTTGGCACGATCTTGATGTACCACGAGCTTTGATACTATAGTTGGATCTTATGATGTTTCTCCTCCTCTATCTTCTTGTAATGGATAGATTTTCCCTTTGAAGTTATCTTATCGGATTGAGTCTTTAAGGATTTGAGAACACTTGATGTATGCCTTGTGTGGGATACATGTGGTGACAATGGTGTATTCTATTAATTCACTTGATGTATGTTTTGGTGATCAAGTTGCAGGTTCCGTGACCTTGGGAATCTATGCATAGGGGTTAGCACACGTTTTCGTCTTGACTCTCCGATAGATACTTTGGGGCACTCTTTGAAGTTCTATGTGTTGGTCGAATAGATGAATCTGAGATTGTGTGATGCATATCGTATAATCATGCGCATGTGTCAGCGATATAACTATAGGTGTAAACCGCCCAGGAGGGGTTGGTTTTATGCTCGTAAAGTATTATTTCTACTGAAGCCCAGCAAGACATAGAATATGGTGCTTTATTGTAGAAGTTTAAGGATCCAAGGCCCAAAGGGTGTTGGGGCCCGTAAATGTCAACCGCCCTACGGCATGTAACTTGTATTGTAAGGTATGAAAGATAGAGACCGAGCCACGCACGTTTATGAGCCGGCCTTGGGATTCTGTAAATCGGACTGGGCGTCATCCTGTGTATATAAAGGGACGACCTGGCGACGGTTCAGGGACAGGAATCAACAACTCGAGACACAGGCAAAGCGGAGTCGCTCCCTGGTCGTCGAAACCCTAACAATACTACACCAAACTAGACATAGGCTTTTACCTTCTTTGAAGGGGCCGAACTAGTATAAAATCCATTGCGTCCTTGTCCGCTTTAACCCCTTTAAGCTAACCCGTAGCGATGGCTCCACGACTAAGTTCTTTTGCTAGGACATCTGCTATGACAAAACCACGACAGTTGGCGCCCACCGTGGGGCTATCGCGCGATGGTTTCGAATTCTTGAAGGGCAGGTTTGAAGGACTCAAGGGCTACGCAGTGGGCCAGATGACTAAGAGTCGTCACGACAAGATCTACATCGACGATGCAGGCTGGGGCCCCGAGGCCGATTCAATCGAGTACGGGTACCAGGTCCCCTTTGGTGGCATCCACGTCTTCATCGGCAAGATCAGCAAACCGGGCCCAGAGCCGGACATCTACTCCAACATCGTCAAGTCGTCTCAGCGTGCGAGACCTGCCTGAGTTCAGCCCGCCATGAAGCGTGTCTTCATGGGAGCGGTTCAAGGGGCACAAACAGAGGATGGATCAGAATCTGGTGGCGAGACCGTCATTTATTCCGGCGACGAGTCATCCACTGGAGAAACTGAATCTTTATATCTGCTGCAGGACGGCCGGTCTGGGGACTGTTCCGATGGGGATAGTATTCCGGACACCCTGGATCTGCCGAGCCGAGTTGCGGTCTTCATGGCCGGATCAAAATCTAGGCAACAATCTTCGACTGTGGCGGCGTTAACGTCCGATTCGGCGACGCCGGCAGCTGCTGGGGCAGGAGGCCCAGTGTAGTCGCCGGCTCAAGTTCTGTCCGCTTTAGTCGACACCTTGACAACGCTGCTGACTACGGAGGTCAGCCAGGCCGAGAAAGTGCAACACGATGTGGAAGTCGCTAAAGTGAGGGGCCAAATAGATCAAGCTAAACTAGACCCGGCTGCTGAGAATACTAGGATGATCGCGAGGCAGGCCGGGCTAGATGCTCAGGCTTATCGACTCCTGTTGGATCAGACTGCATCAAATGACATAATGAGGAGAAGGCGCTAGTCTCGCCGACCGCTGGTCTACGAAGCAAGGAACCTCTTCAGTACGCTAGGAGCGGGAACCAGCAATCAGCCGGGGGTAAACCGAGGAGAAGTGCATGGCACGGGGGCGTCGGTCCAACCGCAGGCCACAGATCCAGCCCGTCAGGTTCTTCCATCACAGCATGCGCCAACGCCTCCTGGTCACTACTCCAACCCTTTGCATAACATAATTGCAGCCGCTTCATGATTGGCAGCCCTTCCCATTGAAGGGATCCCCTATAGCAGTGGAGGCGCGGCGAGCTAGGGAGTTCCTGGAGACAGCTTTAACTCAACAACAGGCGTATTCTCACAGTCGCGAGAGGATTCATTCTACCCCCCGCCCAAGCCAGAGTTACAACAGGCATATGGATGAACCGGCCGTGTTAAGTAGTGCGCGGAATCATAACCCACCGTGGAAAGATAACCCGGCGGGTGGAGGTATAAACGCTCAAGAGGTGGTGGATCAAGGCAGACAGCACCGCGAGGCCGAATTACCGGCACAATATGAAGCACATCAACCTACGCCGGTTCGTCCATCCACCACGGTCGAGCCAGGAGTTTCTTCCAGCTCCTTAGGAGTACCGTGCCTCACGCCCGCTTTACGCAATGTGCGGTTGCCTAAGGACTTCAAAGGACCGCGCATGGTGCCCAACTATACCGCTCATCTGTCCCCCAAAGCTTGGGTCGAAAGCTACGAGATGGCAATGGAGATGCTGGATGTGGACGATGCGGCGTGTACAAAATACTTCACCATGATGTTGGAAGGCATGGCTCGTACCTAGTTAAAAGGCTTACCACAAAATTCCATCGGATCATGGGCCGAGCTGCGACGCCGGTTTATCAATAACTTCAAGGATACATGCAAGCAGCCCATGTCCATTGTAGACTTAGCGGCTTGCGTTCAAGGGGAGAACGAATCGACGAGTCATTGGGTGCGCCGAGTGTCAGAGATCCTGCACTCCTCAGAATGAATCCGGATACAACAGTGGTGACTTTGGAGGGCAATTGCTGATTCGAACCTCTGAAGCTGAAATTAGGACAGCTCAAGCATCACTATGATGACATGGGAACACTTATGGGGGCCCTAGTGAAGTATGTTGATTCGGATAGTGCCAAATATCCAGAGTCTGACGATGAGAAGTCAGGAAAAGGGAAAAAGAATGGTAAAACACCGCAGTATAATTCGGCGAATCAGGGATACAGCGGTAAGCGTAAAGCAGATAGAAATTTAGATTTTGTGGCTAACAATAGTGCACAGGAGGATGGCTAGTGTCGCAAAGGTAGACTACCCCCACGGAGCGGAGGACCAAACATTAATCTGGAGCGCCAAATCACTGTGCCTTGCCCTAGGCACGACACGAAGGAAAAGCCAGCCACGCACCACTGGAAGGACTACTTCATTATGAGGGAGTTCAGAAACCGGTTCCAATACGATCATGGATCGTCCGGCGGTTCAGGCTCTGGTTTCCACGGGCCAGGTTATCAAGGTGGTGGTTTCGGTCCAGGATTCCAAGGTAATCAGGGCAGCCACAGCAATCATAACGGGCATAACCAGCAGAACGGCCAGGGTGGTTATAATAATCAAGGCAATCATCGGCAACAACAACAACCAGGTTATCAGAGCAACCCGATGCAGCTAAGTAACGGGCAATATCACGTATTCACCACAAGCTTATGTAAATGTGATCAGAAGGTTTATAAGAGGGCAGTACACTCTTTTGAGCCGGCGGTGCCTCGTTATTTATGCTGGTCGGAACAGCCCATTATATGGAGTCGTGAGGATCATCCGCCCCGGGTTGATAATCCTGGTCAGCTGGCCCTAGTGATGGCGCCTCAGGTTGGGGGTTATAAGTTCACCAAGGTGCTCATGGATGGAGGAAGCAACATCAATATCCTGTATTATGAGACCTTTCGTCGCATGGGGTTGACAGACAAGAAGCTCAAGCAGTCCAACACTGTCTTCCACGACGTGGTACCTGGTAAATCAGCGTATCCGGTCGGTAAGATAGACCTGGAGGTCACTTTTGGAGATGAGCACGACTCAAGGTCTGAAATTTTGACCTTTTAGGTGGTATAAATCAAGAGCCCGTATCATGCCTTGTTCGGGCGGCCGGTTTATGCTAAGTTCATGGCGAGGCCCTGTTACGTTTATCTATAGCTCAAGATGCCGGGTCACAAGGGAACTATCACGGTCCATGGGAGCCGGAAGATTGCTTTGGAATGTGAGGAAGGTGACGCAGCCTATGCTGAGGCGGTTTGTGCAACCGAGGAGTTCAAATTCTATAAGGACAATGTTGATCCGGCAGATATGTCTCCGTTGACGAAACCGACTACAGAGCACGATCCGGCCTTGAAATTTAAATCAGCTGATGAGACCAAGCAAGTCGACTTTGTTCCTGGCGATTCATCCAAGCAGTTCACCATCAATACTAACCTAGATTCGAAATAGGAAAGCGCGCTCATCGAGTTCATCCATGAGAATCGGGACATCTTTGCATGGAAACCTTCTGACATGCCAGGTGTACCGAGGGAACTCGCTGAGCACACTCTTAATATTGATCCCAAGTTTAAACCGGTTAAGCAGTTTCTCCGCCGCTTCAATGAAGAGAGGCGCAAGGCTATTGGTGAAGAGGTAGCCAGGCTCTTGGTAGCTGGTTTTATAGTTTTGCTATTTCATCCTGAGTGGTTGTCTAATCCGGTGCTAGTGCTAAAAAAGAATGGCACTTGGCGAATGTGTGTTGATTACACCAATCTGAACAAGGCTTGCCCAACTGATCCTTTTTCTCTCCCCCGTATTGATCAAATCATTGATGCTACGGCGGGTTGTGAGCACTTAAGCTTTTTGGATGCATATTCCGGTTATCATCAGATCAAGATGGCAGTTGAGGACCTGGATAAAACAGCTTTTATAACCCCCTTTGGAGCCTTCTGCTATGTATCCATGCCTTTTGGGCTCAAGAGTGCCCAGACGACATATCAGCGTTGCGTACAGAATTGTCTTCATAAACAGATCGGGAAAACGTTCATGCATATGTGGACGATATTGTGGTAAAGTCCAGAAAGGAAGAGACGTTGATAGCTGACTTGAAGGAGACTTTCGACAACCTTCGAGTTTATAATATGATGCTTAATCCGGCTAAATGCGTTTTTGTTGTACCGGTAGGAAAGCTCCTGGGGTTCTTGGTGTCAAATAGGGGGATTGAAGCTAATCCGAAGAAGATCAAGGCCATTACGTCCTTGGCTAAGCCGGCGTGCATCAACGATGTTCAGCGTATAGCAGGTCGCATTGCGACACTGAGCCGGTTTATCAGCCGTTTGGGAGAGAAGGCCATCCCACTTTACCATATGATGAAAAAGACAGATCGCTTTGTCTGGAGTGATGCTGCTGATGCTGCGTTCGAGGACTTAAAGAAGAAATTGACAGAGCCGCCTATCCTTGCCGCACTAGTTGATAATGAGCCACTGCTGTTATACGTGGCTGCTAATGCCCGGGCCATAAGTGTTGCCATTGTAGTGGAGCGCAAGGAGGCGGGGAAGGAATATCTGGTTCAAAGGCCGGTTTATTATATCAGCGAGGTGCTCATTGAGTCAAAGCAGAGATACCCGCATTAGCAGAAATTGGTATATGGGGTCTTCATGGGAAACCGGAAGCTCAAGCAGTGTATTCAAGGCCATCCAATCACTGTGGTCAGTTCTGCCCCTCTGGGAGATATAATCCAGAACAGAGAAGCAACTGGCCGGGTTGCCAAGTGGGCCATTGAACTTAGTCCTCACGGGCTAAAATATGTGCCTCGTACTGCAATCAAATCTCAAGCACTGGTAGATTTCATCAACGATTGTACAGAGTTGCAAGTGCTAGAGGAGAAACCAGATCACACGTACTGGACTATTCACTTCGATGGATCCAGGAAATTGGAGGCCTCGGGGGCTGGAGTCGTATTAACTTCCCCATGAGGTGATAAGTTTTGTTATGTCCTCCGTTTAATGTTCCCTTGTACTAACAATGCAACTGAATATGAGGCTCTCATCCATGGTCTGCGAATGGCTAAGGACATGAATTTAAGTCGGGTTAAATGCTTCGGTGACTCGGACTTGGTAGCACAACAAGTGTCTGATACTTGGGATTCCAAGGACCCACTGATGGCGGCGTATCATCGAGAGGTGGACGTTGTCGCTGGGCACTTCAAGGGTTATCAGGTGGACCACGTGGACCGGCGGAAAAATGAAGCGACAGACGCATTAAACCGTTTGGGCTCCCAGCGTAAACCGGTTCCACCTAATGTCTTCCTCGACGTATTACATAATCCATCTGTGAAATTACCTTCAGAAGAAGACTTGGCTGTTCCTAATCCGGAGGCTCAATTGGTAGCGGTGCTTCACATTATTCCGGATTGGACAATCCCGTACCTGGCGTATATGAACAAAGGTGAGCTACCAGAGGATGAAGTCTTGGCCAGGCAGATAATTCGGCGGTCTAAATCGATGACTATTGTCAACAGGGAGTTGCATCATTGCAGCGTATCCGGGGCGTTTCAACGTTGTGTTTCACCGGAGGAGGGCTGTGAGATTCTTCGAGAGATACATGAAGGAGATTGTGGTCACCAGGCCGGTTCAAAGTATTTGGTAGCTAAAGCTTTTCGTCATGGGTTCTATTGGCTGACGGCTCATGCCGATGCAGAGGACCTGGTCAAAAAGTGTGATGCTTGCCGAAAATTCTCACGACGTGCTCATATACCGGGTCAAGAATTGAGGATGATTCCAGTCACTTGGCCATTCGCAACTTGCGGGCTGGATATGGCTGGGCCCTTTAAGAGATCTCCAGATAAGAAGACCCACCTTCTGGTGGCGATTGACAAATTTACCAAGTGGGTCGAGGCAGAGCCGGTCAGCAAGAGTGATGCAGCAACGACGGTTCAGTTCATCAAAAAGGTGATTTTTCGGTTTGGCTTTCCACACAGTATTATAACTGATAATGGCACCAATTTATCCAAGGGGGCTATGGAAGAATTTTGTCAACGAGAGCACATCCGGCTTGACGTACCTTCAGTAGCTCACCCCCAGTCCAATGGTCAAGCTGAGAGAGCCAATCAAGAGATCTTGAGAGGCATCAAGCCCCGGCTCATGGTTCCTTTGCAAAGGACGTCGGGTTGTTGGGTGGAGGAATTACCCTCTATGTTATGGAGCATCAACACCGCACCCAACAGGTCGTTACTCACCTTTCTTCATGGTATATGGAGCTGAAGCGGTTCTCCCTAGTGACATCCGTCATGATTTGCCTCGGGTGACGGCTTACGTTGAAGTTGATAATGAGAAGGCACGGCAAGACGCATTAGACAGGCTAGATGAGGAGCGTGACATTGCAGCGGCTCGATTGGTGATTTATCAGCAGGATCTGCGTCGATACCATAGTTGCCGAGCCAAAACCAGAACGTTTCAAGAAGGCGATCTAATGCTCCGGCCCATCCAAGACCAGACAGATATGCACAAGCTATCCCCACCGTGGGAAGGACCCTTTGTGGTCAGCAAGAATCTACACAATGGGTCATACTACCTCATCGACGTTCGAGAACACAAGGACTCACGCACCACAGAGGAGGAGACCTGACGACCATGGAACATCGCTCATCTTCGGCCTTACTACACCTGAGCCATAGGCTCCGCTTTATGTACATATATTTTCAATGTATATATTATGATCAATATAATAAACCGGCATCCCTGTTAAAGTGGGGTATCTGCTGCTTTTTTCATAAGAGTTTGTCACATGGGGGCTTCTATGTGTAAGACGGAGTTCCTATGGCCCTCTTAGACCGGCTATCAAGCCAATATCATCATAAGAGCACACCTCTGGTTACTTCGGTAATCCGGCTATCAAGCCAACATGATGGTAAGGGGCAAAAGAGAGTTTGATGCATAGCACAACTCAAACATAGGCACCCGATGAGCACAGCTCACAATGTTACTTGGGGGCTCCTGTCGCACAGCGGCAACGAGCTTTTAAGGCCCTTGTAATAGGCTATGAAGCCACGGCTTGGAAGCCTGGTGTATACACCTAAAACCTCGGGTTAACCTGCCTGCATCAAGTAAGTCACTCCGCCCAGGTAAACCTGGTATGACCCGTCGAACGATTGACAAGTCAATCTTATAACAGACCCTGAACTTGTCAATGTTAAAACGACGATTGGTTAAGGATTGAGGACCATCTTAACAGGCTTTGTGAAATGGTTTAACTCAGTGGCCTGGCAGCCCATGAAAAGCCTCGAATTTGGAGCCTAGCAGCTCGTAAAAAGCCTCGACTACAAGATTTTATTTACTTTGTTTGCTATGTTTTTACTTCTCAATGAGATTGTTAATATTCATCAGTTATCTATTGATTCGGTCGAGTGGCTAACTACAAGTCGCCACCCTTAATAAACCGGCATTCATAGAACTCAGTCTGGTTTGATTACAGACCGCTAGTATTATCTACAGCTAAACCGGTGTTTATCAAAACCTGGTATGGTTTCATTATGAATCGGCAAAATATTGCATGAGTCATTAATACTCACAATTTGGGATCATTACCCTTACTACAAAAGTTGATTAAACCAACGACATGATTTTATATCACACGTATGATATATGTTTCATATTTTAATACAGCTCAGGTTATAAACCTAGATCATGTATTTGGGCACTATGACCCGTCCGGCGATAAACCGCCAGGACCCTTTAAGTTTTGTCTTATGCAGAAATAGGTTGAATAAAATCGTTCAACGTCATAAGCGGAAATACTATGAAATTGCCGGATTGAGCAATGTTATGCAGAGGGAATATTCATGAAGGCATAATCAAATGTTTTCGGCTATCCTATTACAAGGCGTTTTACAGCCCCAAAGAATATCTGTTCCTCGCCAAGTATTATGATACACTAAATGTTAAACCGGCACCGGTTCATGACTCCTCATCAGCCCGGCCAGACGGTTGTGGATCATCATGCGCCGCCTCCTCGTCGTTTTCACCCAGCAGCTGGAAGTCAGTGGTTGCCCAATTGATCTTTGCCAGAGCCTGGAAAATAGCTTCATCGCTTATGAGCTCAGAAGGTTCAACATCAGGGGCATATGTATGCTTACGGACGAGCGGGATGAGATCCTCCACTTCATAGATCGACGCATTGAACCGATGGTTGTCAGCATCGTAACCCGCCTGATAGCGGGACAGATCAGCTTCATTGGCTAATTTGCTGGCCAAGGGCCTCATTTCTCTTGTCAAAGACCGCAGATCTTCATTTGTGAATTCTTCTTCGTCCTCTTTCATACTTGGATAGCCGTTTATTACATTGTACGGATCAAGATCAGATACCCAAGCCTTGGCCCGAGTTAATGCAGTTAAAGCGCCCGCCCCGACGGCTGATTTCTTGAGTTCTCCAAACCGGGCGGGTAGCACTGATAACTTCTTCAACGTTTGCTTGATCAATGTGGGGGCCGGTTTGTTATGAGAAGCAGCACAAATAATCCTTTGAACCGCGGTATAAAGCTGCTCTATAAGAGTGTAGGCAGCCTTCAGCTTCTTCTGCATATCACCACCAAGATGGGCAGTACGTTTTCCTGCGGCAATGCAACTAGGGTTAAACCGGAAGATTGCAAAGATATCATATTCAGAATTATGATAAGAATATTTACCAAAGACAATAGTAGTCATGGCGTTTATCTGCCGCTTTAAGCCAGACATCTCTTCTGACACTGGATTGAGGGTAGCCTTTGCGTCAACCGCCCGTTTCTCCAAAGGGGTTTTCTCTGCCTCCCGATCCGCCCGTTCCTTCTCCATGTTCGCTAAGGAGTTGGTCAGCTCATCTTTGGTCTTGGAAGCGGCGGTTTTCTGGAATTTCAGGGTGTCTTGGAGTTCAGCAACTTGAGATTCTTTCTTGTTTAGATCAGCCTGCAATGAAATGCACACATCATACATTGGTAAAGCATATTGAAAGTCCCAAGCACATAACAAGTTATACACTTAGCACTTGGGGGCTAATGCATATTTGCAGTTAACAGACATCTTTATCAAAGTCCCAAGCACATAACAAGTTATACACTTGGCACTTGGGGGCTAATGCGTTATTGTTCAAAGAGGGGTACATAAAAAAAGTCCTGGTTCATCCTGAAGTGATAAACCGGCCCTTGGGGGCTACGCGTGAAAAATTACATATTAAGCATTTTTAAAGTCTCGGTTCATCCTAAAGAGATAAATCGGCCCTTGGGGCCTACGGTGGAGGTGAGATAAGCTATTGGACTTAGGCAGGATTAAGATTGCAGAAGTTAAAGCAGAAGTTTACCTCATATCATTCCTTCATAAGATTTACTAAACCGACTTCATAATCACGGCTTGTATGCGGCCGGTTCAGATAGCCGGAATGAAGGTCCTAGGCGCTGAGATGAGCATAGCTGGACAAATCAGTATTTAATTTGCCTTTATCCATGCCAGCAATTTCTTCCTTAGTAGTATGTTTTGTCAAGGCAGCATGTTCGCCAGGAGTGGTGTGGCCAAAACTCGTAATTGTGACATCTTATGTCGAAGCAGCAGCAGCTTTAGCAGGGCTTGCCGGGTTAGTACTGGCCCGGACTGGGCTAGTTGGATTATCACCAAGATCCATTGGCGAGGCTTCTCATTCACCAAAGATTTCATGATCCGGAGGAGGAGGATCATCATGCAAGACATCAGCATTTTCCTCAGATGGCTCGGGCTTATTTGCCGGTTCAGGGTTTGCATCATCATCGGCCGGTTTATTTAATTTAGCCTTCTTGCTAGGCATTGGCTTACTGCGAAATTCAAAGATAAAGATAGTCAGTGGAGTAAAAGAAAAGGATTAACAGGAAAATAAAAACTTACCCAGGAACAGTTTTGAGAGGAGGAAGATGTGTGGCTGTTGATTTGCCGGATGACGAATGAGGAGTGTCCTGATAATTGGAATTAGATGGGTTAAGAGGCTGACGAATATGACCCACATTGGGATAAAGAACATATGGAATATGCAAGACCTCTGATCGACGTCTCCGGGCCGGGGTCTGTGGTAAACCGGTGGATTCGATAACTTGACCACTGTGCCGTGTTGTGCGGCGAGCTTCATCTTGCTGTTTCTTCAGAATAAAGTTTGGGTCTAAGTAAGCGAAAGGATGAGAAAATTGTACTTTCCGGCTTGCTCGACGAATTTTCGGTGTTGGCATAGGATCTGAACCGGAGGAAAGGGTAATTACCTCAACATCCTCAGCCTAGCTGCCTTCAGCGTTTTCCTGAGTATAATCATTGTCAATAAGATGCAAGAAAAGGGATCCAAGGGCGTCAAGTGATACCTCTGAGGCCGCTTCATCATCATCATCATCATCATGGTTTAAACCGGATGTCTCAGTGGCTTTCTTCTTTGAAGTTTTCTTAACAGCTTTGGTCTTGAGGCGAGCTGCCTTTACTGGTTTGTCCTGGGTTTTCCTCTTCCAGAACGGATCATCACCCTAATAAAGGTTGTGAGGTCATTCAGAAAGGATACTAAAACAGTTTGAAATAAAGCAAAACAATATAAGAAGACTTATCGATGGCTGCTTATTAGATTCATAGAAAGGGGCCAGCCCAGTTTTGTTGCAGGCATCCACCAGTTCATTCAATATCCTCTTAACAGCTTCATTGACCTCACTCTCTAACAGCACATCTTCAGTATGGCGTAGAGGATCTTTGGGGTTTCCGGTGTATTCACACATTAAACCGGTACGCTGGCTTAGCGGCAGAATGCTCCAAGAAATCCAACAGCGGACAAAATCAATGCATGTTAAACCGTTGGCGGTGAAGGCTCGGAGCTTTGAGAGCTGCGGGGCGTATTGGGATCGTTCCTGGGCATTTAACCTTTGGGGGAAAGGATGGTTATCAGAAAGCCGATGAGAACGGTAACCCGGCAGAGGATTTTCGTCAGCTTGAGAAGTGTCTAGACAGTAAAACCAGGTCTGGTTCCAATCCTTAGGGTGATTGTAGTGTTTTGCGTGAGGAAAGCTAGCATCCTTCCTTTTTTGGATGGACATTCCGCCAAGTTTAGTGTTGGGCCCATCAGTGAACTTTGTGCGACGGTTTAAATGAAAGAAATCCCTAAACAGTTCAACTGAAGGTTCCTCTTGCAGATAAGCTTCACAGAATACTTGGAAATTGCAGATATTGGACACCGAATTTGGTCCGATATCTTGAGGGTGGAGCTGGAAGCTAGTCAGCACATCACGAAAGAATTTTGATCCGGGAGAAATGAACGCTCGGGATAGATGATCAAGAAATATGATAACCACTCCATCTTTGGGCTCTAGAGGACATTCCGGTCCAGGGACTCTCCAATGGAGGACATCCTTCTTGCCTAAAGCGCCAATTTCTACCTGATCATGCAGTTCCTCTTCGGTAACCCGGGATGGAACCCAGTTGCAGGAATTAATTTGCTTGGCTTGCTTTGCCATTTTTAAGGAAAAAGCTGAAATTACAGGAAGGGCCGGTTTATGATCTATGACTGACAGGTATTGAGAAACATGCAATAATAAGCAAGAATTAATGGTCAGAGGTTTTACGATGGTGATTGCAACGACGGTTTAACCAGGGCCTAATAATATCTACCGGGTTATGATTTTTCTAAAAAATTTAAACCGCCGGTGAGAATATGAAGGGTGCAGACCTAAAGTTATGGAAAAACAGGTTTTGCAAAACAGCAGCGGAATTATAGATCTACGGCATGTCAAAAAAGTTCAGAAATATTCAGGATAAATACTCAACGGGTACGACAGCAGTTCAAAGAAACCTAGATTGGGGGAGTACCTTAGGGAAGAATAAGGTACAGTAAGGAAGCGGATTTATTATTACAGTCGCAAGAAAGGGTATCAGATCTACACTAGTTATCGGAGCTACGACGAAGAACAGCGAAGAACAGCGCCCTAGCCATGACGAACTCACAGGAAAAACCCTAATGAGATCTATATGAGAAGTAAGGAAGGGACTTACCGGAGCTAACGGGTGCGCTGGCGAGGCTCTGGTCCGAACAGGTCGATGCAGCGTTCTGAGTTGACAAAGAGGCAAAGGTCGACGGCGGCGGTAGTGCTTGGGCACGTGCGGGCGCGAGGAAGAAGAATAAGAAGCGAGGAGATGAGGGGGGGAAAGGAAATGACCCCTCGCCCTATTTATAAGCCGAAAGGTTAAACGGCAGGCGCGGGAATCAAGGAGCCCGAAAGGTGGATATGGGACGACATTGTCGCCTCGATCTTTGGAGATTTTAATGAATAAAGAATAAAACAGGTACCAGTATTAAATGAATAGGTGACGTCATGACGGTTCAACATAATCCGGGAAGGTGACGTCATGGCGGTTTACAAGATATTTGAAACCATGAAGGATCAACTTTTCCAAGGTGTTGAAGATTGACATGAACAGGTTCAAATTAATCTGGGGCCTAATGTCAGGGATATAACTATTAGGTATAAACTGCCCAGGAGGGGCCGGTTTATGCCCGTAAAGTATTATTTCTACTGAAGCCCAGCAACACATATAGTATGGTGCTTTATTGTAGAAGGTTAAGGATCCAGGGCCCAAAGGGTGTTGGGGCCCGTAAATGTAAACCGCCCTACGGCGTGTAACTTGTATTGTAAGGTAGGAAAGGTAGAGACCGAGCCAGGCACATTTATAAGCCGTCCTTGGGATTCTGTAAACCGGACAGGGCGTCATCCTGTGTATATAAAGGGACGACCCGGCGACGGTTCAGGGACAGGAAACAACAACTCGAGACACAGGCAAAGCGGAGTCGCTCCCTGGTCATCGAAACCCTAGCAATACCACATCAAACTAGACGTAGGCTTTTACCTTCGTCAGAGGGGCCGAACGAGTATAAAATCCACTGCGTCCTTGTCCGCTTTAACCCCTTTAAGCTAACCCGTAGCGATGGCCCCACGACTAAGTCCTTTTGCTAGGACATCTGCCGTGACAAAACCACGACACCACGGATACTTGAGGTGACAATGGAGTATCTAGGTGACATTAGGGTTTTGGTTGATGTGTGTCTTAAGGTGTTATTCTAGTACGAACTCTAGGATAGATCGAACGGAAAGAATAGCTTTGTGTTAGTTTACTACGGACTCTTGAATAGATCGATCAGAAAGAATAACTTTGAGGTGGTTTCATACCCTACAATAATCTCTTCATTTGTTCTCCGCTATTAGTGACTTTGGAGTGACTCTTTGTTACATGTTGAGGGTTATATGATCCAGTTATGTTATTATTGTCAAGAGAACTTGCACTAGTGAAAGTATGAACCCTAGGCCTTGTTTCAAGCATTGCAATACCGTTTGTGCTCACTTTTATGGTTAGTTACCTTGTTGTTTTTATATTTTCATATTACAAAAACCTACATCTACCATCCATATTGCACTTGTATCACCATCTCTTCGCCAAACTAGTGCACCTATACAATTTACCATTGTATTGGGTGTGTTGGGGACACAAGAGACTCTTTGTTATTTGGTTGCAGGGTTGTTTGAGAGAGACCATCTTCATCCTATGCCTCCCACGGATTGATAAACCTTAGGTCATCCACTTGAGGGAAATTTGCTACTGTCCTACGAACCTCTGCACTTGGAGGCCCAACAACGTCTACAAGAAGAAGGTTGCGTAGTAGACATCAGAAGGGCCTTTCGGGCACCAGTTGAACTGCTTCTTTGGAGGATCAAGTGAGTGTTCGGGCAGACCCCTACGAGTTGGATCGCATTGGGGGACGTATTCAATGTAAAACCATTTGGTGGTCCACTCTTCAGGATCCTTCTTTGGGGTTACGACAGGGCACCCCATCCCGGCAATATGCCATACCTCGGCTCCGCCGACCTAAAAGATCGTCCCTCCCCAGGTACAAGGGATGAGGCAAAAATATTTTCTCCATAATTTGAAATGGGCCTCACTTCCCAGAAACATATCACAAAGCGTAACATAGCTCGAGATATGCAGAATTGACCCTGGGGTGAGATGATGGAGTTGGATCCCCTAAAACTCTAGTAAACCCCTTAGGAAGGGTGAATTGGAAAGCCCAAACCTTGTGAGAGGAAGGCACCAAGCATACCCTCTCATCCTTGCATGGGGAAGGGAAGTTTTCTTCAAAGGCTTCATCATTCGCGGAAGTTAATCCGAGGTGGGTGATGCCAGATCTGAAGTAGAAAAATACCCTTGCGTCTCGAGGCTGCTTAGTCGGAGACAGGAGACGAAACAACTTGCCCAGTCACCTTGGAGGGGGGCGTGAGGGCGTGAGGAGGAGCCTGTGGTGCTTGCCACCTCTCAGAGTTCTCTGATTTTTGGCATCTCAATGATTTTGGAATAGGATGTGTTACCCGTCATGCTCCCAGCCTATTAAATAGGCGCTTTTCTCTGGCCCGTGGGGGGCATTTTTGTAAAAGCCTACTGGACCGTCCACCTCCCTTTGGCGCACGAAGATTGAGGGGTATCAGTAACCCTAAGCAAGAAAGTTGATGTTGTGGGCCCGCTAATGCTTCGTCAAATCGGAAGACCATCAGTGGCCATACTATTGTTAGTCGAACATAAAGGTGGAAAGAACTCGCCTCGCAAGCCGGAGACTTTGGACACATGATGTTGCCGAGGATCATGTTCCCCAGCGTTGGAAGCCAGTTCGGGCCCTACTAAGGGTGTCCTAGATAAGGGGGTCCTTGGGTTGTCGGTCTATCTCTCATAGGCCCGCTTGGTGCACTCCTCCGGATTCTATTAAGGAAGGCCGAACTTCAGATAACTCTGTACTCCAGAAGGAGAACTCCAAAGACTTGGCGTGTACTCTGATACGTCTCCAATGTATCTACAATTTTTTTATTGTTCCATGCTGTTATATTATCATTCTTGGATGTTTTACAATCATTTTGTATCATTTTTTGGGACTAACCTATTGACATAGTGCAAAGTGTCAGTTGATGTTTTTTGCTTGTTTTTTACATCGCAGAAAATCATTAACAAATGGTGTCCAAACACCGGGAAACTTTTTGAGGATTTGTATGGACCAGAAGACTCCCAATGGTCCAGAGAAGCACTTGGGGGTGTCCCGAGGGGGCACAACCCACCAAGGCGCGCCTGGGGGCCCAGGCGCGCCCAGGTGGGTTGTGCCCACCTCAGTGGCCTCCCGCACCCCTTCTTCGCCCTATAAATTCCCAAATATTCCAAAACCCTTCGGGGTGACCCTAAATTAGAAGTTCCGCTGCCGCAAGGCTCTGTAGTCAATGGGATCCAATCTAGAGCCCTTTACGGCATTCCGCCGGAGGGGGAAATCATCACCAGTGGCCATCTTCATCATCCTGGCGGCCACCATGATGAGGAGGGAGTAGCCCACCCTCGGGGCCGAGGGTTTGTACCATTAGCTATGTGTTTAATCTCTCTCTCTCTCTCTTGTGTTCTTAAGATGCACAATCTTGATGTATCACGGGCTTTGTTAATATAGTCGGATCATATGGTGTTTTCCCCTCTCTATGTAGTGATGAATTGAGTTTTTCCCTTTGAGATTTCGTTGTTATCAGATTGAATACTTTTATGGATTTGAGAACACTTGATATATGTCTTGCAATTGAATACTCATGGTGACAATGGGGTATCGTATTGATTCACTTGATATATGTTTTGGCACTCAACTTGAGGATTGTCGAGGTGACATTGGGGTAATCTATGCATAGGGGTTGATGCACGTTCTTGTCTTTGTTTCTGCGGTAGAGATCTTGGGGCACTCTTTGAAGTTCTTGTGTTGGATTGAGTATTATGAATATGAATTTGTTTTGGTGTTATTTTAGTATGAACTCTTGATAGATCGATCGGAAAGAATAAATTGTTTTATTTTAGTACGAACTCTTGATAGATCGATCAGAAAGAATAACTTGGTGTTATTTTAGTACGAACTCTTGGATAGATCGATCAGAAAGAATAGCTACAAACAATACCTTCTTATGTTCTCTTCTAGATAGGAACTTTGGAGTGATTCTTCATCACACATTAAGGGATGGTTATGTGATCTAATTATATTAGCATTGTTGAGAGATTGCACTAGCGAAAGTACGGACCCTAGGCCTCATTTTCAAACATTGCAATACCGTTTGTGCTCCGTTTTAACACTTGCTACCTTGCTGTTTTTTATTGTTACTATTACAAAAATCAATAGCTACTATCCATATTACACTTGTATCACCATCTCTTCGCCGAACTAGTGCACCTATACAATTTCCCATTGTATTTGGTGTGTTGGGGGACACAAGAGACTTTATATTACTTGGTTGTAGGGTTGTTTGAGAGACACCGTCTTCATCCTACACCTCCCATGGATTGATAAACCTTAGGTCATCCACTTGTGGGAAATTTGCTACTGTCCTACAAAACTATGTGCTTGGGGGCCCAACACGAGTCTACAAGAACAAGTTGTGTAGTAGACATCAAGCTCTTTTCTCGCGCTGTTGCCGGGGAGGTGAGTGCTTGAAGGTATATTTTTAGATCATGCAATCGAATCTTTTAGTTTCTTATTTTATCACTAGTTTGGTTTTGTAAAAGAAAACTATAAAAAGATGCTATTGAGATTGCATCATATTATTGATCATCTATATAATATCTTTCTTGAAAATGATGGATCAGAAAATTGTGCTCAATTGTTAGAAGAAGAAGTCAATAAAATGTTTGGCACAAAATATTTGAATGATGAGCATGATTTCAATTTTGTTAGTATGAATTCTATGAATATCCATGATGTTAATGATATGAAAAGCCATAAGCTTGGGGATGCTTTGCATAATGAATACGGTCATTTGGTTCCTTCTACTTTCGATAAGAATTTTTATTATGATGATTTCATGCCTCCTATTTATGATGATTATATTGATGAAAGTGGATTTGGAGAGGTTGTGACTTTATTTAGTGATGAATCCACTAGTTTGGAGTATGTTTCAATTGACTATGACAACAAAGTTGCTATCTATGATGATTATGGTGATGACATGTATGCTATATTGAATAATGATAACCATGAAACTTGTCATCATGATTTTAGTTTTCAATCCCATGATAGTTATTTTGCTGAGTTTGCTCCCACTACTATTCATGAGAATAAATTTGCTTATGTGGAGAGTAGCAAAATTTCTATGCTTTTGCATCATGAAAATAATGCTTTATGTGATGGCTATATTGTCGAATTCATTCATGATGCTACTGAAAATTACTATGAGAGAGGAACATATGCTTGTAGCTATTGCAGTAATATCAACTTTACTCTCTATGTCTTGACAATCTTGAAGTATTTCTTGTTTTTCCTTCCTATGCTAGTTGATTCTTGCTCCCATAAATTATTTGATCACAAAATCCCTATGCATAGGAAGTGGGTTAGGCTTAAATGTGCTTGCCATGTTATTCATGATGCTCTCTTGCACGGTTCAATTCATATCTTTTATGTGAGGATCATTGAAATCATCATGCCTAGCTAAAAGGCATTAAAGAAAAGCACTTCTTGGGAGACAACCCAACACTTATACCTACTGTTTTTGTGTGTTCACATGATTATGATACTGTAGTAATCATGTTTTATAGCTTTTGTTTCAATAAAGTGCCAAGCAAAGCCTTAGGATCATGTTGGGTGATAGTAGATTTGATCTTGCTGAAAAACAGAAACTTTTGCGCCCACGAGAAAAATTCTCAATTTTAACAGAAGAGTGTTTTTGAGTTGATTCTTTTTGCAGAAGATTAATATACAGATTGTTCACATGGTCCTATTTTTCTTAAGATTTTTAGAGTTGTAGAACTATGGTGAATGTTCAGATCATTACAGACTGTTCTGTTTTTGACAGATTCTTTTTTCATTGCATAGTTTGCTTGTTTTCTAGTTTCTATGGCTTATATTGATCAATATAAATTGTAGAAATGATATGCTACAGTAGGCATTAAATTTTATAAATTATATGCTACAGTAGGCATTGTGTGAGAACAATTATGAATCTTGTCTTTGGTAGTAACCAAAGTGAATGATTTGTTTTATCACACTAACCCATCTCACGAAGTTTTGTTAAGTTTTGTGTGATTGATGTTTTCAAGTTTTGGGTGAGATGTCGATATGAGGAGAATAAGGAGTGGCAAGACCCTAAGCTTGGGGATGCCCAAGTCACCCCAAGGTAATATTCAAGGAATATCCAAGCAACTACGCTTGGGTATGCCCCGGAAGGCATCCCCTCTTTCATCTCCAACATTACCGGTAACCTCACTTGAAGCTATATTTTTATTTGTCACATGATATGAGTTTTGCTTCAAGCGTCATTTTATTTTGTTAGGATTTTCTTGCTGGTATTTAGAATAATGTTTTGTATCTTTTATTTCAATAAAAGTATCAAGGATAGCCTTTACCATGCTTATTTTGCAAGTCTATATGTTGCTGTTTGAAAACAGAAAGTTTGTCGCTATTGTAAAAAAATCCCGAGAAAAGGCAGAATGTGATAAAAGGTTGAAACTTTTTGCATAGCAAATTATGATAAATTTCCTACGACATGTTAAAATTTCAAAAATAAATTGAGTTAGGGAAGTATGGATCCTCTTGCATTCTTTATAGACTATAATGTTTTGACAAATTGTTGTTATGTTTGCATATGTTTGTGTGTTTAATGACTCTATTTGAGGATGGGAGTAATAAATATGCAGAGGAATTTAGTATGAAATTTTAAATAATAATTTTAGTGATTCTCTATAGTAGAGAATGATAAGGTTTTGCATTGATTTATACTAACTTATCTCACGAGTTCTTGTCGAGTTTTGTGTGGATGAAGTTTTTGAGATTTAGGAAAACAGTGATATGAGAAGAATTAAGGAGAAACAAAAGTTCAAGCTTGGGGATGCCCGAGGCACCCCAAGATAATATTTCAAGAAGTCTCAGGCATCTAAGCTTGGGGATGCCCCCGATAGGTATCCCACCTTTCTTCATCAACAATTATCGGTTAGTGTCGGTTGATCCTAAGTTTTTGCTTCTTCACATGAGATGTGCTATTCTTGAAATGGCATTTTATTTTTTTTGCTTGCTGTTTTAATAGAATACTTAGATCTGATTTTTTTTAAATAAAATTGAGCCCCCAACTAGTTGCCAGGGAGGCTAGGTAAGCGGCATTCACATCCCATTAACAAAGCTCCTTTTTGGTGTCGTTGCTCTAGTGCTTCACTTATCCCTTTTTGAGCACGGTGTGCTTTAGTATTTTTGAAGAAATTATATCTTGCTTCACTTAAATTAATTTGAGATAAAGAAATATTATGCTCGTGATCTTAACTTATATTTGTGTGAGCTTATCAAAAGCAACACATGAAAATTAGTCCCGAAGTGATAGATATCCAAGAAGGATATAATAAAAACTTTCATGAAGATCATTGGACAAAATAAACTTGATTCCTTGTAATAGTTTTGAGATATGATGATGTGATATGTGAGTCATGTTGATGAGTAATTGTGTTTTAGTAAGAATATTGATGTTAAGGTTTGTGATTCCCTATGCAAGCACGAAAGTCAATAGTCATGCGATGAAATTACATCCTACTTGTCGTGCATTATTCGGTGTTAATTATGCTTAATGCTCGCTTATGAGATTAGTTGTTTCTGGGTTGGTCGCTTCCCAATCTTTTGCTAGCCTTCATTTTGCACTAAGTATGATCACTACTTGTGCATCCCAAATCCTTTAAATCAATTTTGCCACATGAGTCCACCATACCTACCTATATGCGGTATTCCTTTGCCATTCTAAGCAAATTTGTATGTGCCATATCTAATTTTCAAAATAAATTTCTCCTTTGTGTGCTCGTACCGCTCGCGAGGTGGTGAGGGGTGGCTAATATTTTCCATGGTAGATGAGTTATTCTCACGATGAGTGTTTATTCACTTGTCATTGCATGAGAGTAAGGCAAAGGTATTAGGGATGCCTAGTCCCGAAATGAAAAACAAATTTACTTTATGTTGTCAAATAATAAATTCCTTGGAAAGTGTTGGTATGGAGGGCACCTGTGGATACGGTTAGCCATGGCTTGTGAAAGTTTGGTGGAAAAAGGAATAAAGTTTATTTTATGTTTGGGAACCGCCTATGATATATCTAGCATGGAAAGTGTTGGTAACTCTAAGTCATTTTTGTTGGTGGGAAAAGTATGCCGCCCAAAATAATTTTATCTCTCAATTTAAGCTTTGAGCTCTGGCACCTCTACAAATCCCTACTTCCCTCTGCGAAGGGCCTTTTATTTTACTTTATGCAATTTTTTATTTTGAATTCAAGTCTCCATCCTCTCTTATAAAGCACCAACTAGGAAGCACTATGATCGTACTTGAGCATTGGGTGTAGTTAATATGCGGGTTTGTTTCATGAATAGATCAATGGTTGAGCATGATGGGCTAGGGATGACTTATTTTAGCATTGATATTTTGAAAGACATGGTTGCTTGTTGATATGTTTGAGTATTTAAATCTCATGTCAAAACTAGACTATTGATTTGAACCATATAATGTCCAAATGTCCATGCTATAAAGAAAAGAATATGATATGACATGATAGGCAGCATTCCATATCAAAAATTATGTTTTTATCATTTACCTGCTCGAGGACGAGCAGGAATTAAGCTTGGGGATGCTGATACGTCTCCAACGTATCTATAATTTTTATTGTTCCATGCTGTCATATTATCATTCTTGGATGTTTTATAATCATTTTATATCATTTTTGGGGACTAACCTATTGACATAGTGCAAAGTACCACTTGTTGTGTTTTGCTTGTTTTTTACATCGTAGAAAATCTGTAACATCCCAAATTTTCAATTTGGATGTTTATAAATAGATCATTCATATGCATCCATGATTTATGCATTTTTGCCCCATTTGTATTATTTGATTCTGATCCAAGGAACTTTGAGCAACTCAAGGACCAAAAGAGAGAGTTGGAAGTTTCCCTAAAACCCACTTTTGAAATTTCAAAATTTGGAAATTGGATCAAACTTGGTTCCATAAAAAAAGATCATTTCCATTATTCCAAAAATAAAGAGAGAAGATAAAATGACTTCTTCAAAATCAGAGGGAAAATATTGGAATTTCAATTTGGAACCAAAATATGTTTGTTGGGTTTTATTTGCAATTTATTTTACTAGTTTAACAAAAATGTTTTTTTAATTTGCATTATAGGCAGGATAAATGTTCACAAGGTCATATATAAGACCATATTATTATGTGAACATTTTTCTTCAGATATAAATAATAATTCTGAGAGGAGCGAACATGACACTCCAAAAACTCAGAAGAAAACAATGCCAAAAAATTTGAATTCAAATTTGAGTTTCATTTGGATTTTTAGAAAAAAAAAGTTTTTTATAAAGTTTTGATTTAGCCTCTGAAAAATAGTTCATCTTGTAGGATTTATTTTTCTGATTTTTTTGATATATATATGTCCTATATTAAAATATTTTTATTTTCTATATATATTTTTTTTTCTTTCTCTCTGTCAAAAAAAAAAGTAAAAATAAAATGCAGCCCAGCAGGCCCATGCCCAGGCGCTATCTTCTTCTTCCTCGAATCTTACAGAACATGTACGCACCATGGAGGGCAGCACCCCACCTCGCACCCCACCCCTCCCCTTCCTCTCCCCCGCCCCAAAACGCCTCTGAATGGAACCCCCTCGCCTTCCTCTACCCGTTCCCCTTCCTAGTGCGCCTTGGAGTCGCCTGTAATGGCCATTACGAGGCAGAGAAACAGCCACCATTAACACATCTCGCCCCACCCAACTCTAGACCTCCCCAAGCCCTATAAAAGGCACCCCGCGAGCCCCTCTCACCCCTCGTCCGAAGCCCTCTCCTTCTGGAGCTTTTCCCCCTCCCAAACCTCGCCAATTGCTCGCCGGAGTTCGTGAAGTCCGGCGACCTCTCACCGCGTGTACATGAAGCTATCTTCAACCAAAACTTGATCAAGAGGTTCACCACATCGTCCTCTACACCGTCCCATACGCGTCCTTCGCCGAAACACACCGGAGCCACCTTCTTCCTCGTCTCCGGCGACTAGTCCGGTGAACACCCTGTTCAATTTTTTTTCTCTTTTATCAGTATATTTTCCAATTCAGATTCTTTACCAAATCTTGTTTCTAGTATTTCTTTTAGTCTATAGATCCGATTTAGTTGATTCTTTTTCCTACGGTTTCGTAGAAATATCCTCTATCCAGAGAACCTAACAAAATATATTTTTGAAAATTTTAAATTTTGAATTCAAACAGATCTGAATTCAAACTTCGTTAGGCCATAACTTGAGTTTCGTAACACCGTTTTGGGTGATTCTTTTTGCAAATCGAAGCTTGTGACATGTACCTTCTGTTAAAACCCAAACCATTTATTTTTGTTGCCGTAAAAATTACATTCTGTACAGAAACATTATTTTGGTGTTTTAGGAGTTTTTCGAAGTCTTTTATTCGTTTTCTTTTTGGATCTTTGCTTGTATGCTTATGTATGTTATTGCTTGCTTACGCTAGATCATCCGGAGTGCGAAGCTTGCTACTATGAATATTTAGAGTTCAACGAACGTCAGCAAGGCAAGTTCACACTTTGATCATAAATTTTCAATACCCAGTTTTTACTATGCATTAGTTTCACCCTCAAATATTGCATTAGTAGGATTGGGAACATGTGGTTATTCTATGTAGTTCATTTGGTAGGAACCTATGACCTTTTATCACCCCGGGAATATTCGTTATGTCATATATTGCTTAGCCATGCTCGTAGACGGGGATTGGTATGTGTGATACATGCAAGTTGCGAGAGATAATAATTTTGGGACAACATAAGGTGGCAACTTTAATACACATCTGGGTGGATTGTTTGGGGCACCTGGAGAAACCAGTTCTTGCCCAAGGGGAATCCCGGAGTACCCGTGTGATTACCCTAGGTCCGCCACCCAGGCTCAAAGGGATCATAAGATATTTCATGCCTAGAAACTTCCGTGTGCAGCCACAAGCCATTATGGGCTCTGGCATAGTTGAGTAAGTTGTGTGACCTCTTTCCGTGGTAGACTAGCTGATGTAGGGGAAAGTAGGTGTACCGGTCTACCCAGGGTTTGGAGGAAATACTTCAGAACTATGTCTCGATCTTCCGATCATGGAGGTGGTCGAGTCTTGTGGGGAAAAGTGTGCAAACCTCTGCAGAGTGTACAAACTAATCATGATTAGCCGTGTCCCCGGTTATGGACAATTTGAGTATCTGGAAGTGAATTATTGGTTGATCTCATCACTCTTCTAAAAAAATTATTGGGTTACTAATGACTTGGGAATTTTTGGGATTGAGTTGGAGGAACCTTCTCAATAATGGCATTTTAATTTTGTAGTAAATAAAAATTTATTCCTTTGTTGTAGGGAAAAATTGGCTTTATGCAAAAATTAAACTTAGAGCCTCCATCAGCTAAATGTGCATATAGAGATAGTCTTTTCATTTTATTTCTATGGTGTGACATTGCCAGCATATTCCATGTGCTGACCTACACGGCTGCAACGTCTCATGTTGCAGAGTTTTCCGACGAGGAGTAAAGGTGCGATAGGTCGTTGTTCTGCACTCAGTTTGTCGTGGAGTTGATGGACTCATTTTACTTTTGATGCTTCCACAGTTATTTTATCCAGATGACCTTTGGCCATATTATTGTAATAAATACTCTTTTGAGGACCTCGATGTAATAAAGTGAGTGATTGAACTCTATTATAATTCATCGAGTACTGTGTGTGTCAGCATACCGATCCAGGGATAACACTTAAGCACAGAGACTTCGATCCATTTGGGTCGGGTCGCTACAAGATGGTATCAGAGCACACGCTGACTGTAGGACGCGACCACTAGGAAATGGAAAACCTTAGGAAGAAAACTCTATTTTACCACTTCCTTATATATCCGTTGGTCTGTACTCTTCTCTATTCATTTCTATCTCTTCTCTACTTCAATTCAATAGTTGTTGAACCCCATGACAAAGTTGCTCAGCTGATGAGACCAAGACCCATGAAGACTTCATTGACGAAGAAGAAGAAGCTAGAGTTGACTTTGATTTGAGAAGATTTAGTTCAGACCACCAGTACCAAACGGAGTCCAACGAATGATTGCGGTAGTATGAAGAGATCATATCTCTTGTGGATATGACCTTACCTGTAGGTTTTGCTTGTGTGGTGTGATTTGTGTGAATTGCTTGATTTGAACTTTTATTGCTATCATAAGCATATGGGTAGTGATTTCTCTCATTAGGCCCTTATTCTATTCTAATTTCTCATCCACTCTAAACCTAACTGATGCCTCCGAGACGTTACCCGAAACTCCCACCGAAACTTACCCATTTGATCCAGAACCAGAACGCCCTCATGCAGCTACTCATCCAAAATCAGATGCAGAACAACAACAACAACAACAACAACAACAACAACAACAACAACAACAACAACAACAACAACAACAACAACAACAACAACAACAACAACAACAACAACAACAACCCGCCGTCACTACCTCAGAGGGGAAACGGATCAAGTATGTGTCGAGGCATACGCCAAGGAGGACTCAAGTGAATTCTCTTTCGGGAGTTGTTCAGGAAGAAGCGCCAGTTGTGAAGGATTATCCCGATGTTTTTCCGAAGGAACTACCAGGCATGCCACCGGATCGAGACATAGAGTTTTTGATTGAATTGTTACCAGGCACTGGACCAATATCCAAGAGACCATACCGGATGCCCGCAAATGACCTGGAGGAAATTAAGAAGCAGATTAAGGAATTATTGGAGAAAGGTTATATTCAACCGAGTTCATCACCTTGGGGAGCCCCAGTGCTTCTAGTTGAGAAGAAGGATGGATCCTTGAGAATGGTTGTGGATTACCGTGCGTTGAATGAGGTGACGATCAAGAACAAGTACCCTCTGCCGATGATCAATGATTTGTTTGACCAGCTACAAGGAGCAAAAGTTTTCTCAAAAATCGATCTTCGATCTGGATATCACTAGCTGAAGATTCGAGAATAGGATATACCCAAGACAGCCTTTACCACGAGATATGGGCTTTATGAGTATACAGTCATGTCTTTTGGTTTGACTAATGCCCCTGCCTATTTTATGAATATGAGGAATAAGGTATTCATGGAGTTCTTGGATAAGTTTGTTGTGGTATTCATTGATGATATATTGATTTACTCAAAGAATGAAGAAGAACATAAGGAACATTTGCGCTTGGTTCTTGAGAAGCTCAGGGAACATCAGTTATATGCAAAGTTCAGCAAGTGTGAATTCTGGTTGAAGGAAGTTGGATTTCTCGGACATGTTATATCAGGGGAAGGAATAGCAGTGGATCCTTCGAAAGTTGAAGCCGTCACCGAATGGAAGGCACCCACCTCAGTCGGAGAGATTCGCAGTTTCCTTGGACTCGCAGGATATTATCGGAGGTTTATTGAGAATTTCACCAAGATCGTGAAGCCCATGACAGAGTTATTGAAGAAAGACACCAAATTTAATTGGACCGAGGAATGTGAGGCCAGTTTTCAGGAGTTGAAGAAACGTTTGGTCACAGCCCCAGTGCTAATTCTTCCGAATATACGCAAGGATTTTCAGGTATATTGTGACGCTTCTCGTCAGGGACTTGGAGGTGTTCTTATGCAAGAAGGAAGAGTTGTTTCATATGCCTCACGTCAGCTTCGACCTCATGAGCGGAATTATGCCACGCATGATTTAGAGTTAGCAGCCGTAGTGCATGCGCTCAAGACCTGGAGGCATTTTCTTATTGGAAATCACTGTGATGTTTACACGGATCACAAGAGTTTGAAATACCTCTTCACGCAGAAGGAGTTGAACCTCAGGCAGAGAAGATGGTTGGAGCTCATAAAAGATTATGACATGAAATTGCACTATCACCTAGGAAAGGCAAATGTTGTGGCAGATGCATTGAGCCGCAAGAATTATGTCAATACCCTCACAGCAGGAGGATTACCTCAAGAGTTAATGGATGATCTCAGAGATCTCCGATTGGAGATAGTACCACGAGGTTTTGTTACCGCAATGGAAATTCAATCCACCTTGCTGGGAAAGATTCGAGAAGCCCAGAAGTTAGACAAAGGTATTGCAGAAATAAAGGAAAGGATGAACCAAGGAAAGGCAGAAGGATTTTGTGAGGATGAACACGGAACCTTATGATTTGAGCAGCGTATTTATGTGCCAAATAACACAGAGATCAAGAAGTTGATTCTTCAGGAGGCTCATGATTCGCCTTATTCGATACACCCAGGAAACACCAAGATGTATTTAGACTTGAAGGAAAGTTTCTGGTGGACAGGTATGAAAAAGGATATTGCCGAGTATGTCGCAGTATGTGATGTATGTCAAAGGGTTAAGGCAGAGCACCAGAAACCAGCAGGATTACTTCAGCCCTTGCCAATACCGGATTGGAAGTGGGACAAGCTTGGCATGGACTTCATTACAGGATTACCCAGGACCCGATCAGGCTATGATTCTATTTGGGTAGTAGTTGATCGCTTGACCAAGGTAGCTCACTTCATCCCCGTGAAAACCACATATACAAGTGCTAAATTGGCCAAGATATACATGACCAGGATCGTATGTCTGCATGGAGTTCCGAGGACCATCGTATCAAATAGAGGAACACAATTTACCTCAAAGTTTTGGCATCAGTTACACGAAACTTTGGGTACCAGGCTAGAGTTCAGTACAGCCTTTCATCCGCAGACAGATGGGCAGACCGAGAGAGTCAATCAGATTCTGGAGGACATGTTGAGAGCTTGTGCGCTAGATTATGGATCTAGTTGGGATGATAATTTGCCATACGCAGAATTCTCATATAACAACAGCTATCAAGCTAGTTTGAAGATGGCCCCTTTCGAAGCTTTGTACGGAAGGAGGTGCAGGACACCATTAATGTGGGATGAAGTTGGAGACCGTAAATTATTCGGACCAGATTTAATTAAAGATTCAGAGGAGAAAGTCAAGTTGATCCGTGACAGACTTAAGATAGCCCAATCCAGACAGAAGAGTTATGCCGATACTAAACGCAAGGAAGTAACTTATGAAGTCGGAGATAGAGCATATCTTCGTGTGTCTCCACTTCGAGGAGTTAAACGGTTTGGAGTTAAAGGCAAACTAGCACCACGATTTGTGGGGCCATACAAAATTTTGGAACGCAGAGGAGAAGTTGCATATCAGTTGGAGTTACCCGAAGCCTTGTCTGGAGTTCATAATGTGTTTCATGTTTCTCAGTTGAAGAAGTGCCATGCAGAGATGGCTGATATTCCTTTGAGAGATACAGTGCCACTAGAAGCCATACAGTTGGATAGTGATCTGACCTATGAGGAGAAGCCCGTCAAGATTCTCGAAATAGCAAGCAGGGTTACCCGCAGCAAGGTCATCAAGTTTTGCAAGGTTCAGTGGAGTCATCATACTGAGGAAGAAGCCACCTGGGAACGCGAAGAAGATCTTCGACAAGATCACCCACACCTTTTTGCTAGCCAACCCGAATCTCGAGGGCGAGATTCATCTTAAGGGGGGTAGGTTTGTAACATCCCAAATTTTCAATTTGGATGTTTATAAATAGATCATTCATATGCATCCATGATTTATGCATTTTTGCCCCATTTGTATTATTTGATTCTGATCCAAGGAACTTTGAGCAACTCAAGGACCAAAAGAGAGAGTTGGAAGTTTCCCTAAAACCCACTTTTGAAATTTCAAAATTTGGAAATTGGATCAAACTTGGTTCCATAAAAAAAGATCATTTCCATTATTCCAAAAATAAAGAGAGAAGATAAAATGACTTCTTCAAAATCAGAGGGAAAATATTGGAATTTGAATTTGGAACCAAAATATGTTTGTTGGGTTTTATTTGCAATTTATTTTACTAGTTTAACAAAAATGTTTTTTTAATTTGCATTATAGGCAGGATAAATGTTCACAAGGTCATATATAAGACCATATTATTATGTGAACATTTTTCTTCAGATCTAAATAATAATTCTGAGAGGAGCGAACATGACACTCCAAAAAGTCAGAAGAAAACAATGCCAAAAATTTTGAATTCAAATTTGAGTTTCATTTGGATTTTTAGAAAAAAAAAGTTTTTTATAAAGTTTTTATTTAGCCTCTGAAAAATAGTTCATCTTGTAGGATTTATTTTTCTGAAATTTTTGATATATATATGTCCTATATTAAAATATTTTTAGTTTCTATATATATATTTTTTTCTCTCTCTCTGTCAAAAAAAAAGTAAAAAAAAAATGCAGCCCAGCAGGCCCATGCCCAGGCGCTATCTTCTTCTTCCTCGAATCTTACAGAACATGTACGCACCATGGAGGGCAGCACCCCACCTCGCGCCCCACCCCTCCCCTTCCTCTCCCCCGCCCCAAAACGCCTCTGAATGGAACCCCCTCGCCTTCTCTACCCGTTCCCCTTCCTAGTGCGCCTTGGAGTCGCCTGTAATGGCCATTACGAGGCAGAGAAACAGCCACCAGTAACACATCTCGCCCCACCCAACTCTAGACCTCCCCAAGCCCTATAAAAGGCACCCCGCGAGCCCCTCTCACCCCTCGTCCGAAGCCCTCTCCTTCTGGAGCTTTTCCCCCTCCCAAACATCGCCAATTGCTCGCCGGAGTTCGTGAAGTCCGGCGACCTCTCACCGCGTGTACATGAAGCTATCTTCAACCAAAACTTGATCAAGAGGTTCACCACATCGTCCTCTACACCGTCCCATACGCGTCCTTTGCCGAAACACACCGGAGCCACCTTCTTCCTCGTCTCCGGCGACAAGTCCGGTGAACACCCTGTTCAATTTTTTTTTCTCTTTTATCAGTATATTTTCCAATTCAGATTCTTTACCAAATCTTGTTTCTAGTATATCTTTTAGTCTATAGATCCGATTTAGTTGATTCTTTTTCCTACGGTTTCGTAGAAATATCCTCTATCCAGAGAACCTAACGAAATATATTTTTGAAAATTTTAAATTTTGAATTCAAACAGATCTGAATTCAAACTTCGTTAGGCCATAACTTGAGTTTCGTAACACCGTTTTGGGTGATTCTTTTTGCAAATCGAAGCTTGTGACATGTACCTTCTGTTAAAACCCAAACCATTTATTTTTGTTGCTGTAAAAATTACATTCTGTACAGAAACATTATTTTGGTGTTTTAGGAGTTTTTCGAAGTCTTTTATTCGTTTTCTTTTTGGATCTTTGCTTGTATGCTTATGTATGTTATTGCTTGCTTACGCTAGATCATCCGGAGTGCGAAGCTTGCTACTACGAATCTTTAGAGTTCAACGAACGTCAGCAAGGCAAGTTCACACTTTGATCATAAATTTTCAATACCCAGTTTTTACTATGCATTAGTTTCACCCTCAAATATTGCATTAGTAGGATTGGGAACATGTGGTTATGCTATGTAGTTCATTTGGTAGGAACCTATGACCTTTTATCACCCCGGGAATATTCGTTATGTCATATATTGCTTAGCCATGCTCGTAGACGGGGATTGGTATGTGTGATACATGCAAGTTGCGAGAGATAATAATTTTGGGACAACATAAGGTGGCAACTTTAATACACATCTGGGTGGATTGTTTGGGGCACCTGGAGAAACCAGTTCTTGCCCAAGGGGAATCCCGGAGTACCCGTGTGATTACCCTAGGTCCGCCACCCAGGCTCAAAGGGATCATAAGATATTTCATGCCTAGAAACTTCCGTGTGCAGCCACAAGCCATTATGGGCTCTGGCATAGTTGAGTAAGTTGTGTGACCTCTTTCCGTGGTAGACTAGCTGATGTAGGGGAAAGTAGGTGTACCGGTCTACCCAGGGTTTGGAGGAAATACTTCAGAAAGACTATGTCTCAATCTTCCGATCATGGAGGTGGTCGAGTCTTGTGGGGAAAAGTGTGCAAACCTCTGCAGAGTGTACAAACTAATCATGATTAGCCGTGTCCCCGGTTATGGACAATTTGAGTATCTGGAAGTGAATTATTGGTTGATCTCATCACTCTTCTAAAAAAAATTATTGGGTTACTAATGACTTGGGAATCTTTGGGATTGAGTTGGAGGAACCTTCTCAATAATGGCATTTTAATTTTGTAGTAAATAAAAATTTATTCCTTTGTTGTAGGGAAAATTGGCTTTATGCAAAAATTAAACTTAGAGCCTCCATCAGCTAAATTTGCATATAGAGATAGTCTTTTCATTTTATTTCTATGGTGTGACATTGCCAGCATATTCCATGTGCTGACCTACACGGCTGCAACGTCTCATGTTGCAGAGTTTTCCGACGAGGAGTAAAGGTGCGATAGGTCGTTGTTCTGCACTCAGTTTGCCGTGGAGTTGATGGACTCATTTTACTTTTGATGCTTCCGCAGTTATTTTATCCAGATGGCCTTTGGCCATATTATTGTAATAAATACTCTTTTGAGGACCTCGATGTAATAAAGTGTGTGATTGAACTCTGTTATAATTCATCGAGTACTGTGTGTGTCAGCATACCGATCCAGGGATGACACTTAAGCACAGAGATTTCGATCCATTTGGGTCGGGTCGCTACAAAATCATTATCAAACGGAGTCCAAACACCATGGAACTTTTTGTGGATTTTTATGGACCATAAGACTACCGATGGGCCAGAGCAGCACCTGGGGGTGCCCCGAGGGGGGCACAACCCACCAGGGCGCGCCTGGGCCCCCAGGCGCGCCCAGGTGGGTTGTGCCCACCTCAGTGGCCTCCAGCACCCCTTCTTCGCCCTATAAATTCCCAAATATTTCGAAGCCCTTCGGGGTGACCCTAGATCAGAAGTTCTGTTGCCGTAAGGCTTTGTAGTCCACAAGATCCAATCTAGAGCCCTTTCCGGCACTTCGCTGGAGGGGGAAATCATCACCGGTGGCCATTTCATCATCCTGGCGGCCACCATGATGAGGAGGGAGTAGCCCACCCTCGAGGTTGAGGGTTTATACGAGTAGCTATGTGTTTAATCTCTCTCTCTCTCTCTCTCTTGCGTTCTTGAGATGCACAATCTTGATGTATCGCGGGCTTTGTTAATATAGTCGGATCATATGGTGTTTTCCCCTCTCTATGTAGTGATGAATTGAGTTTTTCCCTATGAGATTTCGTTGTTATCAGATTGAATACTCTTATGGATTTGAGAACACTTGATATATGTCTTGCAAATGAATACTCATGGTGACAATGGAGTATCGTATTGATTCACTTGATATATGTTTTGGCACTCAACTTGCGGATTGCCGAGGTGACATTGGAGTAATCTATGCATATGGGTTAATGCACGTTCTTGTCTTTTTTTCTCTGGTAGAAATCTTGGGGCACTCTTTAAAGTTCTTGTGTTGGATTGAGTATTATGAATATGAATTTGTGTAGGTATTATTTTAGTATGAACTCTTGATAGATCGATCAGAAAGAATAACTTGTGTTATTTTAGTACGAACTCTTGATAGATCGATCGGAAATAATAACTTGGTGTTATTTTAGTACAAACTCGTGGGTAGATCGATCGAAAAGAATAGCTACGAACAATTCCTTCTTATGTTCTCCGCTAGATAGGAACTTTGGAGTGATTCTTCATCGCACGTTGAGGGATGGTTATGTGATGCAATTATATTAGCATTGTTGAGAGATTGCACTAGCGAAAGTACAGACCCTAGGCCTCATTTTCAAGCATTGCAATACCGTTCGTGCTTCGTTTTATCACTTGCTACCTTGCTGTTTTTTATTGTTACTATTACAAAAATAAATATCTACTATCCATATTACACTTGTATCACCATCTCTTCACCGAACTAGTGCACCTATACAATATCCCATTGTATTTGGTGTGTTGGGGACAGAAGAGACTTCTTATTATTTGGTTGTAGGGTTGTTTGAGGGAGACCATCTTCATCCTACACCTCCCACGGATTGATAAACCTTAGGTCATCCACTTGAGGCAAATTTGCTACTGTCCTACAAAACTCTGCGCTTGGGGGCCCAACACGAGTCTACAAGAACAGGTTGTGTAGTAGACATCATACTCCAAGACAAGATAATGGCATATACATGTTTATGCCTTGGTGGCAACCGACTATGTGTAACCCTAGGAACCCCTGATGTCTATACAAACCAGAGGGTTTAGTCTGTAGAGGCTAGAACCATCATCCTACTCATCTAGGGATTAGTTCATCCGTTCTCATGGTAGATTAACTCTGTAATCATCATACACACATCAATATAATCAAGTAGGACATAGGGTTTACCTCTTCGAGAGGGCCCAAACCTCGGTAAATACTATCTCTGTCTTCCCTGTTCCCCATTGATCCAAGATCCACAGCTCAGGACCCCCTACCCGAGATCCGCCAGTTTTGACACCGACACTCAAACATAGAATATGAGGACTTCCAACCTGAGGAATTGACCTCAAAGAAGAAGAAGGTGGTCATTGCAAAGGAATATGGGACAACTACAAGTTCCAAGCCTACTGCTAGCTCCAAGGAGAAGACTACAGTGAAGAAAGTTCCTGTCTCCAAGAAAGGCATGACTCTCATACTTGAGGAGCCATGTGGCTCAGAGGCAGAAGATGCAGGCAAGAGGAGGAAAGAAAGGGAGATAATTGTTCGTGTAGTTGGCGAAAAACCCTCCATGTTTGCTAATCCAGATGAGGATGAACAAGAAGAGGAACTAACAACTAATCCACCTCCTGCCAAGTCTCAGAAACTTATGGCAGATGCAATGAGAATTGTTGATCCTTCCAAGCCCAAGGCCCATCCCACCAAACCCAAGAGAACTACAAGAAATGTTTCTGCAAGTGAGAAGAATAAGGCCCTAGTGCCTAAAGCTGTAGTTAAAGATGAGCCACTAGTGCTCAGGAAATTGAGACCCATGATACCAGATCATGACAATGCTCATCCTGTTGCCGAGAACATGATGTTGAGAAAGGATAAAGGTTTGCGATAGTGGAGATTATCTTATCCCTAATCTGTCAGGAGGAGAACTGCTTGTGATTATCGTTTCCACACCGAAGAGCAACAAGATTTCTATGAAACAGTGTTGCTAGATAAGAAGCTTATAGTCAATGACATTAAATGGGTGGACTGGGAATACATTGATGAGAATGAAGGCAACTTCCACCATGTTCATGAGAGTTTCAGGCTTGCTAGTGTTAATGCTTTTGTTGGGAAGAAGCTTACCTCATGGAATGATGAGATGATTATGCAACTCTATTCTACTTCTCATTTCTATCCAGATGGAAGGATTGTGTGGATGACTGAGGGAGTGAGATACTAGTCAATCATCTCTGAGTGGGCTGTTCTTCTTGGTGCTTCTGAAGAAGAAGAGAGAGACATTGATGTGTATGCCAAGCCCAAGATGGATCACAATTTTATGAAAAACATGTACAAAGGTATTCCTTAGAAAGATCTTGAGACTCGCAAGTTAGGGTTCGTGAATCATTTACTACCTGGTTTGGCCACCACAAACACTATTTTGAGGCACACTTTGGTGCCCAAATTTGGAGATGACAAGATGATTCGTGGCCATTCCATCAACATGTTGCACCTCTTTCACACCTCAGAAATTCAAGGTGATGAGCTTAATTGTTGAAACTATCAAGAGGACAGTCGCAGACCAAAAGAGATCATGTGGTTTTGCTCCGTACATTCAGTTGCTCATCAATTCCAAGGTTGGAACGAGCACATATCTTCTTGATCGCCAGTATCTCCCATTCTTGCCAGAATTTGAGGATAACGTAGTGGTGATGGGCCCTTCTCATCCTACTTTTGCTGAGGCACATGAGAAGTTACATGCAGCTGCTTTAGCTAAATCAGCCAAGGATTCCTCAAGTGGAAGAATGATCAAATGACTTATCTCCTAGAAGCAACCATGAGGACTGAATGAAGTCTGTCCAACCTCACCAAGAACCAGGAGAGCATAGAGCGGGTAGCCGAGACAAAGATTCATGATCTTGATGTGAAGATCACATAGGTCTAGACCATAGTGAAGAAGCTGAAGGATGATGTTGATGCAATCGCTAGAGCTAGAGATGATGCAGAGCATAGTGGTGATGATAGACCCAATACTTACAAATTCCAGAAGGTGCCTACGGCAGCGAGGTCTGCTACTGTGCCTGCTGCAGATACGAGGACTACCATTTCTACCCCTGCTGCTGTTCCAGCAGTTCCACCGCCAATATCTACTCCACCAGCCCAACAGTTGTCAGCCGAAGCATTTGCAGATGCACTTCTCTCCACGCCATCTACACACACCAGAGCTGCCAGCCAGAGATCTTCACCACCATGAGTTGCCGAGGATTGTTCCTAGAGAGGCATAGCTCTATACCTATTTGAGCTTTTTGGTACTTTTTGCCAAAGGGGGAGAATTTGTATAGATCATTAGGCTTCGAGAAAGTGTGTGTCTTGCTTTTGCTCATTTGATTTCTTCGAGTTTTTGCTGCTACTTGGTTTATGCTACTTTGTTTGTTATGTTCACGAGATACTATGTTAGTTGTTTGCGTTTTATCATACTATGCTTCATGTTATGCAAAATGTTTATCATTATCAGTATCTTTGTATGATCATACACTTGTGCTTTTGGTGATGCGTGCTATTCCAATCATATCATTTTGTGCGTTCCACCAAGTTGTATGTGACATGGAAGAGTGGCCCATGATCCTAATCGATTGTGCATTTGCATTTGAATGCAAATTTTTAATATTGCACAATTTTAGGGGGGAGTTCTTGCTTATCACATACTTCTCAAAGCGATGATGTATTTCATTCATTTAATCATTTGTCGAATCTTTGATCTATATGGTGTCATCAATTACCAAAAACGGGGAGATTGAAAGTGCAACTAATCCTCGGGTGGTTTTGGTAATTCATAACAACACATATCTCATCAAACTAATATCCATTCAAGTTAAAGATTTCAGGAAGTTCAATGATTAGCATGGCAAGGACTAGTGATTTTGGACCCCTCAAAATGCTAAGGACATGGATTGGCAAAAGCTCAAGACTCTACATTTTTCGTTAACTGGTCCAAGATCACATCGAGTCCATAAGAAAGCCAATACTATTAAAAGGGGATGAAGTTTCGATGATGATTTGGTTGCTCAAGTGCTTAGTGATGTTGCTTCAAAACCCTGAGCCACTTTATCTATCCAAATATGTCCAAAGCCCTAAAGCCAACTCGGTCCCACCAAAACCTACCTATCTGGACCCACCAAGTTTTTCTGGACACTACCACAGCCAAACCCTAACAAATCGGATCCACAGATAGGGATATCGGTATCACAAAGATGGCCTTGCCAACTCTCTGTTAGTTGTTGCAATTATTTTGGTCTCACCGAGTTTTGCGATCGGTGCCACAAAGATGTTTGCCAACTTTCTGCTGCCTTATTGCTTCACTTCGGTCCTACGAAGTTGATGCAATCGGTGCCACCGAAACATGGTTTGCCTTTACCATTTCACATCCGTCCATCTGAGATGTTTCCAGTCGGTCCCACCGAGACCTCCAATGTTCATATCTTTTACACAGGTCGGTGCCACCGAGTTGAGTTAAAAGTGTGTAACGGTTGGATTTTGTGTGGAGGCTATATGTACCCTCCACCACCTCTTACTCAGTAACAGAGCCATCAAAACATGCCTTCACTTCCACTACTCATTTTCTAAGAGAGAACCACCTACTCATGTGTTGAGATCAAGAGATTCCTTTCCTACCATTTGAACCTTGATTTCTAGCCTTCCCCAAGTTGCTTTCCACTCAAATCCTTCTTCCACCATAGCCCAATATGTGAGAGAGAGTTGAGTGTTGGGGAGACTATCATTTTAGGCACAAAGATCAAGGAGTTCATCATCATCACACCGTCTATTACCTTTTGGAGAGTGGTGTCTCATAGATTGGTCAGGTGTCGCTTACGAGCCTCCAACATGATATGGAGTTGAACCAAGAATTTTGTAAGGGCAAGGAGATCGCATACTTCGTGAAGTGAGGCAAGTTCTTCGTTGACGATGGCCATGGTGGGATAGACAAGGTTGCTTCTGTCGGCGTACTAGGAACCAGGGTACCCAGACTTGCGTGTCTGCGGGCCGCGACGCGCTCCTACTACGGCCTGGCGAGGGGATTAAGCCTCGCGAGGAGATTAAGCCTCGCGAGGAGATTAAGCCTCGCGAGGAGAACAACGCCAAGACCCCCTCAGGAGCAGCCTCAGCCAGGTGCTCCGGAGGGGCGGAGAACCCATGGCCAAGTCTGCCTCAGGAGGAGGCAGTGATATCAGCAGTGACGCATCGCGCCAGCGGGTGCCAACGTGCGCCAGTGGCGCAGTTACCATTTCGGTGCAAGGGGGACATCGCGGCCGCAAGTTCCCGAGGAGTGGGGCAAAGGTTTCCTCTTTGGTGCAACAAGACCGAAGACCGCAAGGAAGATACGGGGGATGTCACCGTCGAGCCCACCATCGTGTCATCGCCTGACCCTTTTGCAGGTGAAGACCGCTTTTTGTCAGGGTAGGAACGTCCTTGTGTTCCCGCTCAAAAATGGCCGTTGTGGGATCCCTTCCCGCCTAAACATTTCGGGGGAAGAGGACCGTGGCCGCCTATATAAGTAGCTAGGACTCCCACTGCAAAGGGAACGGATGGATACACTCTGCCACCATACAAGGAGCAAGAACATTAGCCTCCTGACCCTCCGGAGCTCACCTCCTGAGCCCAGGAACCTATGTACTAGCTTGTATCCCGGCTCGCCCGAGGCTAATCCACCAAAGTAGGAAGTAGGGTCTTACACCACACGGTGGCCTGAACCTGGATAACTCTTGTGTGCTTGTTCGTTGTTTGCTTGAATCCTTCCACCGAGACGAGAGCGAGGCGCTACGTAGACGTGAGTGGGAGAGATCTTCGTTCACGTCCCTCTGTTCGAACTTAACAGGTTTAGCGGAGACCTGAATTCGACATTTGGCGCGCCAGGTAGGGGGCATGCCGAAATCTCGCCTCTCCGATGACCTCGTCGCATTCTCGTCGTCAACCCTGCTCCACAGCCATGGTGGACACATGCCGAGCTCGCACCGCCTGCCGCGCTGCGAGCGTTGCTCAAACGGCATCCGCGGGCAATGGCGCACCGCTCAGCCCCAAATCGCCGGTCGCCAAAGCTACCACCGACTCGGCTGTCCACGAGCAGCAGGACTCCTCGCTGCCGCTGTCTGTGCGGCGGGATGGCCGCTCGACAACACCTTCACCCTCGCCTGCCGCGGCGTCGTCCTTGCTGGTCCGCCGTGGGCCGGTCTACCGGCAGCCTGCGTTGCCAACAGCACGGGAGCTCTTGCGCTATGTCGGTGTACAAAAAAGGGGGTACACTTTTGTACCCCTATGACTGTGCACGGGCAGTCTGAGCCATGGGCACCACCGCACCAAGCAAGGCAAGGGAGGTAAGCCAGGGTAAGACCGAAGCTCAAGAGAACTAGAACGACACCAAAGAACAAGACCACGAAGAACCAAGGGACGAGGCGGGCTCCCTCGGCAAGATCCTTGCCGGGGCCGGCTTTAGCAGCCCCGGCAAGACCCCTGCCACGGCAACTCGCCCCACGCCTACGGACCATATCACCCTTGAGTCCGCTACCCTCATAGGGCAAGGATTCGGGAGACATCCCCGTAGTGGCATGCAGATCTTTGTGAAGACATTCGAGATCAGATACGCACTAAGAAGACGACGACCCTTGGCGGGATCCCAGCCAAGGAAGACCACAAGACCTCCGGCAAGCACCTTGCCGGGTATGGCAGCAGGCGCCGCGGCAAGACCATTGCCGGGGCCCCGGCAAGGCCCATGTCAAGGACATCCGCAGGGCCACCATCAGGCCCATGCCGACTAAACTTCCACCGCCGTATGCAGCTGCCGACCCAACCAGCTGGGCAGGCACCTGCATGGCGACATGCAGATCTTCGTGAAGACCCACCATTGCACCACCTCAGCTGCTTGCCTACCTACATGGCATCTCAGGCATCTCTGACCAGGGGTTCTTGGACTCAGTGTCGTGACTTGGGCCTCGTGCAGTCTCCTGAGTTTTCCTCCGGTGTTGCTATGTCCCTTGTAGTTGTTCGATAAACAATACGGGTTGAGCCTGAAGAATCTTCAACAACTTCTCGCCTGATGAGGTGATGCGGTGAAGGTGCCCCCTTGTAGCTGGCGTTGACTTGGTCTCTTCTTGTCTCTTTAATCATGACGACCCCTTGTGCCTTCTGGGATGTCGAGGGTACCAGGTAGGCAATCCGTATGCAATGACAATAACAAGGCATAATAGAGGTCCAACATGTCGGTTTCGTTGATGAAAACATCGACACCAAGAGCGGGGGACGAAGAGAACCGTTTTCCTACTCACTATAGTGAGGCGGACCAAATGGCGAGGTTCTCATCCACCGGTGGTTGCCGATACAACAACGGTAGTGACAGGATTACTCTATTAGCGATGCATATCATGATTTTGCATAACCTATACCCTGGTCATCATAGGCCAATGTTGCATCATCATGGGGCTCTGTCAAGGGTGTCACCATCTTCTGGGTCTTCATGTCCCCATTCCTCGAGGAAGGATTTTCTGTTGGTATCGTCTTGTCGTGGTGTCGCCACTCTTGCGTGCAGAAGCGGTGGGTGAGTGTTTGGCAAGGTGCACTCCACGAGGATTACAGAAAATCCAGTGGTCAGGGGCATAGGGGTTCTAGTGACCAACGGTTTTGAAGGGGGAAGAGATTAGGTATGGCCTAGTTTTTGAAAAACTGAGAAGGGAGAGAAGTATATATATAGTTTTGAAAACTAGTAATAGTTTAGGAATTAGTTTTTACCCTAACTAACGACCATGCTAACTAAGGCTTCCTACAGTCAACCTGGCTCTGATACCAGCTCTGTGGGGACCCCGACTCATAAGTCGTGATCATCGAATGCACGTGTACAGTGATCCTAGAGATCAATGCTCACAGAACACACAGAAGATGAATAACAAGAGTCTTACATCCATACATACCGTATTACACAAATAGGACCATTATGGTCAAGTCTTGAGTATATCATCGCAGCGGAAATCTTCAATAACAACTTGGACCCATGCCGTCTGCCTTAACCCTACAGGCATTCTGACTGGGAAGCGTCCTAGCTCGCATGCTCGTCACCAAGAAATCTTCATCATATCCTGTTCTCTCATGCCTGGCCAATAAAATAACCAGTGGCAAGCCAATGAGTACTTTGAATGTACTCGCAAGCAACCCAAGTGTGATGACAGAATAATTATGCAAGGCTCTAGTGCTAGATTGGCAGTTTTGCGGAAAGCTAGTTTTTCATATGCAAGTATGAACAACATATAACATGGACATGCATGTGTCTGCAACAAGTATCAGGAGGTCACATACATCATTATCGAGAAAGAGTTGTAATCAACTCATGCTCAAGCTCATTTTGACTTTCTCACAATCACATCAACAGATTCACCCAAACCGTGTTGTTTTCCAGAAACTTATGGACATAGTCTAAGTAGCACCACCCAACTGTCCCTGACCGCGGACACGGCTATTCGAATAGTTTGACACTCTGCAGAGGTTGCACACTTTACCCACAAGATCCGGGGAACTTCCGTGTCATCCACGACCCGCGGTGCCTCGAGTACCCGGGGTAAGCACCCGATCACTATCTTTCCCTAGACGACACTAACATAGACTCCACTCGATTGGTAACATCCCCATGCCAAACATTTCACATCTTAAAGACTGTGGAGCCTTGCTCCCATATTCATCACATGCCACTGACACGGGGTACCAACGGTGTGTTCGGTGCCCTGTGAAAACAGTCATGGCCGCCTATCCAAGCACGACCCCGTCCCGAGAGTGACCTCATGACACCCCCGTCACTAGTAATGCGGGCACCATGCTAGTATCGACCTAGGTAATCAATAATGCCCTTTCCCATATAAGGGTAGAGTGGTTGCGCATGTTTGGTTGGGACGGTAGTCACACATAAATCTAATCCATCTCTGTCAACAACACTCTCATCAAGCCTCGGTACACTACTTCTTCACCAAGTAGTGCCCTAGTTCTCATCATCTCCCAGGGGCATTAGTGGCACCCACTGGGTTATTTGCAAGTATGTCAGACCACACTTGTTTCACTCAATGCATATCCCTGACCCATTTTGCGTATCCAACTACTATAGCATATATCTATCTACTCCCACCCGCATAACCCTCATAGGAAGGTAGGGTCATGTTTGATGCAAGTTTCAATAGTAAAGTAGCAAAGGTACCAACCAAAGTGGTCACCTCTTCTACATGATTCCGATGCATTGATAATAAGGTGCTATGAGACATGCATAAAAAGGTTTCTCGAACATGGTCAAAGAGCTGCTTGCCTTATCCTTCCGAGTCTTCAAACCTTCTGGTCCATCTCCGAGTACTCCGTTTATTTCGTCGACTAATAATGGAAACAATCATAATAAGCAACACAACGAAGTAAAAATAAAAGTGCTCTAAAAATAGGAATTGGACTTTTCTAGGATACCTCTGGTCATATGAAAAATAACCAAGATGATTTCATTGGAGTATGATCAATGGATGGTTTGGCACATTTCAATATGATGGAATCAAGGGGTTTATGGATTTGAAAGAAGTGTACAGAAATATATTTTTGAATGATGAGCAGAGGCACCTATTAATCAAGTCATGATTTTAGAAGCATCTAGGAGTTGGTCTCACTAGATTTGGAGTCCAAATGAATTTCCTAGGATTTTGCAAAGTTGATAAATATGAAGAAATGGCTCATTATTTGGTGGGGTACATAAAGTATTAATAAAAATGTTCCAAAACTAAGTTTGGATATGACAAACACCTGGGAATTTGTACCACTGCATTTGGATCAAATTTGAGCCCTCTGTGATTTTCTAAAGTTCATCACGGAAATAGAATAATGACACTTAACAGGATTAAATGGCATATGGAAATAGGGTGTTTCACCAAATTTGGGCTTGTTTGAAGAAACTTGCCAATGTAACTTTGGTGAACCCTAGAAATCAACAAAAATGGTTTGACCATGTTTGAGTTAAGCTAACCATCTCCCCTTGATGCACCACTTAGTGTAGTGTCATCATTTGGGGTTATGATCATGCCCACAAAGTTTGAAGCCCCAGGTAAAAAGTTGGTAATGTAGAGTTGTTCAAATTTGGATCTGGTCAGAAAGGGTTTTGGGGCACTTAGATCAAGTTATGCTTCTCCAAAACTTGTGCCATTTGGCATAGATGCATAATTACATATTTTTAGCATGTGCACCAAGTTTGAGAGCATTTGGACAAGTTTGGCAATGTAAAGTTGCTCAAACTTCAAAATGGACAGAAATGGTTTTGAAGGGTTTTGAGGATGTTTTCTTGCTTCCCAAGGCATGGGGCTTGGCAAGATCATCCAATATGTCACACTTGACATGATAGAATTTCCCTGGAATTTTTGGAGAATATTCCCTTTGTAAATATTTCCAAAGCTTGAAATATCCAAAAAGGGTTAATGAAGGATTTGTCCAATATTTTGAACATGACCATGTGTTGAAACTCTTATATATGGACAATATATGTCCTATGAGTCTCTCTGAATTTTGGCAAATATTTTTGAAATAATTAAATAATTTTTCCCTATTAAAGACCATTTCTGGCCTTAAGAAAAAGCTTTTAAATAAAATATAAAATTAACTTTTAAAATTATAACTTTGTGGTTTCTGGGAGTCCTATACCTAATAGGATTCAAATAAACTTTTTGAGAGATTTTTCACACCCTAATTAAGGTACTTGAAGTGCAAACCTCAATTCAGGGGTTTTTGGAAGACTAAATTTATAAAATGCTATTTGGCCAAAAAAAATATAAGAAAAATCTATACTGGTCTATACACATGGCATGATCATTGGGAAAAGGTTTTGGATCAAGGAGATGAAGTATAAGAGTTGGAGGATTTATTTGATTTTTAGAGCACTAGCAAACAATAGACAAAAATCAATCAAGCAAAGTCAAAACACTCAAAAGTTTTTGTCAATCCACATTTTTAGCATGATCACCAGCTTAAGCAATGTGGCATGAAAATCAGGGTGTGACAGACCTACCCCTCTTACAAGAATCTCGTCCCCGAGATTCCCAGACTAGGCGTGGAAAGGAATACGGAGCCTTGGATACGGGGTAGTCTTCACTTCTTCTTGTTGGTTCTGCTTCCGAGTGGTGCTCCATGGAATCTTGAAGTACTTGGTGGTGTGGCGTCTTGCTTGTTGCCTTTGATGCAGGTTGCTGAGGGGTCTCTTGCATAGCTTAGGTTGGGTTAGTTGTCAAAGGCTCGGTGATCGATGTCTTTGCGGGGATCGGGCTAGTTAGGAAGTAAGAAGTACTTCTAGAGTGGTGACCCGTGGAATATTTGGTGCACGATGGGTATCTCAGGTGGTAAATCTAGCTGGTAGCCGTCTACTACTTGACTGGCAGTGAACTTGAAGGAAGTCGGTAAATCTTGGTGTGAGCGTCCCTTCGACACGGAAAAGCTTGGTTCCTTTGAGAGGAGTGGTTTGCAGACACGCCCGGTCTTGGTCACAGAAGATTACTTCTTCATGACGGTGGTCGGTGTAGTTCTTCCTTCTTGACTTGTCGGTCTTCAATCGTCTTCTAACCAGCTGTACAGCTCTTCTTTTGTCTTCGGGCAGACAAGTAGGCCATCAAATAATGATGTTACCCAACTTGTCCAATTACTCCATGAGGTCTATGGGGTACGCAAGGTAGGCTGGGGTATTGGTGGTGGTCTCCGTTGAGTACTTGCAAGGTCTTCCTGACTTAGAGCGAAGGCCCGTGGTCAGAATCTGACCAGGTTGTGGCTTGGTGGGGCTTAAGGGTTTCAAGGATTCTAGTGAGTGAGTGAAATTTTATTATCTTATCCTTAAGAACGGTTTCTGAGATGCCAATAGCTCCATCTAGTACTCCGAACGAAAAAACATCCTCTCGCATAGACCATCTTCAATCACCACTCATGCCATACATATCCTCATGACTCTCAAGAGGCGGTCTAACAAAATTGTACTTGTCTATGATCCCCATATCCATATGTATGTCTACCCCTAAAATCCATGGGTAGATCATACATGCTGCTAAGCTTAAATTAAACTCCACAATCCAAGCACTCAACCTATTCTTGCAAGGCTCACGATAAGGCATCTCTATTCTAAGGAAACACGTCATATGCCACTCCAAGATTTTTTTTCCTTCCTATAGGTCAAGTCCAATAGCCCGGTAATTTCCATCAATCACCACATAATCCAACAATTCTACAAATCCGATGTCTACGGTGCTCCACAAGATCTCAAGTCCCTACAATACCCAAATACTTGGAAGGACTATGCATTACGATAGTAAGTCCACCAAATTCCCAACATCCGGGTCAAGTAAACTCCAAGGTCACGACTATATAGATCCCTAAATCAATTCCGACAAATAATCCAATCTCCCAGTTTATTGTCCACCGAGAAGCATGGTATCATGATCAGGATCATCGGTCTAATCCAATTTACTCCAAACCATGCAAACATATATAGCATTTATACCAACCAGAATCACCTACATAAATCCAAATCTCATGTCCAACGGGTACTCCTACATGCTTCCCCAAAGTCATGATCCCACCAATATGAAACCTCACAATCCATCAAGGTCTCAGATAATTCCTCGAAGTCACTGATATAAAGCCACCAAGTCATCTGTCTAATATCCTCAAATTGGTCTATCTATGGCATCGTCAGTTCTTGTGCTATATTAGGATAGAAATGTGCTCACTCACTGTGTCCACTAGTTCCTTTACGAACCCAGTGTTGTGCAAGGTTACAAAGGCTTAACAGGTTCTCTCGCAAATCCATGGGTTAAGCTCATGGTTAAGGATTCGTGCTGGAGTGTCCCGTGAAATATCAAAGGGTCTAGGAATGGGTTTCTAGTCTGGAGGGTTAAACATAATTCTACGGGGTTGCACTTGATCGTGGAGGTTGTAGCAGAAGTCTTCAGTGCCAGTTGGTTGCCGAGGTAGAATCCTTGGCGCATCTTGTCTTGCGGGTCTTCAGTTGGGGAGAGAGAAGAGAGGGAAAAAGTAGCGTAGAGGAGGGAAATGCCTAAAGGGGGTTCTATAGTGCAGGTGCAAACAAACAGGTGCAAAAGGCCGAAACAAAGAAACAAGGCAAGGAAGATGATATAGCCATGCACTTGTTGCCTAGGGAAAAAGTGCAACTTATATCAAAACACAAACAAATAAAAGCAAACAACACACAATCATGGTTCTATTCGAACCATCATACGGACTCGACTCCGCATAGGGGGTACACGACTCATCCTACCCTAGGGGTTCTCGGACTCAGTGTCGTGACTTGGGCCTCGTGCAGTCTCCTGAGTTTTCCTCCGGTGTTGCTATGTCCCTTGTAGTTGTTCGATAAACGATCCGGGTTGAGCCTGAAGAATCTTCAACAACTTCTCGCCTAATGAGGTGATGCGGTGAAGGTGCCCCCTTGTAGCTGGCGTTGACTAGGTCTCTTCTTGTCTCTTTAATCATGACGACCCCTTGTGCCTTCTGGGACGTCGAGGGTACCAGGTAGGAAATCCGTACGCAATGAAAATAACAAGGCATAATAGAGGTCCAACATGTCGGTTTCGTTGAAGAAAACATCGACACCAAGAGCAGGGGACGAAGAGAACCGTTTTCCTGCTCACTATAGTGAGGCGGACCAAATGGCGAGGTTCTCATCCACCGGTGGTTGCCGATACAGCAACGGTAGTGACAGGATTACTCTATTAGCTATGCATATCATGATTTTGCATAACCTATACCCTGGTCATCATAGACCAATGTTGCATCATCTTGGGGCTCTGTCAAGGGTGTCACCATCTTCTGGGTATTCATGTCCCCATTCCTCGAGGATGGATTTTCTGTTGGTATCGTCTTGTCGTGGTGTCGCCACTCTTGCGTGTAGAAGCGGTGGGTGAGTGTTTAGCAAGGTGCACTCCACGAGGATTATAGAAAATCCAGTGGTCAGGGGCATAGGGGTTCTAGCGACCAAAATTTTTGAAGGGGGAAGAGATTAGGTATGGCCTAGTTTTTGAAAAACTGAGAAGGGAGAGAAGTATATATATAGTTTTGAAAAATAGTAATAGTTTCGGAATTAGTTTTTGCCCTAACTAACGACCATGCTAACTAAGGCTTCCTACAGTCAACCTGGCTCTGATACCAGCTCTGTGGGGACCCCGACTCATAAGTCGTGATCATCGAATGCACGTGTACAGTGATCCCAGAGATCAATGCTCACTGAACACACAGAAGCTGAATAACAAGAGTCTTACATACATACATACCGTATTACACAAATAGGACCATTATGGTCAAGTCTTGAGTATATCATCGGAGCAGAAATCTTCAATGACAACTTGGACCCATGCCGTCTGCCTTAACCCTACAGGCATTCTAACTGGGAAGCGTCTTAGCTCGCATGCTCGTCACCAAGAAATCTTCATCATATCCTGTTCTCTCATGCCTCGCCAATAAAATAACCAGTGGCAAGCCAATGAGTACTTTGAATGTACTCGCAAGCAACCCAAGTGTGATGACAGAATAATTATGCAAGGCTCTACTGCTAGATTGGCAGTTTTGCGGAAAGCTAGTTTTTCATATGCAAGTATGATCAACATATAACATGGACATGCATGTGTCTGCAACAAGTATCAGGAGGTCACATACATCATTATCGAGAAAGAGTTGTAATCAGCTCATGCTCAAGCTCATTTTGACTTTCTCACAATCACATCAACAGATTCACCCAAACCGTGTTGTTTTCCAGAAACTTATGGACATAGTCTAAGTAGCACCACCCAACTGTCCTTGACCGCGGAAACGGCTATTCGAATAGTTTGACACTCTGCAGAGGTTGCACACTTTACCCACAAGATCCGGGGAACTTCCGTGTCATCCGCGACCCGCGGTGCCTCGAGTACCCGGGGTAAGCACCCGATCACTATCTTTCCCTAGACGACACTAACATAGAGTCCACTCGATTGGTAACAGCCTCGTGCCAAACATTTCACATCTTAAAGATTGTGGAGCCTTGCTCCCATATTCATCACATACCACTGACACGGGGTACCAACGGTGTGTTCGATGCCCTGTGAAAACAGTCATGGCCGCCTATCCAAGCACGACCCCGTCCCGAGAGTGACCTCATGTCACCCCCGTCACTAGTAATGCGGGCACCATGCTAGTATCGACCTAGGTAATCAATAATGCCCTTTCCCATATAAGGGTAGAGTGGTTGCGCATGTTTGGTTGGGACGGTAGTCACACATAAATCTAATCCATCTCTATCAACAACACTCTCATCAAGCCTCGGTACACTACTTCTTCACCAAGTAGTGCCCTAGTTCTCATCATCTCCCAGGGGCATTAGTGGCACCCACTGGCTTATTTGCAAGTATGTTAGACCACACTTGTTTCACTCAATGCATATCCCTAACCCATTTTGCGTAGCCAACTACTATAGCATATATCTATCTACTCCCACCCACATAACCCTCATAGGAATGTAGGGTCATGTTTGATGCAAGTTTCAATAGTAAAGTAACAAAGGTACCAACCAAAGTGGTCACCTCTTCTACATGATTCCGATGCATTGATAATAAGGTGCTATGAGACATGCATAAAAAGGTTTCTCGAACATGGTCAAAGGGCTGCTTGCCTTATCCTTCCGAGTCTTCAAACCTTCTGGTCCATCTCCGAGTACTCCGTTTATTTCGTCAACTAACGATGGAAATAATCATAATAAGCAACACAACGAAGTAAAAATAAAAGTGCTCTAAAAATAGGAATTGGACTTTTCTAGGATACCTCTGGTCATATGAAAAATAACCAAGGTGGTTTCATTGGAGTATGATCAATGGATGGTTTGGCACATTTCAATATGATGGAATCAAGGGGTTTATGGATTTGAAAGAAGTGTACAGAAATATATTTTTGAATGATGAGCAGAGGCACCTATTAATCAAGTCATGATTTTAGAAGCATCTAGGAGTTTGTCTCACTAGATTTGGAGTCCAAATGAATTTCCTAGGATTTTGCAAAGTTGATAAATATGAAGAAATGGCTCATTATTTGCTGGGTTACAGAAAGTATTAATAAAAATGTTCCAAAACTAAGTTTGGATATGACAAGCACCTCGGAATTTGAACCACTGCATTTGGATCAAATTTGAGCCCTCTGTGATTTCCTAAAGTTCATCACAGAAATAGAATAATGACACTTAACAAGATTAAATGGCATATGGAAATAGGGTGTTTCACCAAATTTGGGCTTGTTTGAAGAAACTTGCCAATGTAACTTTGGTGAACCCTAGAAATCAATAGAAATGGTTTCACCATGTTTGAGTTAAGCTAACCATCTCCCCTTGATGCACGACTTAGTGTAGTGTCATCATTTGGGGTTATGATCATGCCCACAAAGTTTGAAGCCCTAGGTTAAAAGTCGGTAATGTAGAGTTGTTCAAATTTGGATCTGGTCAGAAAGGGTTTTGGGGCACTTAGATCAAGTTATGCTTCTCCAAAACTTGTGCCATTTGGCATAGATGCATAATTACATCTTTTTAGCATGTGCACCAAGTTTGAGAGCATTTGGACAAGTTTGGCAATGTAAAGTTGCTCAAACTTTAAAATGGACCGAAATGGTTTTGAAGGCTTTTGAGGATGTTTTCTTGCTTCCCAAGGCATGGGGCTTGGCAAGATCATCCAATATGTCACACTTGACATGATAGAATTTCCCTGGAATTTTTGGAGAATATTCCCTTTGTAAATATTTCCAAAACTTGAAATATCCAAAAAGGGTTAATGAAGTATTTGTCCAATATTTTGAACATGACCATGTGTTGAAACTCTTATATATGGACAATATATGTCCTATGAGTTTCCCTGAATTTTGGCAAATATTTTTGAAATAATTAAATAATTTTTCCCTATTAAAGACCATTTCTGGCCTTGAGAAAAAGCTTTTAAATAAAATATAAAATTAACTTTTAAAATTATAATTTTGTGGTTTCTGGGAGTCCTATACCTAATAGGATTCAAATAAACTTTTTGAGAGATTTTTCACACCCTAATTAAGGTACTTGCAGTGCAAACCTCAATTCAGGGGTTTCTGGAAGACTAAATTTAGAAAATGCTATTTGGCCAAAAAAAATAAGAAAATTCTATACTGGTCTATACACATGGCATGATCATTGGGAAAAGGTTTTGGATCAAGGAGATGAAGTACAAGAGTTGGAGGATTTATTTGATTTTTAGGGCACTAGTAAACAGCAGACAAAAATCAATCAAGCAAAGTCAAAACACTCAAAAGTTTTTGTCAATCCACATTTTTAGCATGATCACCAGCTTAAGCAATGTGGCATGAAAATCAGGGTGTGACATGATGTTTGTGCGCCTAGTAACTGGCCACACACCGCCAAATCCAAAGACGGAGCCAGACCCTCCGCGGGTGGCGCGGGGCCTTCCAAGATCGCTACCGCATCACCCGAAGGCGACGCAAGGGCCTCCAGGACTCCTACGCCGGCGCCAACAGCGCGCTCCTCCCAAGCAGCCCGCGACGAACGGCATCATCACGCCGAAGATCCCAGGCGTCGCCGCGGGAAGAGCCCCGAGCGCCACTCCCGAGATGTAGAAGACCTGCCCGCCTGCCGAAGCGCTGGTGAAAACGGCATGCGATTGCGGGATCGTGATAGAGCTCCTCCTGACATGGTCAGGAGTCGAAGGACGCCGCGGTCCGTGCAGGTTTCGCTACCGCTAACCCCAGCAGAAGCCCTGGCGCGCGCGTAGTTGCTCCTCAACTTTCCTCCCGTTACAGGGAAACTCGACGAATGGAGAGCCACCATCTGAAGCCTTGTCGCGGTCGCCAACAAGGATGAACCAAGTCCAGCGAAGCCCCCGGGTCGACGCTGCAATGGGGTCCCACGCACCAGTGGCGGGAGGAACGGCAGCACCGTGGCCACGGTGAATTCGCCTACTCCTCGCCCGGTACCGCATGTGTCGACTCGTCGAGGCGTCGCGGGTGACAACATGTCCATAGCGTCGTCCGACCCACGGACCCACGGCGACTAGCGTCAAGTTCTTCAGGATCGAGCTCATGAAGACGCTCGAACCACCATCGAGCACCGGCGCGGAGCGTGCCACCAGTCAGACAGGCGAGAAGGGCCTGCTATGAATCGCCCAGCACCGGAGAGCCCTAGAGGTCTACCTTACGAGGTAGGTTGTCCGGCTTTTACCCGTGAGCTGTGGCAGTTCAAATGGCCCACTCACTGCACCTTCAAGCCTGACGTTGGCGAGAAGTACAACGGCAAGACCCACCCGTCGGAGTTCCTCAGCATCTACACCATCGCGATGCAAGTTGCCGGAGCCCGCGACGATAAGCGCGTTTCATCAGAACGTGCATAACCGCAAGATGCGCGAAGAGCTGGCAATGAACAAGGTGAAAGACGTGGCAGAAATCTATGTTCTTGCTAACAGATGTGCCCGGGCTGAAGAGGGAAGGAAATACCCCGGCAAAGATGTCGTCGCGGAAACAGACTCTTCAGATGAGGATGCTGCCGCCCCAGCAAAGAAAGGCCGGCGCCGCAACAGGAAGCGCAAAGGTAAAGCCGTGCTTGCCGTCGAGGGATCTGATGACACAGGCTCCGCCAAGAAAACCAAGGCGGATGACCCCGGTAAGGAAATTGCCGGGTGTGTCGCCTACCGGGCCTTGGCGGCTGCCGAGAAGCCAGGAAACTCCAACAAGCAATACTGCAAGATCCATCGCACCAAAGGCCATGATCTCCAGAAGTGCCGGCAGGTTGAGCTCCTTGCTGAGAAGTAGAGGGCTGAATATGAGAGGCGGGACAAGGAGAAGGTCCAGGACGGTGCTGAGGGGTCCGGCAAGAAGCGTGACGGCCAAGCAGGCCGTCGCGGAAAGGATAAACAGCAGGAGAGGCCCGCCCGGGGCCGTGATAGAAAGCCGGAAGACGACGATCACGAAGAGGACGATGAGTCCGGCGACCAAGAGTTTCAGAAAGCCACGGAGGCCATGTGCGCCGATGGCTGCGCCTCGCTGCATACTTCTCACCGCCAGCTTAAAAAGTGGACGCGTGAGATTACAGCGGCGGAGCCGTCGTCTGGTGCGCAAAAGCCGCTGAAATGGTCCAGCACGCCTATCATTTTTGACGCTAAGGATCACCCTGATCGTACTACTGCGGTCGGGTGCTTGCCGTTGTTGGTTTCACCGACAATACGCAACCTCAAGGTGACAAAGATGCTAGTCGATGGCGGGGCCGGTCTGATCTTAATCTCGCCTACCGTGATCGAGAAGCTACAGATTCCTGATGGAGACCTCGAAGAGATGGGCACGTTTCAGCGGGTCAACCCGGGGAGAAGTCAACCAAAGGGGAAGGTCACGCTGCCCGTGACTTTTGGAAGTGATCTGAACTACATGACAGAAAGGATCGTGTTAGATGTTTCCAAGATCCCCTTGCCTTACAACGGGATCCTTGGCCGCCCAGCGCTGGCCAAGTTCATGGCAGCGTCACCCTACGCCTACAACACCCTGAAGATGCCAGGACCTGTGACGATCATCACCATCCCCTCCGATAAGATAGATGTGCTGATTTGCGCTGACCAACTATACCAGCAAGCAGTTGCAGCAGCTGCTGCCACTAGGGCACTTGCTCCTGCCACTGGAGCCCCGGGGGGGAAGAAGAAGAAGAAGACCGGTGAGACCTCGGACACCCACTCCGGCAAGCGCACCTCTTCGGAGTGTAGTGCTCCCGTCGAGGACGTGCCGGAGAGCTCCACCGGCAGAAACAAGAAGTCCAGGGCCACACCGCCGGGACCAAGAAGGTTTCTGTCAAGGAGGACGGCACGGGAGGGGCTTTCACCATAAGCTCCACCCTTTACGACAAATAGGAAGACGCGCTCGTCACCTTCCTGCGGGCAAATGTCGATGTGTTTGCATGGCAAGCATCCGACATCCCCGGCGTTCCTAGGGAGTTGATTGAGCACCACCTTGTTGTTTGCCCTCATGCGCGGCCCGTCAAGCAGAAGATCAGGAAGCAAGCTTTGGAACGACAAGAGTTCATCACAGAGGAGATCTGAAAACTGGAAGCAGCGGGTTTGGTAAGAGGAGTGCTCCATCCAACGTGGTTGGCCAATCTAGTGGTAGTGCGCAAGGCAAATGGGAAGTGGAGGCTGTGTATTGATTACACAGATATCAATAAGGCTTGTCCCAAAGACCCCTTCCCATTGCCGCGCATTGACCAGATTGTTGACTCCACGGCTGGGTGTGACCTGTTGTCATTCCTCGATGCCTACTCCGGCTACCATCAGATCTTCATGACAAGAGAAGACGAAGAGAAGACAGCATTCATCACCCCATGTGGTACGTATTGTTTCGTACGAATGCCTTTCGGGTTGAAGAGTGCTGGCTCAACGTTTGCAAGGGCAGTCCAGATTGGTTTTGAACCCCAGCTACATAGAAATATGGAGGCTTATATGGATGATATAGTGGTTAAAACCAAGAACAAGGCAACCCTTATACCGGATTTACAAGAAAGATTTGCAAACCTACGCAAGATCAATCTCAAGCTGAACCCTGAGAAGTGCGTCTTCGGCGTCCCGTCCGGCAAGCTTCTCGGGTTCTTTGTGTCACAGCGTGGGATAGAGGCCAATCCGGACAAGATAAAAGCTATCGAACAGATTGAAGCACCCAAACGGGTCAAGGATGTGCGTCGGCTTGCTGGCTGCGTTGCCGCCATGAGCAGATTCATTTCCAAGTCTGCCGAGCGCGCCCTTCCCTTTTTCAAGATTTTGAAAAAGGCGGGTCCAATGGAGTGGACGCCAGAAGCCGAAGCAGCATTGCAAGATTTGAAGAGCAGCGACAGAGCCTGATGCCGTTGGTGCAGAGACGACACGGCCGGTTGGAGTGCCGCCAAGGAAGAAAATGATGCAGCATCCGGTCTACTTTGTTAGCTCCCTCTTGCAGGGGGCTAGATCAAGGTACTCCGGTGTGCAGAAATTGCTCTTCGGCCTTCTTATGGCCTCGAGGAAGCTGCGTCACTACTTCCAGGCACACGAGATCACTCTCGTCACTCGCCTCCCTCTGCAACGGGTATTGCACAATCCAGATGCAACGGGAAGAATTGTAGAGTGGGCACTGGAGCTGTCCAGCTTTGGCCTCAAGTTTGAAAGTACCTTGACGATTCAAAGCCGAGTCCTGGCGGAGTTCATTGCAGAATGGACCGCGACGCCTAATGAAGAAGCCCAGGAAACTGCTCTCCCTGGCAAAGAGGCGAGTTGCGAATGGATCATGTACTTTGATGGAGCTTTCTCCTTACAGGGCGCCGGGGCGGGCGTACTGCTTGTCGCGCCCACCCGAGAGCACCTCAAGTACGTGGTTCAGATGCACTTCCCCAGGGAGGTATCAACGAACAATACTGCCGAATATGAGGGGCTACTTGCTGGTCTTAGGATCGCGGCAGACCTCGGAATCAAGAAACTCATTGTCAGGGGCGATTCGCAGCTTGTCGTCAAACAAGTCAACAAAGATTACCAGAGCCCATTGATGAAGGCCTACGTCGATGAAGTGAGAAAGCTGGAAGAGCGTTTTGATGGTATACAGGTGGAGCACATTCCCCGAGCAGAGAACGACATCGCCGATTACCTGTCAAAGCGCGCTGCCCTCAAGTTACCTGTGGAACCAGGTACCTTTGTGCTTCAGCTTTCTCAGCCATCCGTTGATCCATCAACAGAGCAAAACAAGAGGAGGAAATCAGGGCCCGGCAAGTACTTTCCCGCCGAGCTTCTCGGAGCCGCCGGCAAGGATGTTGCCGGGGACACTGGGCCCGCCACGGGACGGCTAGCTCCGGTGGAGCGTCATGCTCTTGCCGTCGAGACAGCCGCTCCTATAGCGGAGGAAATGCCTTTAGTCCTCGCCGTCGAGCCCTAGGCTCCAGCGTGGGCACAGCATACCGTCCAATTCCTCCAAACTGGGGAACTTCCTGAGGAGCAGGAAGAAGCGGAAAAAGTAGCCCGTCGATCTGCTATGTACCAGTTCGTCAATGACGTCCTGTACAGAAAGAGACCGAACGGCGTGAAATTGAAGTGTATCCCTGGAGAGGAAGGACTGGGGCTGTTGGCAGAGATACTTGGAGGCATATGTGGATCCCACGTAGGGTCAAGAGCCCTTGCCGGCAAGGCATTTCGGCAAGGCTTCTTCTGGCCCACTGCCCTCCAGGATGCGACGACACTGGTCACCAGGTGTGAAGCGTGTCAGTTCCTTTCAAGGAAACTTCATCAACCAGCTCAAGCCCTTCAAACCATTCCTCTCTCCTGTCCCTTCTCGGTCTGGGGGCTCGACATACTGGGCCCTTTCCCTCGCGCTGTCGAGGGCTTTGAGTACTTGTACGTCGCAATCGACAAGTTCACAAAGTGGCCAGAGGTGGAGGTAGTGAGGAAGGTCACAGCCCAGTCAGCCGTCAAATTCTTCAAGGGACTAGTGTGTTGTTTTGGTGTACCCAACAGGGTCATCACCGACAATGGCACACAGTTCACAAGCTGCACCTTCCTGCAATATACCTAAGACCTCGGCAGCAAAGTCTGTTTCGCTTCCGTTGCTCACCCACGAAGCAATGGTCAAGCTGAGAGAGCAAACGCTGAAGTACTGCGAGGCTTAAGGACAAAGACCTTTGACAGGCTGCGCAAGAGTGCAAGGCGCTGGATTGATGAGTTGCCGACGGTTCTTTGGTCGATCAGAATGACGCCAAATCGAGCCACCGGCCAGACACCCTTTGCCCTAGTATATGAGGCAGAAGCAGTTCTCCCCACTGAACTCATATACGGGTCACCTCAAGTTCTCGCTTATGATGTGCTTGAGCAAGAGCAAATGCGGCAAGATGAAGCGACGCTTCTTGAGGAAGATCGTCTTCGGGCGGCTGTGAGAGCAGCACGCTACCAGCAAACCTTGCGCCGCTACCATAGCCGCAAGGTCCGTGCCCGAAGCTTTGAGGAAGGCGACCTTGTTCTTCGGCGCGTTCAATTGGCCAAGAATACCAACAAGTTGACGCCGAAGTGGGAAGGCCCTTATTGGGTAATACGAGTCACCAGGCCTGGCGCAGTCCACCTAGAGACCGAAAATGCCGTTCCGGTGAGCAACTCCTGGAACATTGAGCATCTTCGCAAGTTTTACCCGTGAGGCGCGACTTGCCAGGCCCCCCGGCAAGCCACCTTTGGTACAAGCCTTGCCGACAAGCCATGTAACCCTTTGTACAAAGCCAGGCGCAGACCCTGAGCATAAATAAATGAAGCGCTGGCGCCCTAAGTTATAGCATGCATGCTAGGTCGAGTCTCATCCTTGGTTAGGGTTGATAGTGCTTAGCGACGGCTAACCCCTAGCTTAGAGGTCGAGTTTGCATCTCTTTGTCTTTCTTTTATCTTCTTTGGTTCACAGGACACACAGATATCCTTGCTGAAACCACTTGGGGAGAAGAAAAGGAACAGACCAGCATCTAGGCCCCGGCAAGCCAGTATTGCCGGGGGTTGCAAGAGCAAAGATTCACCCACGGCAAACCAGGGTTGCCGGGGGCTGCAGCTTCAGATAAGTTCTTCATCCCTTATCATGCATTCCATTATGGACTGAGGTATGTGAAACCTCATTTTTTTTTCCTTAAATTACCGTGCTCCCCTAACTCTAGGCCCTAGGGCTCGTTCCTGGGACCAAGTTTGGTCATAGTCGCGGCAGTGAAAGGATGAAACAAGGAGCCTGAACCCACCTCATCCCTGCCTCCACCAAAGGTGTGAGAAAGGTAGAGCGAAGTGGGGAGACGGCAAGGCCTGTTGCCGGGCGAGAAAGTGTTTATCTTAAAGATATCAAGGATTTATTCCTTGTCGTGGGTTCCACCCACAAACAAATGAGCCGGAAAACATCCCTTTTTCATTAAAAACATTCCACTCAGGTACAGTCCATAGGTAATGAAAAACATGAACAAGGGGATTACAAGTTTTAAATTTAACAGACGCCCGAAGGCTTACAAACTAAAAAGAGATAAGATGCCCGTAATCCGTTTCTTGTCCCTCTCTTCAGGAGGCAGGTCAAGGAGGCGAGAAGGGCAAAAGGAGCACCTAGACGAGCTACGGGTGGCATAAGACACCGAGAGAACATCTTGGTGGCCGCGCAAAGGCTGGATGGTGATGGCGGCGCCGGAAGCAGAGCTCGAAGACGAGGCGGCAGGACGTCACTACGCGTCGAAGGCGTCGGTGCCCGCGTACTCTGACTTGACGGCCTTGCCACCTGCCCTCTTCCTTTTCCGCAGCCCCCCAACGCCAGCCGCCCAAGAAGACGGCCCCAAGAAGTTCAAGGAGCCGGCGACACGGATGATGGGGCCACCGGTGCCGCATGGAACGGCGCCCGAAACCTAGTCGGACCCGTCATCCTGCCGCCTACCACCCTCGTCGTCGTTGTCGCTGTCCTCCTCGTCACTCTCGCTCGGGGAGGAATCTTCATCATCAGAAGAGCTCTCCACGCAACACCTTGCACGAGTCCCGAAGTGCCCGAAGACCTTGACGGAAAGAAGGCCATCCTCCATCAACTTAAAATGGAGAGTGAGCCCATCCGCCAAGCTGTGGATACGAGCAAACGTCTTCCACCCCCGACGAAGATACATCATGTGAGGAGCAGGGAAGTCGATGCGGACCCGCGTACCGCTAATCCCGTAGCCCCTCATACGCAGCCACAATGACTGCGGCGGATCCAGCTCCATCTCCCGCGCAAAAGGAGTCGGGAGGCGAAGGCGACGGCGCGGCGGCCGGCGCAACCTGACAAAGAATTCACGGGGATTGTCCCCAACATGGACCTCCATCGGAGGAGGAGCCGCCGGCGGGGGCGAGGCCGGCGGGCCGCCCCGTCCTCCTCTTCCCTGAGCGCTGCAACCTCTACCCCGACCTCGCCCACAGCCTCGCCCTCTCCCCCTTCCCCTCGTGGTTGGCTCTACCACCATAGGTGCAGGAGGAGGAGGGACGCGTTGTCGAGCAACAACCCTTGCCGCCACCGTCGAAGGACCGGGATTCCCTTTCTCCATTGCAAGGGGAAGGAAGAAGCGAAAGCAGAAGAAGGAAGAAGATAAGAGAATACGGGGTGCCATCCCCCCTCCCCGCTCCTTATAAAGGAACAGGGTTGGGGCTCAGCCGCCCCGCTCGGCCAATCAAGACACAAGAAGCGCAGGGAACCAGGACCGACCCACTGCCCCAACCAGCGACGGCCCGGTTCCCCGCTTCCACCATTCGCCACCCCAAGCGCATGGGAGACACGTGGCCAATGCGCAGAACCGAGGTGACAAGTGAGGCGACCTCTCCCCACCCCGTGATCATGGGGAGTGGACGCCTTGAAGACCGCGCCTCGACTCCATTCAGTAAATGGGCCGCGCCTCCACGCCTCCCTCCGTTTATGGGGAAGGCGCGAACCGCCCCTTTACTGTGATGTGACGCCCACGTCACGCACAACCCTCCACACCGCGCCACGCGCGCGGATCGTGGGAGGCGCAGCGCGCGAAAAGTCTTACCACGGTAAAAACCATCCCGCCTACCCGCGCACCGTTCTGGCCTAGCCCAACAACGCGTCTCGCTTATATGTGGCCCAGGCCCGGGGGATCCTGTCAGTGTACAAAAAGGGGGGTACACTTTTTGTATCCCTATGACTATGCACGGGCAGTCTGAGCCACGGGCACCGCCGCACCAAGCAAGGCAAGGGAGGTAAGCCAGGGTAAGACCGAAGCTCAAGAGAACTAGAACGACACCAAAGAACAAGACCACGAAGAACCAAGGGACGAGGCGGGCTCCCCCGGCAAGATCCTTGCCGGGGCCGGCTTTAGCAGCCCCGGCAAGACCCTTGCCGCAACAACTCGCCCCACGCCTATGGAGCAAATCACCCTTGAGTCCGCTGCCCCCATAGGGCAAGGATTCGGGAGACATCCCCGTAGTGGCATGCAGATCTTTGTGAAGACATTCGAGATCAGATACGCACTAAGAAGATGACGACCCTTGGTGGCATCCCAGCCAAGGAAGACCACAAGACCTCCGGCAAGCACCTTGCCGGGGATGGCAGCAGGCGCCGCGGCAAGACCCTTGCCGGGGCCCCGGCAAGGCCCTTGCCAAGGACATCCGCAGGGCCACCATCAGGCCCATGCCGACTAAACTTCCACCGCCGTATGCAGCTACCGACCCAACCTGCTGGGCAGGCACCTGCGTGCCGACATGAAGATCTTCGTGAAGACCCACCATTGCACCACCTCAGCTGCCTGCCTACCTACATGGCATCTCAGGCATCGCTGGCCAGGACGCGTGTCGACACAAAAAGGAGCGGCGACAGACAAGACAGATCTCTCCCCCGTCCCCGATAAAGCAAGGACACCTAAGCAAGACGCATTAAATGCGCCTTGTCATGTAATGCGAGGGATAAACTCACATCACTGTACCCTTTCCACCTCCTGTGTGCCACTGTGGCAACCCCTTTTTCTATAAAAGGAGGCCCGAGGTGACCAGAAGGAGAATTCAGCTTTTGGGAGCTCCTCACGCCCCATAGCTAGCTGAAGAACACAGATATACAATCCACCAAAGCAGGAGTAGGGTTTTACGCATCATCGCGGCGCGAACCTGGATAAACGAACCGTGTGCTATCTGTTTGATCCGAACTTCTCTCAACCCCGCGCCCCGCTAACCTTTGTAGGGATTCTTGTGATCCCATAGGTGTCGTTCTCACTGACACACTACCACCCGGCGGGTGACCCCCACGACGAATGGCTCCATCGCATCACCGAGCACGTCAACACTGCTGAAGAGGCGCCAGCACCGATGCGCTCCTCACACCTTCCGTCGCCCCCGGCCTAGGACGAAGGCCGCGTGGTCCCGGATCCACCTCCACTCCACCATGCCGGCCAGGAGGCTCGGCGCGAGATTCCTCGACATGGCCAACCCCGCACAGCCCACGCGCATGACAGGGAGAACTGCTAGGCGATTCCGCATCCCCATACAGGGGCTCGTGGGCCCCCGGACCCGTAGCGCCCAGACCGCGCGCCACAGGAGGTGGCGGCGCCGGCGCCTCGAGAACCACTACCGCAGGCGTAGGGGGCGCCTGCGATCATGAGCGTGGCTGGGTGTCGTGCCCTAGCTCCTGAGCTACCGCGCCTCGTCTGGCCCGGCCAGTTCGAGCTAGACCGGCCTCTGCTCTACGACGACACCACCGACCCCACGGAGTTCATCCGACTCTACGAGCAAAGCATCGAGGCGTCCAACGGCACAGAGCAGGTCATGGCGAACTGGTTCCCCATGGATCTCAAGGACGACGCATGCTCCTGGCTCTTGAACCTCCCCGCGGGATCCATCTCCTCCTGGGAAGAACTTCGTGAGAGCTTCGTCGCCGACTTCAAAGGCACCTGTGGTCGAGCCCTAGACGGATGGGTGGTGTACTTCGACGGCGCAGGCTCTGGCGCCATGTTGGTATCTCCCACTCAGGATAAGTTGTACTACGTTGTGCAGCTCTGCTTCCAGCAGGGCGAGAAGGTATCCAACAACATCGCCGAGTACGAGGGTCTGATTGCCGGGCTCAAGGCCGCCGCCATGCTGGGGGTCAAGCGTCTCACCATCAGGGGCGATTCGCAACTCCTCGTCGACCTCTCCAACAAGAAGTACAAGCCCAAGGACGAGCACATGAGGGCATATCTCGAGGAGGTGCGTAGGATGGAGAAGCAATTCCAAGGGCTGGAGGTACAGCACGTGCCGAGAGGCACCAACAAAGAAGCGGACGACATCGCCAAGCGAGCCTCCAGGCGGGAGCCTCAAAGGCCAGGTGTCTTCGAGGAGCGGCTACCCAAGCCGTTAGCAGCACCATCAGCTCCTGAGCTGGCCTCCCCTCAGCAGGGGCTGCGTGGGGCGCCTCAGGACGATGACCCGTCCTGAGGACCACCTTCTAGATCCCGCTTGTTGCTCGCTGCGGAGCCTGAGGAGGGTTGCTGGACCCAAGAGCTCAAGATGTACTTACAACACGATGCCCTGCCAGACAAAGAAGAAGACATAGAGCGCGTGGTCCGACAGGCCACGGCTTACTGCATCCAAGACAGTGAACTCTACAGGAGGCGCCCCAACGCTGTCTCGCTAAAATGCATCCCAAGAAAGCAAGGGCGTGAGCTGCTGGCTGATATCCACGATAGAGACTGTGGTCATCACTCGTCATCCCACACCCTCGTGGGCAAGGCCTTCCGCAGCGGCTTCTATTGGCCCACGGCCCTCAACGATGCCGCGGAGCTCGTGCGAGCCTGCGAGGCGTGCTAGTTTCTCGCCAAGCAGATCCACAAGCCGACGCAAGGCCTCCAGACGATTCCGCTTTCCTGGCCCTTCGCAGTCTGGGGATTGGACATCCTAGGTCCATTCCCTCGGGCAGCAGGGGGCTACCGCTTCATGTACATTACCATCGACAAATTCACCAAGTGGGCAGAAGTGGAGCCTGTTCGTGCGATCCCAGCCGGGTCAGCTATCAAATTCATCTAGGGCCTCGTGAGGCGATTTGGGGTCCCCAACCGCATCATCACGGATAACGGTTCGCGGTTCACAAGCAATCTCATCAGGTCATATTGTGCTAACCTTGGAACACAGATCTGCTACGCCTCGGTGGCCCACCCCAGGAGCAACGGCCAGGCCGAGCGCGCCAACGTGGAGGTCTTGCGTGGCCACAAGACGCGCGGCTTCGAGAAGAAGCTTGAGGCTTGCGGCAGGGGCTGGATCGACGAACTCCAGTCTGTGATGTTGTCAATCTGAACCACTGCCACCAAACCTATGGGGGAAACTCTCTTCTTTCTCGTTTATGGGGCGGAGGCGGTCCTCCTCACGAGGTCAAGCATCGCTCCCCACGGGTCTTGGTATTCAATGAGGAATGCCAGGACGCCGCCTGGTGGATGGACCTCGTGCTCGGCGAGGAGGGCCGCCGCCGAGCTGCCCTCAGTGCGGCGCGGTACCAGCAGGCGCTGCTGCGGTACCACTGTCGCGGCGTCCGCGCAAGAACACTTGAAGTTGGTGACTTGTTCTTGAGGCGGGTCCTCTCCCGTGAGGTGCTACACAAGCTCTCGCCCATGTGGGAGGGCCCGTTTAGAATCGCCCGTGTCTCTAGGCCTGGTGCTATGCGCCTGGAGACGCAGAATGGGATACCTATCCTGAATTCCTGGAACATCGAACACCTCAGGAGGTTCTATCCATAATCAAGGCTCCGTGCCCGTGAAGGTCTCTACCCGTGACACTCTCACGTAATAATGAGTTGGGGATGTACACGCCTCGGAGTCTCCTGTGGGCCTACGAGCCCTCAGACGGGGCTCCCACCCATGCCCCAGTGGCAGTCCTTAGCTTCGTGCTGGGAAGATGACGTCGTGTAGGGGTCGGACGCGGCCTTTTTTCCTTTTTGCTTCGTGTTTGGTTGTCAGCCTTTTCTACTTCCTTGGCTATCAGCCCTTCCTCTACCCCATGCTATGAAGTTCTCGTGTTTCTCGCGCTTCTTGCATTTTGTTGAGAGTTCTGTGTTTTGGATCTTTCTCGCCGGCTTTAAGTTCAGCTATGCCACTCGCTCTCCTTCACGCACCTCACGCGTGGGGGGCTGGGGCACGGTCGGTCACCGGCCCTCTTCTGCCGTGGCGCCGTGACCTCGCCTGGCCAAGCGTGCTCAGGCTCTAGCGCCGGGCTTCTCAGTGCGAGCAACCTATCTACCGAGCCACTCAGGCTTTGGTGCTCTAACCCATGCTTGGCACTCTCAGAAGATCTCAGCAATTGACCCCCGCTCGGGGGCTATACGAGGCCATCAGACTCGGCCACCTCCTCATGACCCGATGGGGCTCATGATGCCGGGTTCATGAGGACTCCGCCTCAGGACGGCATGACGCATAAAAGCTAAATAACTTCACTCAGGCAACGAAAGCATGACGGCGAGTTCTCGCTTCTTACATATATCACAACCCATTACATGCCTCCTCAAGGCAACTTGAAATTTTGACGCAGAAAGGACATGAAGGAAAAATAAGAAGAAGAAGAAGAAGAAGAAGAAGCCGCTCCCGCTCAGTCGGAATCCTTCGGTTCCACTGGCATCACCGAACCGCAGCGGCGCGGAGATCCCCTCGCCTCGCCATACCGAGCTCGGCGGCGTGGTGGTTCATCACGGCCGCCACTGCTGGAGGAGTAGCTGCTCCCACAGAGGGGGGCGCCACGGCGCCCCCTAGGGCTGATGTCGTCTCCGGAGGAGGAGCCGCTCCTCCGGACGTCTTCGTCCTCCTCATCGTTAGCCTCGGGACAGCACCCAAGGCGCATCCCTTCCTCTGAGAAGACCCTGACGAACAGCGTGGAGACGCCATCGTACCAGAAGTGGAGCGCACACCTCCCATGCAGCCGGCGTGCCGGGGCAAACGACTGCCAGCCACACTCCAAGAACACATCGCCCAAGGGATCCACCTCAACCTCCACTCAGGATGCACCACTGCCGCAACCGACGGCCTGCAGCCATATACCACCAAGGCCTCTGGCCGGTAGCACGTCGCCAAACGAGCGGGGAAGCCTGAGCCATGGGCCACCGGGCTTCTCCGCCCACACCATGAACTTCGACGAGACATCGAAGGAATGGAACTGTGGGTGCGGAGGGCGCGTGACCAGCAGGCACCGTTGCATGCCCCCTCTTCCTCCGCGGCCGCGATCACCTACGCCATGGCAGGACGTTCCGCACCGTCCACCGGCGGCCGTGGCGGAGCTCAAAAGGCCGTGACCGCCTCCCCGAGAAGCCTCTGCGGGCGCAGCAGCACCTTGCGGGGACGACCGCGACCCCTCTTCGGCGGCAATGGGACTGGATCCTTCGGGGTCTTCCCCTTCTCCGCGGCGGATGGCTTCCTCGGCGGCGCCATGAAGATCTTGCGACAAGAGAGAAAGTGAAGGACAAGCAAGGAGAAGACGGCGCTGGCTTGGAAACGGCCTGGGGGCTCCCCCCCTAGTCCCATTTATAGGGCGGAGGAGCCCAACCGCCGGCCAATGGCGTCGCAGCCATTACTCCCTCGTCGCCCGCGCCAAGGAGTTGTCAAGTCGCACGATCACCAAGGCTGCGTGGGAAGCGGAGCCGCCACGTCCCGTCCAACAATCGCAAGCCGGCCTGGCCCGCAGCCTTTTAGGGCCCGCGGCGCTTCGTCCTCGGCTAAGGCTTCGCCCTGAAGCCAACTCTGCGCGCACCTCGGGCCTGGGGGCTACTGTCGGTGTACTGGGAACCAGGGTACCCAGACTTGCCTGTCTACGGGCCGCGACGCGCTCCTACTACGGCCTGGTACGGCCCAGCAGATTGACCAGCTGCCCAAGACCCTCGCGAGGGGATTAAGCCTCACGAGGAGAACAACGCCAAGACCCCCTCAGGAGCGGCCTCAGCCAGGTGCTTCGGAGGGGCGGAGAACCCAAGGCCAAGCCTGCCTCAGGAGGAGGCAGTGATATCAGCAGTGATGCATCGCGCCAGTGGGTGCCAGCGTGCGCCAGCGGCGCAGTTACCATTTCGGTGCAAGGGGGACAGCGCGGCCGCAAGTTCCTGAGGAGTGGGGCAAAGGTTTCCTCTTTGGTGCAACAAGACCGAAGACCACAAGGACGATAAGGGGGATGTCACCATCGAGCCCACCACCGTGTCATCGCCTGACCCTTTTGCAGGCGAAGACCGCTTTTGTCAGGGTAGGAATGTCCTTGTGTTCCCGCTCAAAAATGGCCGTTGTGGGATCCCTTCCCGCGTAAACATTTCGGGGGAAGAGGACCGTGGCCACCTATATAAGTAGATAGGACTCCCACTGCAAAGGGAACGGACGGATACACTCTGCCACCATACAAGGAGCAAGAACATTAGCCTCCTAACCCTCCGAAGCTCACCTCTTGAGCCCAGGAACCTTTGTACTAGCTTGTATCCCGGCTCGCCCGAGGCTAATCCACCAAAGCAGGAAGTAGGGTCTTACACCACACGGTGGCCCGAATCTGGATAAACTCTTGTGTGCTTGTTCGTTGTTTGCTTGAATCCTTCCACCGAGACGAGAGCGAGGCGCTGGGTAGACGTGAGTGGGAGAGATCTTCGTTCACGCCCCTGCGTTCGAACTTAACGGGTTTTGCGGATCCCTGAATCCGACAGCTTCTTCGTGGGTGGAGCCCTCCGTGGACTTGTCCAGCCGTTACCCTTCGTGGGTTGAAGTCTCCATCAACATGGATGTATGATAGCACCAACTATCGGAACCATGCCTAAAATCATCGTGTCCCCATTGCATTTGCCTTCTCCAAACCTGTAACACCCCCGGTGTCATGCTATAGTAACCCTCTATGATTAAGCTAATCACTTTGGTAAGTAGTGCTTGATCACCTTTGATTCAAATATCATTTGAATTCCCACTTGAGAATAAAATTCAATTAACATGTGAAATATGAAGTTGCACCAAAGTTGCTGCGAAATAGTTCATCTTTTAGCCAAAATTCCATAAAATGATTGTTAAGGAAAACAATATCACCTCAAAACCAAGATGGACTATAGCAATTAAAACAGTGCCATTTCAGCATTTTAAAATGCTATTTTTAATTGTGCAAATTCAAAATGGGTTTAGTTGCCCCTCAAACTTATAGTGGCACTGCCAAACACTACAAGGGATTTAAGTTGCCTAGTCCCACATTTTTTTAAAGTCCTTTGCTAGCCCAAACCTTTTTCCTAGTTGTCTTTGTTTTAAATAAAAAGAGAAAAGCAGAAAAAACAATAAAGACAAAAGGGCCTACCTGGCCTCTGGCCTAAGGCCCAGCGCGGCCCAGCCCACCAGACGCCCATGTCTCCCTCCACCTCTGTTCACCGGGGCACCGTGGATGTCGTCCGGCCGCACATGGCCGGGGTGGCCATGTGCAGGCCATCTGCTGCTGTCCCACGCGGATAAGGTCGCCGGCGACGCCCCTGCCAACCCTAGATCGCCCCTTGCTCCTGCCCCACTCCCCTCTCGCTCTAGCCTCTCTCTCCCTCGCTAGATCCACGCGCCCGCCGCTCCCGTGGTCACCGGCGTGCATCACCACAGCGACTGCCTCCCTTGCTCTCCTTCGTCAAGTCCATCCACTTCGCCTCCCACGACTACGCCTCCCTGACGAGCCGCAGGACGCAGAACGCCCTGCAACGCCGCCTCCGACCTACTTCATCCTCCTCGGCTCCGACGAGGTCGGCCCCCGATTCCGACCAACCCTGCTACTCCCGTCGCTCATCGGGCCTTCGTGCGCCTCCACTGTGAGCTCCTCTTCCTTCCCCCCGCCTTCTAGCTCGAGTCTGCGCCCCGTAGCTAGCCCGCCACCGTAGTTGTAGCTTGCCGCCGCCTCGCTCCATCGCTACCGTGGTAACCACTGCCACAGCTTGCGCCGAGCCTCGTAGCATGCTCCTGGGCCTCTCAGGGAGCCAACGCACTGTTGGGGAACGTAGTATTTCAAAACAAATCCTACAATCATGCAAGATCTATCTAGGAGAAGCATAGCAATGAGCGGGGAGAGTGTGTCTACATACCCTCGTAGACCGAAAGCGGAAGTGTCTAGTGATGCAGTTGATGTAGTCGAAGGTCTTCGTGATCCAACCAATCCAAGCACCGAACGTACGGCACCTCCGTGTTCAGCACACGTTTAGCTGGATGACGTCCCACGAGCTCTTGATCCAGTTGAGCGTCATGGGAGAGTTTCATTAGCACGACGGCATGGTGACGGTGATGATGAAGCTACCGGCGCAGGGCTTTGCCCAAGCACTGCAACTATATGACAGATGTGTGTAACTGTGGGGAGGGGCACCGCACACGGCTAAGAAATCAACTTGTGTATCTACGGGGTGCCCCCTCCCCACGTATATAAAGGAGGGAGGGAGGAAGAGGAGGAGGCCGGCCGGCCCAAGGGGTGGAGCGCACCCTAGGGGGCAATCCTACTCCAAGTAGGATCCCCCCCCCTTTCCTAATCCTAGAGGAGAGGGTGGAGGAGGGGGAGGAGAAGAAGAAGGAAAGCGGGGGCCGGCCCCCTAGTCCAATTCGGTCTGGGCTAGGGGAGCCACGCGCCCCTAGCTGGCCGCGCCTCCTCTTCCTCCACTTGGGCCCATGTGGACCAATAACCCTCCGAGAGGTTTCGATAACCTCCCGGTACTCCGATATTTATCCGATAACCCCCAAAACTCATCCGGTGTCCGAATATAACCTTCCAATACATAAATCTTTATGTCTCGTACATTCCAAGACTCCTCTTCATGTTTGTGATCACATCCGAGACTCCGATCTACCTTCGGTACATCAAAACACATAAACTCATAATACCGATCGTCATCGAACGTTAAGCGTGCGGACCCTACGGGTTCGAGAACTATGTAGACATGACCGAGACTCATCTCCGGTCAATAACCAATAGCGGAACTTGGATGATCATATTGGTTCCTACATACTCTATGAAGATCTTTATCGGTCAAACCGCATAACAACATACGTTGTTCCTCTTGTCATCGGTATGTTACTTGCCCGAGATTCAATCGTCGGTATCATCATACCTAGTTCAATATCGTCACCGACAATTATCTTTACTTGTTCTGTAATACATCATCTCGTGACAAACTCATTAGTCATTCGCTTGCAAGGCTTATTATGATGTGTATTACCGAGATGGCCCAGAGATACCTCTCCGACACCCGGAGTGACAAATCCTATTCTTGATCTATGCCAACACCATAAACACCTTTGGAGACACCTGTAGATCATCTTTATAATCACCCAGTTATGTTGTGACGTTTGATAGAACACAAGGTGTTCCTCCAGTATTCGGGAGTTGCATAATCTCATAATCATAGGAACATGTATAAGTCATGAAGAAAGCAATAGCAGTAAAACTAAACGACCAAGTTGCTAAGCTAAAGGATGGGTCTTGTCCATCACATAATTCTCCTAATGATGTGATCCCGTTGATCAAATGACAACTCATTTCTATGGTTAAGAAACATAACCATCTTTGATCAATGAGCTAGTCTAGTAGAGGCATACTAGGGACACTCTGTTTCGTCTATGTATTCACACATGTACTAAGTTTCCGGTTAGTACAATTCTAGCATGAATAATAAACATTTGTCATGATATAAGGAAATACAAATAACAACTTTATTATTACCTCTAGGGCATATTTCCACCAGCCAAATATGCATATAGTTGAAGGAAATATGCCCTAGAGGCAATAATAAAGATGTTATTTGTATTTCCTTATATCATGATAAATGTCTTTTATTCATGCTAGAATTGTATTAACCGGAAACTTAGTACATGTGTGGATACATAGACAAAACAGTATGTCCCTAGTATGCCTCTACTAGACTAGCTCATTGATCAAAGATGGTTATGTTTCCTAGCCATAGACATGAGTTGTCATTTGATCAACGGGATCACATCATTAGGAGAATGATGTGATGGACAAGACCCATCCGTTAGCATAGCACTATGATCGTTTAGTTTTTCTGCTATTGCTTTCTTCATGACTTATACATGTTCCTATGACTATGAAATTATGCAACTCCCGAATACCGTAGGAACACCTTGTGTGCTATCAAACGTCACAACGTAACTGGGTGATCATAAAGATGCTCTACAGGTGTCTCCGAAAGTATTCGTGGTGTTGGCATAGATCAAGATTAGAATTTGTCACTCCGATTGTCGGAGAGGTATCTCTGGGCCCTCTCGGTAACACACATCACAATAAGCCTTGCAAGCAAAAGACTAATGAGTTAGTCACGAGATGATGTATTACGGAACGAGTAAAGAGACTTGCTGGTAACAAGATTGAACTAGGTATAGAGATACCGACGATCGAATCTCGGGCAAGTAACATACCGTTTGACAAAAGGAACAACGTATGTTGTTATGCGGTTCTGACCGATAAAAGATCTTCGTAGAATATGTAGGAGCCAATATGAACATCCAGGTTCCGCTATTGGTTATTGACCGGAGATGAGTCTCGGTCATGTCTACATAGTTCTCGAACCCGTAGGGTCCGCACGCTTAACGTTTGATGACGATCGGTATTATGAGTTTATGAGTATTGATCTACCGAAGGTAGTTCGGAGTCCCGGATGAGATCACGGACATGACGAGGAGTCTCGGAATGTCCGAGACATAAAGATTGATATATTGGACGGCTATATTCGGACACCGGAAGTATACCAGAAAAGTTTCGGATTTATCGGGAATGCCGGAGGGGGTTACCGGAACCCCCTACGAGAGGGGATGGTCCATAGTGGGCCTAAAGGGAAAGAGAGAGGCAGCCCATAGGGCTGGCCGGCACCCCACCTAGGGTTCCTAGTTGGACTAGGATTGGGGGGGCGCCACCTCTCCTATTCCTTTCCCCCTTCTTCCTTTTGGTGAATCCTACTAGGAATAGGATTGCAATCCTATTCCTAGTAGGACTCCTTCCCTAGCCGCACCAGGAAGGGCCGGCCGGCCTCCCTCCCTTGCTCCTTTATATACGGGGGCAGGGGGGCACCCAAAGACACACAAGTTGAATTGTTTTAGCCGTGTGCGGTGCCCCCCTCCACAGAGTCACACCTCGGTCATACCGTCGCGGAGCTTAGGCGAAGCCCTGCGCCGGTGAACACATCATATCCGTCACCACGCCGTCGTGCTGACGAAACTCTCCCGTGAAGCTCAACTGGATCAAGAGCTCGTGGGACGTCATCAAGCTGAACGTGTGCTGAACGCGGAGGTGCCGTACGTTCGGTGCTTGATCGGTTGGATCGCGAAGAAGTTCGACAACATCAACCACGTCACTTGACGCTTCCGCTCCCGGTCTACGAGGGTACGTAGACACACTCTTCCCTCTCGTTGCTATGCATCTGGTAGATAGATCTTGCGTGATCGTAGGAAAATTTTAAAATACTACGTTCCCCAACAGTGGCATCATGAGCCAGGTCTATGCGTAGATGATATGCACGAGTAGAACACAATGAGTTGTGGGCGATACTAGTCATACTGCTTACCAGCATGTCATACTTTGCTTCGGCGGTATTGTGAGATGAAGCGGCCCGGACCGACATTACGCGTACGCTTACGCGAGACTGGTTTCACCGCTACGAGCACTCGTTGCTTAAAGGTGACTGGCGGGTGTCTGTCTCTCTCACTTTAGCTGAATCAAGTGTGGCTACGCCCGGTCCTTGTGAAGGTTAAAACAACACATACTTGACGAAACATCGTTGTGGTTTTGTATGCGTAGGTAAGAACGGTTCTTGCTTAAGCCCGTAGCAGCCACGTAAAACTTGCAACAACAAAGTAGAGGACGTCTAACTTGTTTTTGCAGGGCGTGTTGTGATGTGATATGGTCAAGACATGATGAGTTATACGGTTTTGTATGAGATGATCATGTTTTGTAAAGTTATCGGCAACTGGCAGGAGCCATATGGTTGTCGCTTTATTGTATGAAATGCAATCGCCATGTAATTGCTTTACTTTATCACTAAGCGGTAGCGATAGTTGAGGAAGCAATAGTTGGCGAGACGACAACGATGCTACGATGGAGATCAAGGTGTCGCGCCGGTGACGAAGGTGATCATGACGGTGCTTTGGAGATAGAGATCAAAAGCACAAGATGATGATGGCCATATCATGTCACATATTTTGATTGCATGTGATGTTTATCTTATTATGCTTCTTATTTTGCTTAGAACGACGGTAGCATTATAAGATGATCCCTTACTAAATTTCAAGGTATAAGTGTTCTCCCTGAGTATGCACCGTTGCGAAAGTTCGTCGTGCCGAGACACCACGTGATGATCGGGTGTGATAAGCTCTACGTTCAAATACAACGGGTGTAAGCCAGTTTTGCACACGCAGAATACTCGGGTTAAACTTGACGAGCCTAGCATATGCAGATATGGCCTCGGAACACTGGAGACCGAAAGGTTGAGCGTGAATCATATAGTAGATATGATCAACATAAGATGTTCACCATTGAAACTACTCCATCTCACGTGATGATCGGACATGGTTTAGTTGATTTGGATCACGTGATCATTTAGATGACCAGAGGGATGTCTATCTAAGTGGGAGTTCTTTAATTTAATATGATTAAATCAAACTTTAATTTATCATGAACTTAGTCCTGATAGTTTTTGCATATCTATGTTGTTGTAGATCAATGGCCCGTGCTACCGTTCCTTTGAATTTTAATGCATTCCTAGAGAAAGCTAAGTTGAAAGATGATGGTAGCAATTACACGGACTGGGTCCGTAACCTGAGGATTATCCTCATTGCTGCACAGAAGAATTATGTCCTTGAAGCACCGCTAGGTGACAAGCCCCCTCCCGCTAATGTAGACGCTTTGAACGTCTGGCAGTCGCGGTCTGATGACTACACGATAGTTCAATGTGCCATGCTTTACGGCTTAGAACCGGGACTTCAACGACGTTTTGAACGTCATGGACCATATGATATGTTCCAGGAGTTGAAGTTAATATTTCAAGCAAATGCCCGAATTGAGAAATATGAGATTTCCAATAAGTTCTACAGCTGCAAGATGGAGGAGAATAGTTCTATCAGTGAACACTTGCTCAGAATGTCTGGGTACTACAATCATATGACTCAACTTGGTTGCAAAGTTGACGAGGATAGTGTTATTGATAGAGTTCTTCAATCACTGCCACCAAGCTATAAAGGCTTCGTGATGAACTATAACATGCAAGGGATGCAAAAGACAATTCCCGACCTCTTCGCTATGCTCAAAGCTGCGGAGGTAGAAATCAAAAAGGAGCATCAAGTGTTGATGGTTAGCAAGACCACTAGTTTCAAGAAAAAGGGCAAGGGAAAGAAAGGGAACTTCAAAAAGAATAGCAAGTCAGTTGCTACTTCCACGAAGAAACCCAAATCTGGAGCCAAGCCTGAAACTGAGTGCTTCTACTGCAAGGGGACTGGACACTGGAAGCGGAACTGCCCCAAGTATTTTGCGGATAAGAAGGATGGCAAGATGAACAAAGGTATATGTGATATACATGTTATTGATGTGTACCTTACTAATGCTCGTAGTAGTACCTGGGTATTTGATACCGGTTCGGTTGCTAATATTTGTAACTCGAAACAAGGACTACGTATTAAACGAAGATTGGCTAAGGACGAGGTGACGATGCGCGTGGGAAATGGTTCCAAAGTCGATGTGATCGCCGTCAGCACGCTACCTCTACATCTACCTTCGGGATTAGTTTTAGACCTAAATAATTGTTATTTGGTGCCAGCGTTGAGCATGAACATTATATCTGGATCTTGTTTATTGCGAGACGGTTATTCATTCAAATCAGAGAATAATGGTTGTTCTATTTTAATGAATAATATCTTTTATGGTCATGCACCCTTAAAGAGTGGTCTATTCTTATTGGATCTCGATTGTAGTGATACGCATATTCATAATATTGAAACCAAAAGATGCAAGGTTAATAATGATAGTGCAACTTATTTGTGGCACTGCCGTTTAGGTCATATTGGTGTAAAACGCATGAAGAAACTCCATAATGATGGACTTTTGGAATCACTTGATTATGAATCACTTGGTGCTTGCGAACCATGCCTCATGGGCAAGATGACTAAAACTCCGTTCTCCGGAACTATGGAGCGAGCAACAGATTTGTTGGAAATCATACATACTGATGTATGTGGACCAATGAGTGTTGATGCTCGCGGCGGGTATCGTTATTTTCTGACCTTCACTGATGATTTGAGCAGATATGGGTATATCTACTTAATGAAGCACAAGTCTGAAACATTTGAAAAGTTCAAAGAATTTCAGAGTGAAGTAGAGAATCATCGTAACAAGAAAATAAAGTTTCTATGATCTGATCGTGGAGGAGAATATTTGAGTTACGAGTTTGGTCTTCATTTGAAACAATGTGGAATAGTTTCACAACTCACGCCACCCGGAACACCACAGCGTAATGGTGTGTCCGAACGTCATAACCGTACTTTATTAGATATGGTGCGATCGATGATGTCTCTTACCGATCTACCACTATCGCTTTTGGGGTTATGCATTAGAGACAGCTACATTCACGTTAAATAGGGCACCATCTAAATCCGTGGAGATGACACCGTATGAACTGTGGTTTGACGAGAAACCTAAGTTGTCATTTCTTTAAGTTTGGGACTGCGATGCTTATGTGAAAAAGTTTCAACATGATAAGCTCAAACCCAAATCGGAGAAGTAAATCTTCATAGGATACCCAAAAGAAACTGTTGGGTATACCTTCTATCACAGATCCGAAGGCAAGGTCTTTGTTGCTAAGAGTGGATCCTTTCTAGAGAAGGAGTTTCTCTCGAAAGAAGTGAGTGGGAGGAAAGTAGAACTTGATGAGGTAATTGTACCTTCTCCCGAATTGGAAAGTGGAACATCACAGAAACTAGTTCCAGTGATTCCTACACCAATTAGTGAGGAAGCTAATGATGATGATCAAGAAACTTCAGATCAAGTTTCTGCTGAACGTCGTAGATCAACCAGAGTACGTTCCGCACCAGAGTGGTACGGCAACCCAGTTCTGGAAATCATGTTACTGGACCATGATGAACCTACGAACTATGAGGAAGCGATGATGAGCCCAGATTCCGCAAAATGGCTTGAGGCCATGAAATCTGAGATGAGATCCATGTATGAGAACAAAGTGTGGACTTTGGTTGACTTGCCCGATGATCGGCAAGCCATCGAAAATAAATGGATCTTCAAGAGGAAGACCGACACTGACGGTAATGTTACTGTTTACAAAGCTCGACTTGTTGCGAAAGGTTTTCGACAAGTTCAAGGAGTTGACTACGATGAGACTTTCTCACCCGTAGCGATGCTTAAGTCTGTCCGAATCATGTTAGCAATTGCCGCATTTTATGAAATCTGGCAAATGGATAACAAAACTGCATTCTTTAATGGATTTATTAAAGAAGAGTTGTATATGATGCAACCAGAAGGTTTTGTCGATCCAAAAGGTGCTAACAAAGTATGCAAGCTCCAGCGATCCATCTATGGACTGGTGCAAGCATCTCGGAGTTGGAATATACGCTTTGATGAGGTGATCAAAGCATATGGTTTTATACAGACTTTTGGAGAAGCCTGTATTTACAAGAAAGTGAGTGGGAGCTCTGTAGCATTTCTAATATTATATGTAGATGACATATTGTTGATTGGAAATGATATAGAATTTCTGGATAGCATAAAAGGATACTTGAATAAAAGTTTTTCAATGAAAGACCTCGGTGAAGCTGCTTACATATTAGGTATCAAGATCTATAGAGATAGATCAAGACGCTTAATTGGACTTTCACAAAGCACATACCTTGATAAGATTTTGAAGAAGTTCAAAATGGATCAGTCAAAGAAAGGGTTCTTGCCTGTTTTACAAGGTATGAAGTTGAGTAAGACTCAATGCCCGACCACTGCAGAAGATAGAGAGAAAATGAAAGTCATTCCCTATGCCTCAGCCATAGGATCTATCATGTATGCAATGCTGTGTACCAGACCTGATGTGTGCCTTGCTATAAGTCTAGCAGGGAGGTACCAAAGTAATCCAGGAGTGGATCACTGGACAGCGGTCAAAAACATCCTAAAGTATCTGAAAAGAACAAAGGATATGTTTCTCGTATATGGAGGTGACAAAGAGCTCGTCGTAAACGGTTACGTCGATTCTAGCTTTGACACTGATCCGGATGACTCAAAGTCACAAACCGGATATGTATTTTTATTGAACGGTGGAGCTGTCAGTTGGTGCAGTTCCAAGCAGAGCGTCGTGGCGGGATCTATGTGTGAAGCGGAATACATAGCTGCTTCAGAAGCAGCAAATGAAGGAGTCTGGATGAAGGAGTTCATATCCGATCTAGGTGTAATAGCTAGTGCATCGGGTCCAATGAAAATCTTTTGTGACAACACTGGAGCCATAGCTGTAATGCCCAGGATGGGACTATACCTCCTACGTGTCGAGGCACGACTTAAAGGTATATGCCCATCCTAGAATGATCTCAAGTTTGGTATCTTTGCACAACTCATGTAAAAGAGGGATTAAAATGCAAAAGGAGATAGTTGGCTTACACTCGCCACTTCACACAATACATTACATAAGCAAAACATCATTCAAAACATCACAACCCGACTACGGGTGAAGAACCAAAAGAAAGATACCAAAAACAACATAAAGCCACAGGTCAGGATCGAATCCTAGTAGAAACCACTACTGAACATCGAAACGTCACAAGCAAACAGCCACAAGCTTCATCGAGCTCCAAGTGAAGAACTTGAACCAGCTCCTGCATCAAACTCGGCTGAACCTGCATCTGGTGTGGTGAAGTAACTGTGAGCCACAGAGGACTCAGCAATCCCGTTCCCGGGTAACAAGACTATTTAAGCCTAGGGTGAGGACAAGGCTGAAGAAAGAGCAAGAGGTGAAGGAACAACAAGAGTCTGCAGCAGCAACTAGCACTAACTTACGTAATAGAGAGCGAGAAGAGAAGAGCATCGGTCGAAAGATGATCACGAAGTGATCCTAGCTAAAGCCGGTCAAACATAACCCCACCGTGTTCAACTCCCGAATCCCTATTCGGAAATTGACAGTCACGGTACACACGCTGGTAGTGTATTAAAACATTGTGTCAAGTTATCTACAACCGGAATTAACAAGCTCCCATCTGCCACATAACCGCGGGCACGGCTTTCGAAAGTTCAAACCCTGCAGGGGTGTTCCAACTTGACCCATTACAAGCCCACGATCCGCGGAGTCGCAACTCCATAGCTGGGAAGACCCGAGTATTCTCGGAATCCCGTGCTCAAGTTAAACCGAACTAAGGTAAGGCTAATCCAGCAAATCCTCCCGGCGTGCCGACACCCTGATAGTAGCCGCGCGTATCTAGTCTCAGGCCACGACCGGATGAGCACAGCGTACAGTGGCCGAAATACCCAAGTTGCCAAGGGGGGCCCCGCACACGACTCTAGTTTGGACCAACACTCAAATCGAGCACTGGCCCAGGGGGGTTGAATTAAAATAAAAGGGATAGCTAGTCCCATTACAAGTTTTATTAGTTATTAGGCAAATAGTACCAATGTTGGGATTTGCTGGAAAAGACTTAGCACTTAGCGGTTTATCAAGGGGGTCCCATACACCCCAACCGTGTTAGGAACGCAAAATCAAGGAACATAACACCGGTTTATACGGTTCCTAACGGCATGAGTGGAACAAATCACCAAGCAAAAGGCTTAGCCTTCCACCCTTGCCAGTATATAGATGATTTCATTTTAAGCATTTATATAGAGTGATATAACCCAACCAAACTTCAACATGAAGCAAGCATCTTCAATCTTCACCTGCAACTAACAATGCTATAAAAGGGGCTGAGCGAAGCGTACTTAGCCAAGCAACGGTTTGCATAGGTAGGGTGGTTAAACAGGTTCATGGTTACAATAGGAGGCTGACAGGAAAACATGGGCATCGAGGCAAAGCTATAGATCGAGACTCTAGCAATAGGCAAAAATAGTAATGGTATCCGGGTTCGGTCATCTTGCCTGGAATTCCGCAAGGGAGAAGAACGGGTCCACGAAGAAGACGGAGCAACGCAGACGAGAGAAACCTCACAACTCAGGAACGAAACCGAAGCTAACAAGAGAAGCAACCGGAAAGAAAACAAACAACACGGTAAACACACAATCATAAACATGGCATACGATGCACATCCAAGTATGATGCATGTCCGGTTTAAATATGCAAGGCATGGCAAAGAGCACAAACAAAACTACAAGTTAAGTGGAGATCAATATGCAACGAGTTGCATATTGACGAAACACCACATGTTATTTATTTAATTGACTCTTGTTTATTTACAAGACAAGATTAAATGTTTTTAACATGGCAAGAGGTGAAGCATAATAAAACTACACTATTTAGACTTTTTAACTGAGGCCGGAAAATAACAACAACATATCCGGAAAATCCCCATGAGCATGTTTAATAATTTAAAGCAACAACAATTAAACATATAATGTTGTTAACATGATGCGGATGACATGATCAAGTTTATGCAAGTTTTAATTAAAGGTTGACAAGAAGATGATAAGAAGCATCGTCACCGTGGTGGAATGAAAAAGGGTGCCACGGCAACGATCCGAAAATGATGCAACGCAACATCTCGGTTCCGGCAACTCGTTGAGAGTCCGGTGCAAAACAAAAGGTGGAGTGAACGAGTCAAACGAGATGAAAGTGGGTTGATCCCGTCACCGGGTTCCCACGAGTCGGCGACGAGGCAACCGAGGAACATGACAAAAGGTGAAATGGCATGAAGCACACAAGTGAAACATTTCATACAACCACAACAAGCATCACACGGGTCATCGACGGGGTCGTCTCGTTATACCTTTGAAGCGTGCGTTTCGGGGCGGTTCGAGATCGTAGTGGAAGGAGTCGTTCACGTGTCCGAAGAGGAAGAAGTCGTTCACATAGCGGTAGTGGAAGTAGACGTTCTCGTAGATGTACATGTCGACGGTAGACGTTCGGGCGACGGTAGGGGTACTTGGTGCGTCTCCGAGACGGTAGTTGTTCACGTTTCCGTAGCCGTTCGGTCGTCGTGGTACTTGTTACTTCGCGATCGTAGGGGTACTTGACACGCCACCATGTAGTCGTACTCGAGGCTCGTAGCGGTCATGTCACGTGTCGTGGAACTTGTTGCGTCGGGTCTTGGCGACGGTAGTTGTTCGGACCCAAAAGTAGTAATACTTTCTGCTCCATGATTATCTGAGATTAACATTAACAGCAACAAAACAGCAAAAAAAAAGGAAAAAGGCTGCTCGGGACGACGATCTGGAAAAAAGGACGGGGCCTTCGCGGTCTTGCTGGAGGTGAGGCAGCAGCAGCATGGCACGGGTGACGAGGCGAGGACGCGGCCTTGCTGGAGACGTCGGAAGACGGGACGCCGGCGCGTCGGAGCTGGACTCCCGCGGCGAACGGCGGCTGCTGGAGGAAGGGGCGGCCGGCTCGCGGGCGGAGCGGTGCAGCCCCGCGGTGCTGGAGAGGAGGACCAGAGGGGACGGAGGCGAGGCGAGAGCCTGGCCGCGGCGCTGGACGACGGCGACGGCTTCCTGGCCGGGCCGGGCCGGAGGGAGGTCGCGGGAAGGAAGGCCTCAGGAGCGGAGGCTCGAGTTCGGGCCCCTGGCCGGAGGGCGAGGCGGATGCGGGGAGGCCGCGGCCTCGGGCCTGGGGCGTCGCTGGCGCTTGGGAGATCGGCGCTGGAGGGTTCGGCGCTCGAAGCCGCGAGGCTGGAGGGACGCCTCGGGGTCGCGGGTCCTGGCCCGCGGGAGGGAGATGAGCGAGGGAGACGGGCTCCAGGCGAGAGGATCGGGAGAGGGAAAACAGGGTGCGGTCGGGGAAGTTCGATGGGATCGGACGAGGAGAAAGGGGGCGATGGGAGAGCTGTGGGACTGGGTCGGGCGAAGGAGAAGAAACGGACGAGAGGGTGGCGGCGGCGCTAAGAGGGAGAGGAAGGAAATGAGGCTCGGGCTAGGGTTCGGTCTGGGAGGTGTTGGGCCAAGGGGTAAAGGAGGCCGGCTAGGCCTTGGCCAGAGTGGGCCTAGAGGCCTGGGAAGGCAGGCTGGGCTGCTCCTTTTTTTTTCCTTTTAGCATAAAACAAAAGAGAGGATAAAAGAAAGAAGATGGAGGTTAGGGCAAAACTAGCACATGGAATTAATTATCTCGGGCTCGTAAAAATGAGCACGACCGGAGAAAAAATACAAAAGGCTAGATCAGAAAATAATTCAAACATATTTGAATTTAATTCAAATAGGTTTGAACTAAGACGAGATTATTGAAGTGTCCAAAAATGTTCAAATTTTTGGAGGAACCTCGAAACAACGGAAAAGAATTATCGACAAGGTTTTTACGGAGAAACTAGAATTAAGAGACATGGGGAAAATTATGCAAGTGTGTTTGAGTAATTCCAAAGAATGGAATATTTACTATATATAGCTCCCTAATAATATTGAGAGACTTTTATATGTTTTAAAGAGAAGACATCCTTCCCTCGATTTAAATGGACCGAAGGTCCACACGATTTAGTAAGGTTGAGATGCAAAATAAATATGACATGATGGCATGATGACATGATGCAATGCGAAAAAAATAAATAACACAAACACAAAGAACACACGGGCAACCCGGAACATCTGGAACTTCGGGAATCTTCTGGAATCTTCTGGGACGTCGGTCTCGGGCGTCACAACTCTCCCACACTAACAGAGGATCTCGACCCAAGATCCTAGAGATATCACCGGGTAACAACGAAAAAGAAGAGGAAGAGGTAAAACAAAGTTGCTTCTTTGACAGAATAGTGAAACCAAAGAACCTTGAGAGGTTGAACAATCTGAAAGAAGAATACAACGGAGATGAACGAAGTTAAGAGCACTTCGGTAAAAGGAGGAACATGGAACATTATGAGAACCTTGAAGGTTGAAAGACATTAAACAAGAGCTGACGGACCAAAAGAATATGAAACTGCAAGGGTATAACCAAGGAATAACAATGACAGAATTTGGGCAGCGCTCCGTCTGAAAATGGAAGGAATTGAACATAAACTTGAGGAGATGGAATGATACTTGATGAAATGAACAACATATTGCCTCCGAAACAATTGAAAGAAGGCACAAGGGGTAAGAAAAATTCAGACAGCACTCCGGTTGAAAGAGTTAAAACTTGATAAGATGAGGGAACTAGAATGAAGAATACAACACTCCGGTTAAATGATAAGCAAGGGAAAGAACATGATCTCGATAAAACGAGATGATGGAACGAAGAGAGCAATATCACAACGCCTCCGGAACGAAAGAATAGATGCTAGATCGTTGGAAAGAAAAGATCGAAGAAGAAGATGACAACTTCTCCCACGAATGAATTAGAAAATCCTCCTTACGGAGAAGGGTTGAACGGCGTTGATGGAAAAATCAACAACGCAAAGAATAAGCTCGTTGTGGGCTTATGGAAAACATCTGAAAATTATGAGGTGACAACCAGCCACTAAGGAGAACAATTTGATTGGATTGATATCAACAAGGAGACGAAAGAGTTATTTCAGTAGAATGATAAATGAAGAACTTGGGTCATTTGTAAGCACCATAATAGCAACAATTCTCTGGGAAAACTTATAGGTGAAATACAACCCAAGATAACTCCAATGAATAAATTGAAGGGTTGGAAAGATCTCTTGAACAAGGAAAAATGATGGTTTTAAATATCTCATTCCTGACAACGCGTGAATCATGAAACATGAAGGAATTGACAAGAATGACATAACACCATATGAAAAGATAAGGTAGAAGAATAGCAATTGGAAAGCATGATGAAGAAAGCTTGAGCTCCAACAGAATCTTGATGAAGACTTCGAGGATGAATTAATACATGATGAACCATCATGAGAACTCCGGTAATGAAAGCATGAGAATGCAAAGATGAAAAGAATAAGATTCAAGTCTTGCGATGAATTAGATGGATGTTTGAAAGATAATTGAAATAACTTGGAGCTCCGGAAAACAAGATGAACAACTTAGAACCGAGAATATGATATGATGAACAAGCTCCAGACAAAAGAATTAACTCATTTGGAAGAAACTAGAATAAGATTTATGTTATGCATATCCTTCACCAATTTAAATTGATGACAACCACAGGATTTGGCATACTACTTATTCTCGTTGGAAAGGATTAAGAGAGAACTAGCACAAGCTTGGATTATGAAAGAACAAAAGAATTAAAACGATAACAACGGAAGGGTAAACTTGAAAGAACCACCGTAAGCATATGGAGACGAACGAAGAGACATCAAAGAAGAATATTTGAAGAACGAAGTTGAAAACTGAGAACGAAGAAATCTTCTGAAATGATGGCCTTCGGAGGATCACAAAGAAAAGAATTCATGAAATGCTCCGGATGGGTGTGAAAGAATTCCTCACAATCTGAACAATAATGAGGATGGCATGAAGCTAGAACCACGAATCTTCAAGAGAACGGGTCAGGATTTAAGAGAAACACTTCTCCGGTCTCCAAATGGTGAGAATGAAGACGAGAAATGCCATAAGAATTGTTGAGCACTCCGGAATGAAGAATTAAAAGGTTGAACCAACGATGGAAAGAATTGAAAGCAATCTTGGAGAAGGCATGTGACTGATGGAAATCATTCTTATGTCACACTTGAAAAGAATTTGAGTATAACTCCGAAAATAGAAGAGTCGGGTAAGATCCTGGAAAAAGACCTGTGGGTTAGGGCCCACTCAAAGAAATCACCGTTGAAAAAGATTGCTTAAGAGATATTGCACCGGTTGAATTAAATGGCTTGGATAAGATGATAATCCTCAAAATAGTTTGAACGGATTAAGAATGGAATTATGAATCTTCAGCACTCCGGATATGAATAGCAAGAGGAGAATGATTAATTGGTCCACCGGAATAAGAAAGCATTGTGAAAAGAGGAAAAGGATAAGATCAACACCAAAATCTTGAATTACATCCACCGGTAGAATTAGAGAACAAAAGAATGATGAACTTGAAGCTCTTGAGCATCTTCACGATAAATCACCGGATAAGAACATTGAAGGAAAAGAATGAAGAAACATCACATGAATAAAATGGATACTTCATTAAGACTTTCTGGCTCCAAAAGAAGAAGGGAGGGAGGGTGGGGAAAACAAAAACAACTTGGGATGATTGAAACATACACCGGCAGATAAAAAACTGAGAGTTGATCTTGCAGATGATGAAAAGATCGGATTAACTTAAAGCCAAGGACGCCGGTAGAAAAGGATTAACATGAAACTCTCGATGGTCAAGAAGAATTAGCACTCCCATAGAAATATGAGAACACCGATTAGGAAAGGTATGGAATCAACATTTGACATCGAAGCAACTCGAATACCAGAATCAAAACAAAACAAGGATAGATGTGTAGCAGCCTAATCTTCACAATATCATCCGAGCAAAGAATGAACGAATGAATTCCATAGTTACATCAACTAGACGAGAAGCCACTTAGGAGAAGGAAAAGGTAAATAAATAAAAAGGAACAAGGATCAGATAGAACAAATACAAGATAGAAGCTTCGTTCGACATCTTCGTGCTGAAAGCTCATGGAACGTGTTACAAAAGGGTTTTGCAATCCCCGGATCAGCATAGCCAAGGACCCTTTAAGATGCAACTCCCGATCAGAACAAGTCCATAAAACCACTTCACTCAATGTAGAACCCCAAACTTCATATCGAGCATCCGTTGGAAGAATGCCTAGAACTACTAGATGAACCCACCTATAGATTTCCGAAAGTTTCCAGTTATGCAATCAGGTGTTGGGGATACACGGGAAGCACCGCGCAATCAACTCTAAACCTACATCCAGGTGTATCCATCCTTCAACACATAACCAGTCTTTCTCGGAAACTGTGTACCTCGGACCTTCGAAAAGCATCCACTATAACAAGCTATGGCAATACTCTCGAACTACCTCCCCAGTACTGGGTGATGTCGGGGTTATCTTGCCACTGGCCGTATAGGAGAGATTTTCGATGTCGGCCGTCTTAAGTATTTAGTACTGCCGCGATATGCTTGTGACAACAATACCCCGAAGCTCAACTCCTCGGTAACAGGAGGCATCGAGAACAATATCCTTGTCACAAAAACATCGAAACAATCCCAGAATACTCGCGGGATCCTAAAAAAAATTGTGCAATTTTGAAGATAGGAGAGACAAGAGTAGTCGTCAGGAGTCCTCACCAGAGAGAAAGGGGATGAGAAGCAAAGAAATCCTACTCTCCGATATAATATAGGACTCAAAAAGTTTTCAGTGTGTGCCTAGACTCAACCGTCAACGATTCGATCAATCAGTGGGGGCTTCTAGGTCGGAGAAGGCTCTGAATACCAACTTGTAATGCCCAGGATGGGACTATACCTCCTACGTGTCGAGGCACGACTTAAAGGTATAAGCCCATCCTAGAATGATCTCAAGTTTGGTATATTTGCACAACTCATGTAAAAGAGGGATTAAAATGCAAAAGGAGATAGTTGGCTTACACTCGCCACTTCACACAATACATTATATAAGCAAAACATCATTCAAAACATCACAACCCGACTACGGGTGAAGAACCAAAAGAAAGATACCAAAAACAACATAAAGCCACAGGTCAGGATCGAATCCTAGTAGAAACCACTACTGAACATCGAAACGTCACAAGCAAACAGCCACAAGCTTCATCGAGCTCCAAGTGAAGAACTTGAACCAGCTCCTGCATCAAACTCGGCTGAACCTGCATCTGGTGTGGTGAAGTAACTGTGAGCCACAGAGGACTCAGCAATCCCGTTCCCGGGTAACAAGACTATTTAAGCCTAGGGTGAGGACAAGGCTGAAGAAAGAGCAAGAGGTGAAGGAACAACAAGAGTCTGCAGCAGCAACTAGCACTAACTTACGTAATAGAGAGCGAGAAGAGAAGAGCATCGGTCGAAAGATGATCACGAAGTGATCCTAGCTAAAGCCGGTCAAACATAACCCCACCGTGTTCAACTCCCGAATCCCTATTCGGAAATTGACAGTCACGGTACACACGCTGGTAGTGTATTAAAACATTGTGTCAAGTTATCTACAACCGGAATTAACAAGCTCCCATCTGCCACATAACCGCGGGCACGGCTTTCGAAAGTTCAAACCCTGCAGGGGTGTTCCAACTTGACCCATTACAAGCCCACGATCCGCGGAGTCGCAACTCCATAGGTGGGAAGACCCGAGTATTCTCGGAATCCCGTGCTCAAGTTAAACCGAACTAAGGTAAGGCTAATCCAGCAAATCCTCCCGGCGTGCCGACACCCTGATAGTAGCCGCGCGTATCTAGTCTCAGGCCACGACCGGATGAGCACAGCGTACAGTGGCCGAAATACCCAAGTTGCCAAGGGGGGCCCCGCACACGACTCTAGTTTGGACCAACACTCAAATCGAGCACTGGCCCAGGGGGGTTGAATTAAAATAAAAGGGATAGCTAGTCCCATTACAAGTTTTATTAGTTATTAGGCAAATAGTACCAATGTTGGGATTTGCTGGAAAAGACTTAGCACTTAGCGGTTTATCAAGGGGGTCCCATACACCCCAACCGTGTTAGGAACGCAAAATCAAGGAACATAACACCGGTTTATACGGTTCCTAACGGCATGAGTGGAACAAATCACCAAGCAAAAGGCTTAGCCTTCCACCCTTGCCAGTATATAGATGATTTCATTTTAAGCATTTATATAGAGTGATATAACCCAACCAAACTTCAACATGAAGCAAGCATCTTCAATCTTCACCTGCAACTAACAATGCTATAAAAGGGGCTGAGCGAAGCGTACTTAGCCAAGCAACGGTTTGCATAGGTAGGGTGGTTAAACAGGTTCATGGTTACAATAGGAGGCTGACAGGAAAACATGGGCATCGAGGCAAAGCTATAGATCGAGACTCTAGCAATAGGCAAAAATAGTAATGGTATCCGGGTTCGGTCATCTTGCCTGGAATTCCGCAAGGGAGAAGAACGGGTCCACGAAGAAGACGGAGCAACGCAGACGAGAGAAACCTCACAACTCCGGAACGAAACCGAAGCTAACAAGAGAAGCAACCGGAAAGAAAACAAACAACACGGTAAACACACAATCATAAACATGGCATACGATGCACATCCAAGTATGATGCATGTCCGGTTTAAATATGCAAGGCATGGCAAAGAGCACAAACAAAACTACAAGTTAAGTGGAGATCAATATGCAACGAGTTGCATATTGACGAAACACCACATGTTATTTATTTAATTGACTCTTGTTTATTTACAAGACAAGATTAAATGTTTTTAACATGGCAAGAGGTGAAGCATAATAAAACTACACTATTTAGACTTTTTAAATGAGGCCGGAAAATAACAACAACATATCCGGAAAATCCCCATGAGCATGTTTAATAATTTAAAGCAACAACAATTAAACATATAATGTTGTTAACATGATGCGGATGACATGATCAAGTTTATGCAAGTTTTAATTAAAGGTTGACAAGAAGATGATAAGAAGCATCGTCACCGTGGTGGAATGAAAAAGGGTGCCACGGCAACGATCCGAAAATGATGCAACGCAACATCTCGGTTCCGGCAACTCGTTGAGAGTCCGGTGCAAAACAAAAGGTGGAGTGAACGAGTCAAACAAGATGAAAGTGGGTTGATCCCGTCACCGGGTTCCCACGAGTCGGCGACGAGGCAACCGAGGAACATGACAAAAGGTGAAACGGCACGAAGCACACAAGTGAAACATTTCATACAACCACAACAAGCATCACAAGGGTCATCGACGGGGTCGTCTTGTTATACCTTTGAAGCGTGCGTTTCGGGGCGGTTCGAGATCGTAGTGGAAGGAGTCGTTCACGTGTCCGAAGAGGAAAAAGTCGTTCACATAGCGGTAGTGGAAGTAGACGTTCTCGTAGATGTACATGTCGACGGTAGACGTTCGGGCGACGGTAGGGGTACTTGGTGCGTCTCCGAGACGGTAGTTGTTCACGTTTCCGTAGCCGTTCGGTCGTCGTGGTACTTGTTACTTCGCGATCGTAGGGGTACTTGACACGCCACCGTGTAGTCGTACTCGAGGCTCGTAGCGGTCATGTCACGTGTCGTGGAACTTGTTGCGTCGGGTCTTGGCGACGGTAGTTGTTCGGACCCAAAAGTAGTAATACTTTCTGCTCCATGATTATCTGAGATTAACATTAACAGCAACAAAACAGCAAAAAAAGGAAAAAGGCTGCTCGGGACGACGATCTGGAAAAAAGGACGGGGCCTTCGCGGTCTTGCTGGAGGTGAGGCAGCAGCAGCATGGCACGGGTGACGAGGCAAGGACGCGGCCTTGCTGGAGACGTCGGAAGACGGGACGCCGGCGCGTCGGAGCTGGACTCCCGCGGCGAACGGCGGCTGCTGGAGGAAGGGGCGGCCGGCTCGCGGGCGGAGCGGTGCAGCCCCGCGGTGCTGGAGAGGAGGACCAGAGGGGACGGAGGCGAGGCGAGAGCCTGGCCGCGGCGCTGGACGACGGCGACGGCTTCCTGGCCGGGCCGGGCCGGAGGGAGGTCGCGGGAAGGAAGGCCTCAGGAGCGGAGGCTCGAGTTCGGGCCCCTGGCCGGAGGGCAAGGCGGATGCGGGGAGGCCGCGGCCTCGGGCCTGGGGCGTCGCTGGCGCTTGGGAGATCGGCGCTGGAGGGTTCGGCGCTCGAAGCCGCGAGGCTGGAGGGACGCCTCGGGGTCGCGGCTCCTGGCCCGCCGGAGGGAGATGAGCGAGGGAGACGGGCTCCAGGCGAGAGGATCGGGAGAGGGAAAAGAGGGTGCGGTCGGGGCAGTTCGATGGGATCGGACGAGGAGAAAGGGGGCGATGGGAGAGCTGCGGGACTGGGTCGGGCGAAGGAGAAGAAACGGACGAGAGGGTGGCGGCGGCGCTAAGAGGGAGAGGAAGGAAATGAGGCTCGGGCTAGGGTTCGGTCTGGGAGGTGTTGGGCCAAGGGGTAAAGGAGGCCGGCTGGGCCTTGGCCAGAGTGGGCCTAGAGGCCTGGGAAGGCAGGCTGGGCTGCTCCTTTTTTTTTCCTTTTAGCATAAAACAAAAGAGAGGATAAAAGAAAGAAGATGGAGGTTAGGGAAAAACTAGCACATGGAATTAATTATCTCGGGCTCGTAAAAATGAGCACGACCGGAGAAAAAATACAAAAGGCCAGATCGGAAAATAATTCAAACATATTTGAATTTAATTCAAATAGGTTTGAACTAAGACGAGATTATTGAAGTGTCCAAAAATGTTCAAATTTTTGGAGGAACCTCGAAACAACGGAAAAGAATTATCGGCAAGGTTTTTACGGAGAAACTAGAATTAAGAGACATGGGGAAAATTATGCAAGTGTGTTTGAGTAATTCCAAAGAATGGAATATTTATTATATATAGCGCCCTAATAATATTGAGAGACTTTTATATGTTTTAAAGAGAAGACATCCTTCCCTCGATTTAAATGGACCGAAGGTCCACACGATTTAGTAAGGTTGAGATGCAAAATAAATATGACATGATGGCATGATGACATGATGCAATGCGAAAAAAAAATAACACAAACACAAAGAACACACGGGCAACCCGGAACATCTGGAACTTCGGGAATCTTCTGGAATCTTCTGGGACGTCGGTCTCGGGCGTCACAATAGCCTTGGCGAAGGAATCCAGGTTTCACAAGAGAACAAAGCACATCAAAAGACGCTTCAATTCCATCCGCGATCTAGTCAAGGAGGGAGACATAGAGATTTGCAAAATACATACGGATCTGAATGTTGCAGACCCGTTGACTAAGCCTCTTCCACGGGCAAAACATGATCAACACCAAGACTCCATGGGTGTGAGGATCACCACTTTGTAATCTAGATTATTGACTCTAGTTCAAGTGGGAGACTGAAGGAAATATGCCCTAGAGGCAATAATAAAGATGTTATTTGTATTTCCTTATATCATGATAAATGTCCTTTATTCATGCTAGAATTGTATTAACCGGAAACTTAGTACATGTGTGGATACATAGACAAAACAGTATGTCCCTAGTATGCCTCTACTAGACTAGCTCATTGATCAAAGATGGTTATGTTTCCTAGCCATAGACATGAGTTGTCATTTGATCAACGGGATCACATCATTAGGAGAATGATGTGATGGACAAGACCCATCCGTTAGCATAGCACTATGATCGTTTAGTTTTTCTGCTATTTCTTTCTTCATGACTTATACATGTTCCTATGACTATGAGATTATGCAACTCCCGAATACCGTAGGAACACCTTGTGTGCTATCAAACGTCACAACGTAACTGGGTGATCATAAAGATGCTCTACAGGTGTCTCCGAAAGTATTCGTGGTGTTGGCATAGATCAAGATTAGAATTTGTCACTCCGATTGTCGGAGAGGTATCTCTGGGCCCTCTCGGTAACACACATCACAATAAGCCTTGCAAGCAAAAGACTAATGAGTTAGTCACGAGATGATGTATTACGGAACGAGTAAAGAGACTTGCTAGTAACGAGATTGAACTAGGTATAGAGATACCGACGATCGAATCTCGGGCAAGTAACATACCGTTTGACAAAAGGAACAACGTATGTTGTTATGCGGTTCTGACCGATAAAAGATCTTCGTAGAATATGTAGGAGCCAATATGAACATCCAGGTTCCGCTATTGGTTATTGACCGGAGATGAGTCTCGGTCATGTCTACATAGTTCTCGAACCCGTAGGGTCCGCACGCTTAACGTTTGATGACGATCGGTATTATGAGTTTATGAGTATTGATGTACCGAAGGTAGTTCGGAGTCCCGGATGAGATCACGGAGGAGTCTCGGAATGTCCGAGACATAAAGAATGATATATTGGACGGCTTTCGGACACCGGAAGTATACCGGAAAAGTTTCGGATTTATCGGGAATGTCGGAGGGGGTTACCGGAACCCCCTACGAGAGGGGATGGTCCATAGTGGGCCTAAAGGGAAAGAGAGAGGCAGCCCATAGGGCTGGCCGGCGCCCCACCTAGGGTTCCTAGTTGGACTAGGATTGGGGGGGGGCGCCACCTCTCCTATTCCTTTCCCCCTTCTTCCTTTTGGTGAATCCTACTAGGAATAGGATTGCAATCCTATTCCTAGTAGGACTCCTTCCCTAGCCGCACCAGGAAGGGCCGGCCGGCCTCCCTCCCTTGCTCCTTTATATACGGGGGCAGGGGGGCACCCAAAGACACACAAGTTGAATTGTTTTAGCCGTGTGCGGTGCCCCCCTCCACAGAATCACACCTCGGTCATACCGTCACGGAGCTTAGGCGAAGCCCTGCGCCGGTGAACACATCATATCCGTCACCACGCCGTCGTGCTGACGAAACTCTCCCGTGAAGCTCAACTGGATCAAGAGCTCGTGGGACGTCATCAAGCTGAACGTGTGCTGAACGCGGAGGTGCCATACGTTCGGTGCTTGATCGGTTGGATCGCGAAGAAGTTCGACAACATCAACCGCGTCACTTGACGCTTCCGCTCCCGGTCTACGAGGGTACGTAGACACACTCTTCCCTCTCGTTGCTATGCATCTGGTAGATAGATCTTGCGTGATCATAGGAAAATTTTAAAATACTACGTTCCCCAACAATAGTGTAGACTTTACTTCTGTCACTTGCATCTTGTGTGTTATCTTGCCAGGATATTCCATGTGCTGACCCATTTCGGGCTGCAACATATTACGTTGCAGACTTTTCAGACGAAGAGTAAGACGTTCTAGGTCGTTTTTCATGCACTCAGCTATGCCGTTGGAGTTGATGGACTCACTTATCTTCCAAGCCTTCCGCTGTTATTTTGGTTAGATGCCCTTAAGCCATAGACTTTTGTAATAAGTTCTCTTTGGAGACATTCGATGTAATAAGTGTGTGATTGCCACTCTGTTATAAAACCTTCAAGTACTGTGTGTGTCAGCATTACCGATCCAGGGATGACACTGAAACACAGAGACTTCGGTCCATTCGGATCGTGGTCGCTACAAGATGGTATCAGAGCACACGCTGAATGTAGGACACGACCACTAAGATAAACCATAGGTCACTCTTCTCTACTCATTTCTGACTCCTCTCCATTTTCTACTTCTTTAGGATGGTGGACCCAAGGAACAAGTTCACTCAACCAGATGAAGACACACCTTTTCGAAGACACTTGAAGGAAATCACTAGGTACCTGAACATAGGAATACCAAGCTTTCCCTGGACCTACACTGCCACTTTACCAGAAGAGGAGCGATGGAGCATACAAGTTCAAATCCCCGGGAGAACCTTCGCACCATCCACTGAGCCAATAGAGTTTTCTTTTGATGCACCAACCTTGGATCCTAGGCAAGAGTATGGCTGCCCACATCACTATGGGAAGGATCGGAGAAGTCTACAAGCAGGAGCTAAAGGACACTATCTACCAGATTTGTGGACGCCGAGATGAGTGTTGGGACATGATCAGCACCCGAAAGGACAGGTCCATTGCAGCGTTCATCCAGGAGTTAAACAATCACATTCCACGACAGGAGCACCAGATGTGCGCAGGGATGATAGATTTGATGAAGGCAATAAACAGGAATTTGGAGCTAGAAGAAGAACTTAAGTCTACTCGTGACGGATACGAGGAGGAGATGTTGATACTAGTGGAGAAGAATGATGATTTGACGAGGAAGCTAGGAGTGTTCGTGGGAGATCCAGCACCAGGAGGAGAAGAAGAGGAAGAAGAACCCAAGGAGATTCGTTCTGAAGATTACATCATCATCGACGACACGGATTCTGACCCCGATGATAGTGAAGACGAAGACTATCAATATGAAGCTGGAGCGGACATCATGGAGTTGTCCGCCGATCAAAATTTCTAGATGACCACCCTATGACTAGTAGTGTTCCCCACAAAGTAGTATCTAGAGCACTTTGTAACGTTAGTTAGATCTTTGTAAGACCTTGCTTGAAATTGATTGGTGTGATATGATTGTGTTTGTCTCATGTGCATATGGGTAGTGAATTTCCCTTAGACCTCATTTCTATTCTAATCTCTTCCCTCTACACCCATCATATGCCTCCAAGACGTGAGCCCGGATTTGAATTTCCCCCTGAGCTCACTCAGTTGATCCAGCAGCAGATCACCTTGATGCAACTTCTTGTCCAGAACACTCAGAACAACCAGAACAACAACAACCCTCCACCACCACCACCCGTGGACAACCTGACACGTTTCTTAAGGTTGCAACCACTGGTGTTTGCTAGCAGCATTGAACCAATAGTTGCTGATGACTGGCTGCGCAAGATTGGAAGGGATTTGACCACCGCCAATTGCTCGGATGCTGAGAAGGTGCGGTTTGCCGTACACCAGTTGTCTGGACCAGCTGCAGCATGGTGGGAGAATTACACAGCCACCTTTCCTATAGCCAATGTCACTTGGGAGCAGTTTCAGCAAGCTTTCCATACTGCCCATGTCTCGATTGGAGCTATGAGCATGAAGAAGCGGGAGTTTCGCAACTTGCGCCAAGGAAATCGTACTGTGGCTCAATACGTAGATGAGTTTAGTACCCTATCTCGTTATGCCCCAGATGATGTGGCCACAGATGCCGCTAAGCAGGAGAGATTTATGGAAGGGCTGAATGATGAGATGAGCGTACAGTTGATGGTGTCAACCTTCAACAACTACCGGGAGTTGGTAGATAAATCTCTTATGATTGAAGGGAAGCAGCAGCAGATTGAGAGCCGCAATAGGAAGTATGGACAAGGAAGGAATAATTCTGGAGCCCAGCAGAGGCCCCGATTCACTCCGAATTCGGAGGATACACCCATAACCATGGAAGCCACAAGCACACTGGAGGAAGTTCCCACAACCATAATGGAGGAAGTTCCCACAACCATAATGGCTCCAAGAATGGGAATGGGAATGGAGCAAACAGTAATCAGAACCGCTCTACTCCATCCACACCCGCCAAGAAGGATTTAAGCCACGTCACCTGTTTCAAGTGCGGGAAGAATGGACATTATGCCAATGAGTGCCCTGAAGCTAAGAATGGGAACGGCAATGGAAGCGTCGGGAAGAAGCCCGACCCATTCAACAAAGCACAAGTGAACCACGTGACTGTGGAGGAGGTTGAAGAGCAACCAGATGCTGTTGTCGGTAAGTTTTTGGTTAAGACATTTACCGCAATAGTTCTTTTCGATACTGGTGCATCGCATTCATACATTTCAAGGGGATTCGTAAATAGACATAGGATGTCCACCCGAGTCCTTAAGACCCCCATGTTAGTAAGTTCACCAGGAGCAGAGTATATGGCACACCAAGGATGTTTTCAGACGCCATTGATCATAGGACGCCATGTTTTCCCCTCAGACCTAATAGTTTTGGAGTCACAAGGATTGGATGTGATATTAGGTATACATTGGCTATCAAAGTATGGAGGTAACATCGATTGTGCCAGCTAGTCTATTTTGCTTACCACCCCGGAGGGAAAAAGGATTAAGTATGTATCTAGGCATTCGCCTATAAGGACACAAGTACATTCTCTCACGAGAGTCGTTCAGGAGGAAGTGCCGGTAGTAAAGAAATATCCGATGTGTTTCTAGAGGAGCTACCTGGCATGCCACCGGATAGAGATATTGAGTTCTTGATTGAGTTGTTGTCTGGCACCGGACCAATATCTAAGAGACCGTACCGGATGCCAGCGAATGATCTGGAGGAGATTAAGAAGCAGATTAAGGAGTTATTGGAGAAAGAATTTATTCGCCGAAGTTCATCACCTTGGGGAGCCCCAGTGCTTTTGGTCGAGAAGAAGGATGGATCTTTAAGAATGGTCGTTGAATATCGGCCATTGAATGAAGTGACTATTAAGAATAAGTACCCGCTGACAAGGATCAATGATTTGTTCGACCAACTCCAGGGAGCGAAACTATTCTCCAAGATAGACCTACGATCTGGATACCACCAATTGAAGATCCGGGAGAAGGATATACCTAAGACAGCCTTCACCACAAGGTACGGGCTATATGAGTATACAGTTATGTCATTTGGATTGACCAACGCCCCTGCCTATTTCATGAGTATGATGAACAAGGTGTTCATGGAGTTCTTGGATAAGTTTGTCGTGGTATTCACTGATGATATTTTTCTGTACTTGAAGGATGAAGAGGAACATGCCGAGCATTTGCGTTTGGTTTTGGAGAAGCTCAGAGAACATCAGTTGTATGCCAAGTTTAGCAAATGTGAGTTTTGCTTGAAGGAAGTAGGATTCTTAGGGCATGTTATATCAGGAGAAGGTATAGCAGTGGACCCCATCAAAGTGCAGGAAGTCACTGAATGGTTGGCACCCACTTCAGTTGGAGAGATCCGCAGTTTTCTTGGACTCGCAGGATACTACCGGAGATTCATAAAAAAATTCTCCAAGATTGCTAAGCCAATGATGACATTGTTGAAGAAGGAGACAAAGTTCGATTGGACTGAAGAGTGTGAAGAAAGTTTCCAGGAGTTGAAGAAACGGTTGACGATAGCCCCAGTGCTGATATTGCTAGATATACGCAAGGATTTCCAAGTATACTGCGATGCTTCACGCTTAGGACTTGGAGGAGTACTCATGCAAGATGGAAGAGTTGTTTCCTATGCATCCCGACAACTACGACCGCACGAGTTGAATTATGCGACGCACGATCTGGAGTTAGCGGCAGTAGTGCAAGCAACTGAAAACCTGGAGACATTTCCTTATTGGAAATTGTTGTGATGTGTACACGGATCACAAGAGTTTGAAGTACATTTTCACTCAGAAGGAGCTGAACCTCAAACAGAGAAGATGGTTGGAGCTTATAAAGGATTACGATATGAAGCTGCACTATCACCCAGGAAAGGCCAATGTCGTTGCAGACGCTCTGAGCCGGAAGAGCTATGCAAATACCTTAGTAAAAGGGGGATTGCCACAGGAGTTAGCAGAAGATCTTAGGGAACTTTGTTTGGAGATAGTTCCTAGAGGTTTTGTCGCAAATTTGGAGGTTCAGTCAACATTGCTCGGAAAGATACGCGAAGCCCAGAATGAGGACAAAGAGATTTCTGAGATAAAGAAAAGGATGACTGAAGGAAAAGCCAAAGGATTTCGTGAAGATGAACACGGCACCTTGTGGTTTGAGGATCAAATCTATGTGCCCCACGACCTGGAGATCAGGAAGTTGATACTGGAAGAAGCACATGATTCGCCGTACTCGATACACCCCGGAAACACCAAGATGTATTTGGATTTGAAGGAACGTTTCTGGTGGATGGGAATGAAGAAGGATATTGCCGAGTATGTAGCCGTGTGTGATGTATGCGAGAGAGTAAAGGCAGAGCATCAGATACCAGCAGGATTGTTGCAGCCTATGCCGATACCTGAATGGAAGTGGGAGAAGCTTGGCATGGATTTTATCACCGGATTGCCCAGGACCAAGTCGGGATATGATTCAATCTGGGTATTAGTGGATTGTTTGACCAAAGTAGCCCACTTTATCCCCGTGAAAACCACATACACCAGTGCGAAGTTGGCCAAGATATACATGACCAGGATCGTATGTCTGCACGGAGTTCCGAGGACCATTGTATCAGATAGAGGAACACAGTTCACCTCAAAGTTTTGGCATCAGCTACACCAGACTTTGGGAGCAAGGCTAGAATTCAGCACAACTTTTCATCCGCAGACCGATGGACAGACCAACAGAGTCAACCAGATTCTGGAGGACATGTTGAGAGCGTGTGCGCTAGATTATGGATCTAGTTGGGACGATAATTTGCCTTACGTTGAGTTCTCGTACAACAACAGTTACGAGGCCAGTTTGAAGACGGCACCGTTCGAAGCATTGTATGGAAGGAAATGCCGAACACCGTTAATGTGGGATGAAGTCGGAGACCGACAGTTGTTTGGACCGGACTTGATGAAAGAGTCTAAAGAGAAGGTTAAACTGATTCGGGATAGACTGAAAGTAGCTCAGTCCAGACAGGAGAGTTATGCAGACTCGAAACGCAAGGAGATAGCTTATGAAATCGGAGAAGAGCGTACTTGCGAGTATCGCCTCTGCGAGGAGTTAAACGTTTCGGAGTTAAAGGAAAGCTATCCCCGAGATTTGTAGGACCTTACCGTGTTTTGGAACGCATGGGAGAGGTTGCCTATAAGTTGGAGTTGCCCGAAGGATTGTCAGGAGTGCACGACGTGTTTCACGTTTCGCAGCTTAAGAAGTGCCATGCGGAGATGGCCGATATCCCGCATAGAGACACAGTACCCCTGGAAGCAATTCAGTTGGATAGTGATCTGACTTACGAGGAGAAGCCTGTTAAGATTCTTGAATTTTCGAGCAGAGTCACCCGCGGTAAGGTTATCAAGTTTTGCAAAGTTCAGTGGAGTCACCACACCGAGGAAGAAGCCACCTCGGAACGAGAAGAGGATCTACGCAAGGACCACCCACACATGTTCTCTAGCCAAGTCGAATCTCGAGGGCGAGATTCATTCTAAGGGGGGTAGGTTTGTAACATCCCAAATTTTCAATTTGGAATGTTATACATAGATTATATTGCATTGCATATTTCTTTGCATTTTTATTCATGGCAATCCTCGAAATTCTAAGCAACTCGTGGACCTACGGAGAGCGTTGGGAATTCTACCGTTTTGTATTTGAGTTCACTCGAATACCGGTACGAGGATAGTGTTGGTTTTAATTATTTTTCTCTCCTAAAAATATTTCTAAATAAAATATATGAGCGGAGATAACATGACTTCTCCAAAATAACAGAAATATTGGAGGAAAAATATTTAAATCACTTTTGGTATTTATTCGGATTTAATTGCGATTTTATTTGCATAGGAAAAATACGCGTTTTTCAAAATTGCATTTAGGTCCGAGAAAAATGTTCACTTTGTCCTAAATATTATTATAAGATGGTGAAAATTTATTTCGCGATTTTTTGAGTCCGTTTAGTATTTCTTTTGTTAGTTTTCGTACGTCAGGACTCGTTTAAAAAAATAGGAAACCATATCAGGGCCGTACCCGGCCAGGACTCCCTGGCCTGGGGTCTTTATAACCCGCGCCCGCCGGCCTGCCAGCCCACCTTGCCCCCTCGCCGAAACCCTAGCCCGCCCCGCCGCCGAGTCGCGCCAGCCGCCGCCGCCTCGCGCCGCCACCGTGTCGCTTCGCCCCGCCGCCTCGCGCCGCCCGGGCCGCCGCCGCGCCAGCCGCCGCCGCCAGCCCCGCCGCCCGCCGACCCCACCGCCGCACGCCGTCCCACCGCCGGTAGCCACCAGAGCCGCCGGAGCCGGAGTTCGTCAAGGTAGCCACCGGTTTTTCTTTTTAACCGATCGTTTTTTTCGAGAAACCCTAGATCCTTTTTTTAGGTTAGATCGGTTTTTCTCCGGTTTAGTTATATAGCGGACGTTCGTCCGTATGTTCGTTTTAACGAACGTTGTTCGCCCGTTAGCCGCAAACAGCGGACGTTCGTCCGTTAGCCTGTTCGTTAGTTTTCTTTTTCGGGGTATTTATCCGTGATTATTTTCGATCGCGATTTCTGCCCTGATCTTGTTTCTCGTTTTTATTTTCGCTCGCGAGTCAGAATGAGGTGATTCAAAATCCCATATCTTCGTCTCGACGCCCTCTTTCCATTTAACCAACTTGAACAAAGTTTTGGCTACTGTAAAATTTGACCCTAGATCAAATTAGTATTCGGAGCTCGTTTCTTTCGCAGTTTGAGTTTCGTTGCTTCTTTCGATTTGATTCCTTTTGCAAACCGGAGTTCTTAAGTTGAACTTTCTGGTTAGATCTAGTATTTTGGAGTTTTGTTTGTGCATCATTTCTTGTTTTCTTATGTATGCTATTGTTTGCTTGCGATAGAATACCCGGACTGTGAAGCGTGCTACTACGAGTCTCTAGGTTTTGCGAATTGTCAGCAAGGCAAGTAACACTTTGATCATACTCTTTACGACCCAGTTTTTATGCAATAGATCAAACCCTCACATAGTGCATGAGTAGGATCTCTTAACTTGTGGGACTGGGAAGTAGTTTGAGGTAGAGCCTATTACCTGCATTATTTTCAAACCCTTGGGAGTTATTTCTACGTTATGCTTAGCTTGCCATGCTATGCTCGTAGACGTGGTTTGGGTTTGAGTGAAATCCATGACAGATGTGAGATGTTAATTAAGGATTCAACTTAAGGTGGCTACTTGAATACAAATTTGGGTGGATTGGTTGCAGGGCACCTGGAGAATCCAGTCTTGTCCTAGGAAATCCCGGGGTTCCGTGTGATTTTTCCTATGGAATGCCACCCAGGCTCAAAGTGATCATAAAACTATTCATGCTAGAAGCTTCCGTGTGCAGCCACAATGCCATTATGGGCTCTGGCATAGTTGAGTAAGTTGTGGAAAACCTTTCCAAGATGGGCTAGCTGATGTAGAGGGATTGTAGGTGTACCGGCCTATCTATCAGTTAAGGGGACCTCATCGGAAAGACTGTGTCTCGGTCATCCGTTTCTCAAACACCATGCAGTGCGAGAAATCCAACGGAGGAGATCGAGTCTTGTGGGAAAAGTGCGCAAACCTCTGTAGAGTGTACAAACTGATCATGATTAGCCGTGTCCCCGGTTATGGACATCTTGAGTATCTGGTGCTTGAATTATTGGTTGATCTCATCACTCTAAAGTTTAATTTGTTGGGTTAATGATTACTTTAATTGGGATTGAGTTGGGGGTACCTTCTCAATGATGTTTCAACTACCATGATAGTTAAAATAAAATTTATTCCTTTGTTGTAGGAAAAAATTGGCTTTACGCAAAAACTTTAACCTAGAGCCTCCACCAGCCAAATATGCATATAGGGTAGCCTTTACTTCTGTTACTTGCATCTTCTGTGTTATCTTGCCAGTATATACCATGTTTTGACCCGTTTCGGGCTGCAACATAGTACATTGCAGACTTTTCAGACAAGGAGTAAGACGTTCTAGGTCGTTTGTCATGCACTCAGCTATGCCGTTGGAGTTGATGGACTCACTTATCTTCCAAGCCTTCCGCTGTTATTTTGGTTAGATGCCCTTAAGCCATAGACTTTTCTAATAAGTTCTCTTTGGAGACATTCGATGTAATAAGTGTGTGATTGCCACTCTGTTATAAATCCTTCAAGTACTGTGTGTGTCAGCATTACCGATCCAGGGATGACACTGAAACATAGAGACTTTGGTTCATTCGGATCGTGGTCGCTACACCAGGACCCCCGTTTCGACCGTAGTGCTCCGTTTCCTCTGTTTTGCGGTACGCCACACCCCTCCCGATGAACAGGACCCCCGTTTCGACCGTAGCGCTCCAACACAAGTCTGTTTCCTCCGTTTTGCGGTATGCCACACCCCTCCCGATCAACAGGACCCCCGTTTCGACCTTAGGAGGTCTGTTTCCTCCGTTTTGCGGTACGCCAGACCCCTCCCGATGAACAAGATCCCGTCTCGAACGTGGCCAGTCGAACACAAGGCCGTTTCCTCCATTCTGCAGTATGCCAGGCCTTGTTTCCATCGACTGTTCTGTCAAAGACCTCCCGATGAGCATGACGACGCATTTCGTTCCGACCCAGCCGGTTGGCTCCCCATGAACACGACGACGACGATGTTTCTCCGTTCCGACCCAGCCATGTACACGAGCCCTGGCCGTACGTACGCGCGAGTAGGCATTCGAGACCCCGCCCGTATGTACGTGTGTGGCCGTATTTACATTCTTGCACCCTGGCCGATGTACGTACGTGTACATGCTACGTGCGCGCCTCTGCTGCGACACGTGTGTGCCTCTACATCGACCAGTATGTACGTACACGTTCGCGACCAGAATGACAACGCTGCGTACGCTTTGACTAGGTAGGTCCCCACTGTCAGGCACTTCCTTGCCTACGAAGATGTAGCTGGTGGGTCCCAGCAGTGAGGGGGCGAATCGTTTTTTTTGCCCGGACGCACTTCCTTGCGTGCGAAGATATAGCTGGTTGCTACCTCTTGAGCTTGCGTTGTATTCCCTCGAAGAGGAAAGGGAGATGCAGCACAGTAGCGTAAGTATTTCCCTCTGTTTTTGAGAACCAAGGTATCAATCCAGTAGGAGACCACGCGCGAGTCCCTCGCACCTGCACAAACAAATAAGAACTTCACACCCAACGCGATAAGGGGTTGTCAATCCCTTTATGGTCACTTACGAGAGTGAGATCTGATAGAGATGATAGTTTATATTTTTGGTATTTTTAGTTTAATAAAACAGCAAATAAGAGTGGTAAAAGTAAAGTAGATGTAGATTGATATGTTGAGAATAGACCCGGGGGGCTTAGTTTTCTCTAGTGGCTTCTCTCATGATAGTGATATTCTACGGCGGGTAAACAAATTACTGTCGAGCAATTGATAGAAAAGGGAATAATTATGAGACTATCTAGGCATGATCATTGTATATAGGCATCACGTCCGAGACAAGTAGACCGACTCTTGCCTGCATCTACAACTATTACTCCACACATCGACCGCTATCCAGCATGCATCTAGTGTATTGAGTTCATACGAACAGAGTAACGCCTTAAGCAAGATGACATGATGTAGAGGGATAAACTCAAGCAATATGATGTAAACCCCATCTTTTTATCCTCGATGGCAACAATACAATACGTGCCTTGCTGCCCCTACTGTAACTGGGAAAGGACACCGCAAGATTGAACCCAAAGCCAAGCACTTCTCCCATTGCAAGAATTATAGATCTAGTAGGCCAAACCAAACAAATAATTCGAAGAGACTTGCAAGGATATTATGAGCACACATAAAAAGTTCAGAGAAGAACCAAATATCTTTCATAGATAACCTTGATCATAAACTCACAATTAATCGGATCTCGACAAACACACCACAATAAGAGATAACATCGAATAGATCTCCTCGAAGACCGAGGAGAACTTTGTATTGAGATCCAGAGAGAGAAGAAGCCATCTAGATACTAGATATGGACCCGAAGGTCTGTGGTAAACTACTCACAACTCATAGTGAGGGCGATGATGATGATGATGAAGGCCTCCGAGATGGATCCCCCTCCGGTGGAGCTCCGGAACAGGTTCCAAGATGGGATCTCCACGGGAACAGAAGCTACGGCGGTGGAATTAGGATTTTCTCTCTGTATATGGAGTTTCTGGGGTACGTGGACTTATATACGAAGAAGGAGGGCACCGGGGGACGCTCGAGTGGGCCTCGAGGCAGGGGAGCGCGCCCTGGGAAGGGGGGCGCGCCCCCACCCTCGAGGGCCACTTGAGGCTCCCCTGACATGGTTCTCAAGTTCCTCTGGCGTGATTTTCTCCAAAAAATATCTCTCGCGAAGGTTTCATTCCGTTTGGACTCCGTTTGATATTCCTTTTCTGCAAAACCCTAAAATAGGCAAAAAAAACAACAATCTGGACTGGGCCTTTGGGTTAGTATGTTAGTCCCAGAAATGATATAAAAGTGAATGATAAAGCCCATCAAACATCCAAGACTTCATAAATAATAGCATGAAACAATAAAAAATTATAGATACGTTGGAGACGTATCAAGCATCCCCAAGCTTAATTCCTGCTCGTTCTCCAGTAGGTAAATGATAAAGAAAGAATTTTTGATGTGAAATGCCAACCAATATAGTTTTTCAATGTAATTCTCTTAATTGTGGCATGAATGTTCAGATCTGAAAGATTCAAGATAAGAGTCCATATTGACATAAGAAATAACAATACTTCAAGTAATACTAACAAAGCAATCATGTCTTCTCAACATACTATGGCTAAAGAAAGTTATCCCTGCAAAATCATATAGTCTGGCTATGCTCCCTCTTCATCACACAAAATATTCATATCATGCACAACCCTGATTTCAGCCAAGCGTTTGTTTTCATACTCTATCTTTTCAAACCTTTCAACTTTCACGCAATACATGAGCGTGAGCCATGGATATGGTACTATGGGTGGAATAGAGGTGGTTGTGGAGAAGACAAAAAGGAGGGAGATAATCTCTCATCGACTAGGCGTATCAACGGGCTATGGAGATGCCCATCAATAGATATCAATGTGAGTGAGTAGGGATTGCCATGCAACGGATGCACTAGATCTAAGTATGAATGAAAGCTCAACAAAAGAAACTAGTGGGTGTGCATCCAACTTGCTTGCTCACGAAGACCTAGGGCATTTGAGGAAGCCCATCGTTGGAATATACAAGCCAAGTTCTATAATGAAAATTCCCACTAGTATATGAAAGTGAATAAACATGAGACTCTCTACAATGAAGAACATGGTGCTACTTTGAAGCATAAGTGTGGAAAAAAAATATAGTAGCAATTGTCCCTTTTTCTTCTTCTTTTTTGTGGAGGGGCTTTCTCTTTTTTTTATTAGCCCCTCTCTATATTATTTTTGGGCCATCTCCCCTTTTTTATTGGCCTTTCCTCACATGGGACAATGCTCTAATAATGATGATCATCACACTTTTTATTACAACTCGATATTACAACTCGATACTACAACAAGTATGACTCTACATGAATGCCTCTGGCGGTGTATCGGGATATGCAATGAATCAAGAGTGACATATATGAAAAATTATGCATGGTGGTTGTGCCACAACTACGATGTCAACTACATGATCATGCATGGCAATATGACAATATGATGCGTGTCATATAAACAGAACGGTGGAAAGTTGCATGGCAATATATCTCGGAATGGCTATGGAAATGCCATGATAGGTAGGTATGGTGGCTGTTTTGAGGAACAATATGGTGGCTGTTTTGAGGAAGGATATATAGTGGGTTTATGGCACCGGCGAAAGTTGCGCGGTACAAGAGAGGCTAGCAATGGTGGAAGGGTGAGAGTGCGTATAATCCATGGACTCAACATTAGTCATAAGAACTCATATACTTATTGCAAAAATCTACGAGTCATCAAAAAAAAGCAATCAACGCATGCTCCTAGGGGGGTAGGTTGGTAGGAGTTAACCATCGCGCGCCCCCAACCTCCACACAAAGGTTGGCACTCTACAAATACCTCGTGCTCTAACTTCGTCACATAGCGGTTCACCATATGTGCATGATACGGGAATCACTAACCTTAACACAAGTATTTCTCAATTTGATAATAACTCCACTAGCATGACTCTAATATCACTATCCTCATATCTCAAAACAATTATCAAGCATCCAACATCTCATTCTATTCAATGCACTTGGTGTGAATGTTTTTACTACATTGACATTGGATGTCTATCATGTGAAGACTAGTTTCTTTAGCCTAAACACATTACCATGCTGTTTTAATATACTCTAAAATTGATATAAGTGAAGCATGAGAGTTCAACAATTTCTACAAAATATTATCACCACCGTGCTCTAAAAGATATAAGTGAAGTACTAGAGCAGAAACTATTCAACTCAAAAGATATAAGTGAAGCACATAGAGTGTTCTAATAATTTCTAGGCCATATTTAACTCTCTAAAATAGGTGTGTCAAGCAAGGATGATTGTGGAAAACTAACAAGCAAAGACTCAAATCATACAAGACGCTCCAAGCAAAACACATATCATGTTGCGAATAAAAATATAGCTCCAAGTATAGTTACCGATGGATGAAGACGGAAGAGGGGATGCCTTCCTGGGGCATCCCCAAGCTTAGGCTTTTGATTATCTTGAATTTACTTGGGATTCCATGTGCATCCCCAAGCTTAGGCCTTTGCTACTCCTTGTTCCATAGTCCATCAAAGCAATACTCAAAACTTGAAAACTTCACAACACAAAACTTAGACAAAAATTCTCGTGAGCTCCGTTAGTATAAGAAAGCAAACCACTACTCAAAGGTACAGAAATTAATTCATTATTTGTTTATATTGGTGTTAAACCTACTGTACTCCAACTTCTCTATGGTTCATATCCTCCAATACTACTCATAGATGCATCGGAATAAGAAAACAACACACGAAAAACAGAATCTGTCAAAGACAGAACAGTCTGTAGTAATCTGCGGGATTCGCCTACTTCTGGAACTCCAAAAAATTCAAACTAAGTTGGTAAATTTGAGGAATTTGCCTACCAATCATATGCAAAAATAATCAACTCAAAATCACGCTCCAGTAAAATCCCACGACTACTTTAGCGAGCGCTAACGATTCTGTTTTTCACAGCAAGATCATATAAACTTCACACAAGTCTTCCCAAAGGTTCTACTTGGCACAAACACTAAAAAAACATGAAACCACATCTAATCAGAGGCTAGATTCAATATTTATTCCCTAACAGCAACAAAAACAAAAAACAAAAATTTGGGTTGCCTCCCAACAAGCGATATCGTTTTACGCCCCTAGCTAGGCACGATACAAGATAAATCTAGGTATTGCCATCCTTGGAAGGCAATCCATAAGTGGCTCTAATGATAGATTCATATGGTAATTTGATTTTCTTTCTAGGAAAGTGTTCCATGCATTTCCTTAATGGAAATTGGAATCTAATATTTCCTTCCTTCGTATCAATAATTGCACCAATCGTTCTAAGGAAAGGTCTACCAAGAATAATAGGACATGAAGGATTGCAATCTATATCAAGAACAATGAATTCTACGGGCACATAATTCCATTGGCAACAATAAGACCATCATTAATTCTTCCCATAGGTTTCTTAATGGTGGAATCCGCAAGATGCAAATTTAAAGAACAATCATCAAGCTCATGGAACCCTAGCAAATCACACAAAGTTTTTGGGATAGTGGAGACACTAGCACCCAAATCACACAAAGCATAGAATTCATGATCTTTTATTTTTATTTTTATAGTAGGTTCCCACTCATCATAAAGCTTTCTAGGTATAGAAACTTTCAACTCAAGTTTTTCTTCATAAGATTGCATCAAAGCATCAACTATATATTTAGTGAAAGCTTTATTTTGACTATAAGCATGCGGAGAATTTAGCACGGATTGCAACAAGGAAATACAATCGATCAAAGAGAAATTATCATAATTGAATCCCTTGAAATCCAAAGTAGTGGGTTCATCACTATGCAAAGTTTTAATCTCTTCACTCCCACTTTTAGCAATTTTAGCATCAAGATCTAAAAACTCAAATCATTGGGACACCTTAAAGCAGAATCATCTCCAATACTATTCTCATCATTATTAATACTAGAAAACAAGGATCTAATAGGAGACACATCAATAACTTTCAGATCTTCATCTTTATTTTCATGATAACTAGAAGAACACGTTTTAATATAATCTTCTCTTTTAGCACGCATTCTAGCGGTTCTTTCTTTGCATTCATCAATGGAAATTCTCATGGCTTCGAGAGACTCATTGATATCATGCTTAGGTGGGATAGATCTAAGTTTTAAAGAATCAACATCAAGAGTAATTCTATCCACACTTCTAGCCAATTCATCAACCTTAAGCAATTTCTCTTCTAGCATAGCATTGAAATTCTTTTGCGAGATCATAAACTCCTTAACACTAGTTTCAAATTCAGAAGGCATCTTTCCATAAGAGTTGTTGTAGGAATTACCATAATTATTAGAGGAATTACTATGGAAAGGCCTAGGATTAAAATTACCTCTATAAGCATTGTTACCAAAATTATTCCTACCAACAAAATTCAAATCCAAAGATTCATTGTTATTCTCAATCAAAGTGGACAAAGGCATATCATTAGGATCAGAAGAAGCACTCTTAGCAGCAAACAATTTCATAAGTTCATCCATCTTTCCACTCAAAACACTAATTTCTTCGATAGCATGCACTTTTTTACTAGTAGATCTTTCGGTGTGCCATTGAGAATAATTAACCATAATATTATCTAGGAGTTTGGTAACTTCTCCTAAGGTAGTTTCCATGAAAGTGCCTCCGGCGGACGAATCTAAAAGATTCTAGAATCAAAATTCAAGCCAACATAAAAGTTCTGAATAATCATCCATAGATTCAAACCATGTGCAGGGCAATTACGTATCATCAATTTCATTCTCTCCCAAGCTTGTGCAACATGCTCATGATCTAGTTGCTTAAAATTCATAATATTGTTTCTAAGAGAGATGATCTTAGCAGGAGGGAAATACTTAGAGATAAAAACATCTTTGCACTTATTCCACGAATCAATACTATTTCTAGGCAAAGAGGAAAATCAAGTTTTAGCACGATCTCTAAGTGAAAACAGAAATAACTTCAATTTAACAATATCGTTATCTGTATCCCTTTTCTTTTGCATATCACACAAATCAACAAAGTTGTTTAGATGGGTAGCGGCATCTTCACTAGGAAGGTCGGAGAATTGATCTTTCATAACAAGATTCAACAATGCAGAATTGATCTCACAAGATTCAGCATCGGTAATAGGAGCAATTGGAGTGCTAATAAAATCATTGTTGTTGGTATTGGAGAAGTCACGCAATTTGGTATTGTTCTGAGCCATAGTGACAAGCAAGCAATCCAACACACACAAGCAAACAAGAAGCAAGCGAACGATAAACACACGGTGGAAGAAGGGCGAATAAAACGGCAAGGGTGAAGTGGGGGAGAGGGAAACGAGAGGCAAAAAATGTAATGCGAAGGATAAGGGTTTGTGATAGGTACTTGGTATATGACTTCTGCGTAAGCCTCTCCGGCAACGGCGCCAGAAATTCTTCTTGCTACCTCTTGAGCTTGCGTTGTATTCCCTCGAAGAGGAAAGGGAGATGCACCACAGTAGCGTAAGTATTTCCCTCAGTTTTTGAGAACCAAGGTATCAATCCAGTAGGAGACCACGTGCGAGTCTCTCGCACCTGCACAAACAAATAAGAACTTCGCAGCCAACGCGATAAGGGGTTGTCAATCCCTTTATGGTCACTTACGAGAGTGAGATCTGATAGAGATGATAGTTTATATTTTTGGTATTTTCAGTTTAATAAAACAGCAAATAAAAGCGGTAAAAGTAAAGTAGATGTAGATTTATATGTTGAGAATAGACCCGGGGGCCATAGTTTTCTCTAGTGGCTTCTCTCATGATAGCGATATTCTACGACGGGTAAACAAAATACTGTCGAGCAATTGATAGAAAAGTGAATAATTATGAGACTATCTAGGCATGATCATTGTATATAGGCATTACGTCCGAGACAAGTAGACCGACTCCTGCCTGCATCTACTACTATTACTCCACACATCGACCGCTATCCAGCATGCATCTATTGTATTGAGTTCATACGAACAGAGTAACGCCTTAAGGAAGATGACATGATGTAGAGGGATAAACTCAAGCAATATGATGTAAACCCCATCTTTTTATCCTCGATGGCAACAATACAATACGTGCCTTGCTGCCCCTACTGTCACTGGGAAAGGACACCGCAAGATTGAACCCAAAGCCAAGCACTTCTCCCATTGCAAGAACTATAGATCTAGTAGGCCAAACCAAACCAATAATTCGAAGAGACTTGGAAGGATATTATGAGCACACATAAAAAGTTCAGAGAAGAACCAAATATCTTTCATAGATAACCTTGATCATAAACTCACAATTCATCGGATCTCGACAAACACACCGCAAACAGAGATAACATCGAATAGATCTCCTCGAAGACCGAGAAGAACTTTGTACTGAGATCTAGAGAGAGAGAATAAGCCATCTAGATACTAGCTATGGACCCAAAGGTCTGTGGTAAACTACTCACAACTCATGGTGAGGGCGATGATGATGATGATGAAGGCCTCCGTGATGGATCCCCCTCCGGTGGAGCTCCGAAACAGGCTCCAAGATGGGATCTCCACGGGAACAGAAGCTACGTCGGTGGAATTAGGGTTTTCTTTCTACATGGAGTTTCTGTGGTACGTGGACTTATATAGGAAGAAGGAGGGCACCGGGGGATGCTCGAGTGGGCCTCGAGGCAGGGGGCACGCCCTGGGAAGGGGGGCGCGCCCCCCACCCTCGAGGGCCACTCGAGTCTCCCCTGACGTGGTTCTCAAGTTCATCTGGCGTGATTTTCTCCAAATATATCTCTCGCGAAGGTTTTATTCCGTTTGGACTCCGTTTGATATTCCTTTTCTGCAAGACCCTGAAATAGGCAAAAAAAATAGCAATCTGGATTGGGCCTTTGGGTTAGTAGGTTAGTCCCAAGAATGATATAAAAGTGAATGATAAAGCCCATTAAACATCCAAGACTTCATAAATAATAGCATGGAACAATCAAAAATTATAGATACGTTGGAGACGTATCCCTGGTGGGTCCCAGAAGTCAGGGGGGCGAATCATTGTTTTTTTGCCTGGACGCACTTCCTTGCGTGCGAAGATGTAGCTGGTGGGTCCCAGCAGTCAGGGGGGGAATTGTTTTTTTTTTTGCCCGGACGCACTTCCTTGCATGCAAAGATGTAGCTGGTGGATCCCAGCAGTTAGGGGGAAACATTTTTTCCGCGAAATACGGTGGCCCGTCTGGTGGGTCCCCGCTGTCAAGTGCAGGAATAATTATTTTGCGCGTAATAAGGAGGCACTTCCTTGCTGCGGCCGTGGACCCAGCTGTCAGCCTCTCCATGTACAGTACTCTTCCGATGGAAGTCGTTCCTTGACCACGTTGGCCACGCCGCGCCGAGAGCACCAGGTCGGTGGACGACGGTGAGGCCTAGCAAGGAGACGACGCAGAGCCGGGGAAGACGTGGCAGTGGATGCCCACGCATAGAGGAGTACGAGGGTTCACTGGTTCGCTGGGGTGTGAGGCTGCCGCCGCCGCAGAATAACAGGGGGTGTGGGTGAGTAGAGGGATGGCCTGGCCAGGGTGGGAATAGTAGGGGGCGGTCAGGCACCACGGCAGCACAGTCGGCCAAGGGAGGCAGGACCATGCGGCACGACCGGCGTTGCTTTGGGCAGTTGGAGCAACAAGACCAGAGGTTGAAGAAGCACTATGGCCGTTGGATGGACATCGTACGGTCACAGGGGCTAGAATCGTTCATATTGACTAAGTTGACAAAGCATACTGTCCCCGTCAACTTAGTAGGCCCACAAGTCAGCCTCCCACCAAGGTGGGTCCCAACCAGCAGGGGGAGTATTCAGTTTTTTATGTGTAATAAGGAGGCACTTCCGGTGGATCCGAGCTGTCAGCAGGGGGAACATTTTTTCGCGCAATACGATGGCCCGTCCGGTGGGTCCCAGCAGTCAGGGGGGGAAACGTTTTTTTCACGAAATACGGTGGCCCGTCTGGTGGGTCCCTGCTGTCAGGTGGAGGAATCATTATTTTCTGCGTAATAAGGAGGCACTTCCTTGCTACCGTCGTGGACCCAGTTGTCAGCCTATCCACATAGAGTCCACGTCCGATGGAAGCCGTTCCTTGACCATGTTGACCACGCCGCGCCGAGAGCACCAGGGCGGTGGACGACGGCGAGGCCTAGGAAGGGGATGACTCGGAGCCGGGGAAGACGCGGTAGTGGAAACCCGCGCGGAGAGGAGTACGAGGGTTCACTGGTTCGGCTACGGTGTGAGGCTGCCGTCACCACAGAATTACAGGGGGTGTGGGTGAGTAGAGGGATGGCCTGGCCAGCGGTGGGAGTAGTAGGGGCGATGAGGCCTGCGCGGCAGCATAGCCAGCCACGAGAGGCAGCAGCAGGCGACACGACCGACGCTGCTTTGGGCGGCTGGAGCAAGAAGACCAGAGGTTGAAGAAGCACGACGGTCGTTGGATGGACATCGTACGGTCACTGCAGCTAGAATCGTTTATATTGACTAAGTTGACAAAGCCCTTGGTACGCCTCAACTTAGTAGGCCCACAGGTCAGCTTCCGAAATGGTGCGCCCCAGATGTCAGGGGGAGGAATCATTTTTTGGGCGGGTGAAGCTAGAATATCATAGATTGAAGACGAAGCACGGCATCTGTTGGATGGACATCTAATGGCCACTGCTGCTAGAACCATGTGTTGACTATAAGTTGACAAAGCCTTGCATACAGGTCAACTCTCTTTTTTTAGGGGACGCGTCAACTTAGTAAGGCCACAAGTGTGTGGCAGAGAACTTATAGCCCATTGAGATTTGTAAGAATGTGTAGCCAATTTTTGAATTCTAATGGAATTTTCTACGGCCCATTTACAGTTTGTTAAAAGTACGGCCCATTTCAACCAACCGTTCAAGACAGAATTCAATAAAATTTCCCACATTTTGATGGGATCCGAAATATTTCTATCCCGAAATTTTTAGTCAGATTAAATACAATTTCAATATAAATTTATATTACGTAAAAATCCAACGAAACATTGCGCTCGCAACAATTAACGAAATTAATATTTTCAATATCCAAAAATGATATTTTATAAAGTAATTACGTGTTTGGTGCATTTTTGTAGTTACTGCCCAGTTTTATAATTACATCCCATTTATTATTTCTTAAAGCCCATTTTCTTGTTAAGCCTAATGCATCCCTCCTAGGAAAGATTTGCAGCCCAGCGGGGCGGAGAATAACAACTTGACCTTGCCTGGGTATTCCTAAAAAAATTATAGCTGGGCTAGCCATTTTCAGCTCGAAAAATACTAATATCTGGGCTGGATATCTGGCCTGGGCTAGATGGGCCACAGCCCGCCCAATTAATAGTTGTAGCTATGTTTTCGTTGTTGTTCAGAGAAGAAAAATTAATATCTGGGCTAAACATCGCTCAATAATTACTCTGCAGTGCTCACACCTCAAAAACACAAATACTGCTCGAGTTGCTTGGTCCCAGCTGTCGTCCACTTCTTGTGCAATTCTCTCGTTTATTGACTACATAGGTTCTCAATGGTGTAGGACCGTGATGTCTGGAAACCAGTAGGAAGCAAAAAAATGTTTTATATACTAATAAGGAGGCACTTGCGTACGTGCGGCTATGGCCCTGGTGGGTCCCCACTGTCATCCTCTCCAAGTAAAGTCATCTCCTCATCCTCATATCCGTTGACCATGTTGAGAACGCGAGACGGCGGCGCCACGGCGAGCGCAAAAACTCGAAGGACGACGGAGAGGGCCTCGAGGGATACAGCGCCCGCTGCTCATTCGGGAAGCCAGTATCATAGGGCCACATGTCCGCGACGGCATTGTCGTTCGCTTGTTGTTCACCGGTGCTCGTTGAGGAGACGGAGGTTGCAGCACAGGTCCTCCTGTGCTGGTAGCTCTTCCGCCATTAGGGCGTCGAAGTGCGGCCGCACGTGCTCTATGGTGAACACGGCATGAACCGGCTTGGACAGTGGCGCCGGCTCCTGGTCGGAAGCTACGTCCATCGTCTGATTGTCGTCGCTCAGCTCGGCGAGGTAGCTGGTGAGCCAGCAAGTCCGGCCGCTGGAACGACCCGCTGCCAAGCACGAGTTTGACTGCCCTGGCCCACCCAGACCGCCTCCCTCGCCCGCGTGCGCTCTCCACCCGAAACGGTCAGCGCCGCCCGCCCCGCTTCCCGGTGCATGCAATTGCTCCGCCTTCAAACAACACAAGTGCCGTCCGTCCTTCTGTCGCCCAAATTAATGATACGTGGTTGCCTAGGCGGCTACTCCAGAGCCACACGTTCGTCCCTCCGCCGCCCACCATTGCTATATAAACTGATGCGTCGGCCATAGCCGCAGTCATCCGCATCCGTCCCTATTCTCCTGTCCACACCACTACTGCCCACCATGGCTTCCTCGTACTCCAGCGCTCTTCGGGACGGGCGGACGACGGACCACAAGGAGATGGCAGCCATTGCTGCTGACTGGCTGGTCGGCAGGCAACCAGAGGATGAAGACGTCCCAATAGAGAACATGGTAGTCGACGATCCGGCGCCAACCCCCTCCTCCGCGCCATCCTCGCCGGTGCATTGCACCATGACCATCAGCGAGGCCCGTGCCCAATATATGGACACGGTGAGGCAGAAGCGTGAGGACCAGTTCCGAGAGGCGCAGCCCGACGCCGCCTACAACCACCAACTCCTCCAGGAGCACCTACAGGCGGAGGAGCAGATCGCCGCGGAGCGGGCGGAGCAGGATGCGCTGCTCGACTCTTACCGCTCCGCCCGCGAGGGCCGCCTAGAGCGCTGGCGGTACCGCATGCGGGTGGTGGAGGTTGCGGCCGCCTACAAAGAGGGCGATGAAGCGGGTGAGGCGCTGTTTGGCGAGACCGAGGACGAGGCAGAGGACAATGCCAGCTCCGACGAGTCCCTGCTCCACTAGCGTCGACGAGGCCCTGCTCCACCGAGGCCCCGTGGCACCAACAACGAGGCAGAGGACACCGCCGGCTCCGCCGAGGCCCCACCCTGCCGGCAACGAGGGGGAGGATTTCCCCCGCTGCACCGAGGCACCGCCCGCCGGCAACTAGACAGAGGACACCGCCGGCTCCACCGAGGCCCCGCCCCGCTGCCAACTAGGCCGCGCCACACAGAAAATGAGGAAGAGTAGAAAACGGTAGGTTGCCACCGCTCGGGTCCAAGTAAGGCCACCGTTGTCCTAATCGCTATGCAAGCTAGGCGGGTTGACTACTGACGGTCGGTTAGCTTCCTGGCGGCGACGTGGAGTCAGAGAGCTATGTTGGAGAAGGACACGGCTTCTACTTAACTGCTGGTGCAGTTGTCTTACTGACACGTGGGCCCAACAGGCATCTGGGCCACATGTCAGTTACGCAACTGCACCTGCAGTTAAGTCACTGAAGCTTCTGTTCGGCTCAGCCGGACACAGGTGGGTAGTTTCGGTTAATTAATTATACCTCCAGCGCACCCCTTTTTAGTTGAAGAAGGTATGAAATGTTTATATGAAATTCGACCGTGTATGAATGAATTTATTTCGATTAGTTTGCAGTCTTGTATCACTAGCATTGGATGAACATGCAAAACAATACGTACAAGTTTCACATGTACTCCCATGGTGATCACCTCGTTTGCAGCAGTTTCACATGTACTCCCTCCGGTCTTTCTAGTCTGCATACAAGTTTTGTCTGCAGTCAAAGTATCTCTACTTTGACCAATCTTATAAAAAAAGTATGCACTTTCACAATTTGCAAAGTAAAAAGGAACAGAAGGAGTACAAAGAGTTTGAGCAGCTTTTTAGCGTTCCTATACATTGCAATCAAACACACAGGCCTGGTAATTCATAGAGAACATTCAAAACAATCGATGATTATGCATCTTAGTGATTCACATGTCAGAGCCAATATTTACTTCACAACTAAAGAATAAGAAAAAATGGATCGACGCTGCTGATAGCAAAGGGCGTCCCATTCAAAAATATCAAACGCATGTCTTCTTGCTAAAATCAATGAGAAAAATTTGACAAGGTTTTCCCATTCCAAAATATCAAACGCCTACGATTGTGGAATGGGCAGGGTTTGCCATCAGTTCGGACATTGACATGGCACCTCGTGCTAAATAAACCAGCTGACCAGCTGTTCTTTTTGTGCAGTTCCACCAAAATCAACCAAATTCACGCGTAGCTTGTATGATTTCGCCCTTATATGTTGCAATGCCTTGAACTTATCGAAACCTCCTTTCTAGTGGTGGAATCAAGCTGTGCACCCCCGTTTGCACAAATACAAAAAAAGTGATTAGTATAAAGCAAACTGTACTCTGAATTGACAGTCTAAACAGGCACCTACATGGTCGATGTAGAGCACACTTTTAGAAAAATGGAACTCACCGGAAAGAATCCTAGAACAACATTGTACTCACGCATCATAGCAAGAAAATGGAGATTTGCCAGTCCTTCTGAGCTGAAGTTAGTTTGGTCTTGTGGGGAGTAATGTAACCATCCCTCAACTGCTCCTTCTGATGAGAAGATAGACAGGGCTTCTTCATCCTGGCATAATTGGAACTAGTCACTTCACGTACTCCATATTCTTCTTCAGGCCTTGTTTGTTTAATCCTCCTCCTAAGGGGATTGGAGTGGATTGGAGAGGATTTTGGCTTGTAGGGGATCTAATCCCCCTTCAAAAACCACCTCAACCGAACAAGGCCTCAGACGAGGATGATCCTATTATGCAAAGACAAGAGGATAATTAAATGCTAGCATCTTTGTTTGATCGAAAAAAAGGAAAGGAAATATTTAAAACAACACAGTTGAAGCACTTCTCAAGGACAATACCACTTTTTGATGACAGTATCTAAACAGTAGCACACCACCAATAGAGATGACAAAGCTCAATTATATGAATGAAATCAGTGGGCGAGTACCAACCTTTGTCAGGAGGCTTATTGTGTAGAGCATACATATGAAGCACTTCTCCAGAACCATATGTTGCTATCTACTGTGGTGGCCATGCTTACTATATACTCCTTGCTTAAATTAATGTTTCCAACATCTTCTTGTGCAGTTCTACTAAAATATATGGTATCTTCAAAGAAGATCCCTGTTTGCACAAGTAGAGATAATTACGTATTACATTAAGAGTGGCATCAAATCAGTGGCAAAACAATTGCTCGTTCCAGCCATAGCAATAAATTAAGATGCCAAACTATATCATTACTTGTGTCATCACAGTTCCAGTGCTTCTTTACAACACTAGGAGTTGATTTTTGTTTTTCTTCCGCTCGTTCTTCCCCTTCATCACTTGGTTCAGTAACAGACAAGCTTCGCCTTCAATGTGAAAGAAGGCTAGTACTGACCTCTCATGACGCGGAATTCAAACAACTCACAAGAAGAAGATCTGAACCAAATTTGCCAACACGGATAAGAAGTAATATCTCCACTTGTGCAGTTCCACTAAGATCAAGCAATCAAGCAATGTTGTCGGTGTGACATTTTGGTTAAACTGCACAAAACACTCTTAAAATAAAAGTGTTTTGTGAAGTGCAACTAAAGGTCACCATGGCAACGAGGTGAAGTAGATAACCATGTTTACACAGAGGTGCAAAGGAAACAACTAGTGGTCGATAATGGTGGATGACACAGAAGCCAACAAAAAGAAGCATCTACCTTATCTAAATGGGAAAGAAAGCAAGATAGTAGCATTTCTCAAATGGTGGCATTGATTAATATTAACAGAGAGATTATATTAACAATAAAATTCGTTAAACATGTAATTTGGTTTTAACTATGGCATTGCATCAATTTTCCAGCGGCATTATTAGAGTGTGCTTGTTTACAGGGACATTTTGGTGGAGGGACTAAAAAAACTCCATGTCAGTCCCATCTAAACCAAACAGGAGGGACTTTTAGGGACTAAAAGTGGGCATTTGGGACTAAAGAAAGTAGACCCCGAGGGAGTCTTTTTGGGACTTTTTCCTACAGTTGCCCTGCCACGCATGGCACCTTGTCTCTATTAGTTCATTACTAGGGGTAATATGGTCTTTTAGCATGTCATTTAATAACCTCTAGTCCATGTTTAGTCCCTGGAACCAAGCAAGTAGGGACTAAGGAGTTTTTAACCAAACAGGGCCTTAGATTAACAACAGCTAAAGAGTTGCACGGGACAGTGGACGCACCAGCACCATGTGCATCTACCGATGTACTCCGGTGATGCACAGTCTGTTGCAACAAAGAACAAACAACCAAGGAGCATTTTTGTGTTGGTCCCAGTTTTGTTATCTTTAGACACCTTTCCCTATGTGAGCGCAGCAAATCTAGTCCTGCTCAAACTCTACAGCCTTGTCCCCAAAAACAAAAGATAAGTTCGTTACAGATGTGTGTACTGTGTTTGTCATTGTTTTCCCTTTTCGACCAACATAGGTGTTGGATAGCCAATCTGTACTAGTACTTTCCCCACTTCATTTCCTCTGTGAACCACATCATAGATTTATGCTATACTACTTTCCCCACTACTTTCCCCCATTCCTGTCCTCTTTGAACCACGTCTTAGATTCACGAGATACAACATTCCCCACTACTTCCCCCTTCCTTTCCTTTTTGAACCACGTCCTAGATTCATGCTATACAACTTCTCCCACTACTTTCCCCCATTCCTTTCCTCTTTGAACCACGTCCTAGATTCATGGTATACAACATTCCCCACTACTTTCCTGTTTGATCCAACACCTAGATTCGAGTGCAGAAGCGGAAAACGCCCACATGCACCTAGAGCAATGCATGTGGAATAAGTAAATTATACATTAAGATTCTTGGGGTGTGGTTCGGTAGGCGACCGGAGGCGGTTCGACCCACACTATGTACGGCGGAGAAGAAGAAGGGGTCAGAGGCCCTCCCGCGCCGCCGCTGGGTGAAAGTGAATAGCTGCGCCGGTAGTGGATTCCCTCCCTCGCCGACGGCGGCAGCGTTAAGCCTCCTTCCCTTTCCGTCGGACGGATCCAGCCGGCTGAGAGAGTGTGAAGAGAGCAACTACAAGCAGACCAGCAGTGAGGGGAGAGAGAGAGGCCAAGAAGTCTTGTTTAGATCTGGAGAGGGTGAGAGAGTGTGAAGAGAACAACTACAAGCGTTGAGGCTGCAGCGTGTATATATATACTGGAGAGAGTGTGAAGAGTGCAAACCCTAGAAAACAAGCACCAAGGCTGCAGCTTATACGTGATGAGGTGATTATATGGTCACTACGAGATCGTATAGCTCTGTATCCATCCATTTTGACCAGTCAAAGAATCCTCCTGGCATGAATTATGATCAAGTGTACTTATCGAACCCGAGACCTCTAGTTTGATGAGCGAACAGGCTAACCAGCTACACAACCATCCTGTTATGTTCAACGAGAGGAAAATAACCTTTTATACATTTTTTTGTGTGTGGGAGTCATTGGGATTTAAATCATAATCGTGTCATGTGGCTTTGGTGGTAAGACTATTCACAGTGGTGCAAAAATAATGCAGCCTTAGTCACCTTACCTCTCTCCACGTAGTACGCTGAGTCCCACCAGTTAGAGGGTGAAACAAACAAATTAATAAGAAAAAATAAAAGCGCCAGCGGTGTATCTTACCTCACACATCTCGCTACTGCTCGGGAACACTGTCCAATTGATCCCTCTGTTCGCTCACGTACTATTTTAAGTGAATCCTTATTATAACATGCACACAATTTTGGGCACTTGAATTCGACCTAAGTCAGTGTGCCACCGTATCTCGTACGACTCCCTCCGTCTAGGTGTAAATAAGTCACGTTAGAAGGTGCAGCGGGACCAAGGTGCAAGCAGATTGGAGGAGAAAGACAAACTTGACCGGTCATTCCTCCAATCAAAGCCCTGATTTCTGTCTCTAAACACAACAATTGATCCAAACAACTAAGAGATATCGTTTTAGCTACTATGCAGGGCCACGTATTAACTTGCATGCAAGCCGACTTCGATTTCTTGACTGATCAACGCGTAGTTGCGCTCCATGCATTGGGTTTCCGAGGGAGATAACAAGGCAGAGTAAGGAGCATTTGGTTACATTGCTTAGGCTGGTCATAGTTTGTATGTACTCCATTTGTATCTCACTTCCTGTGGCTTTGCACTCGCATGATTTTCCTATTCTATGAACTTGTGTGTGCGTGTGTGTGTGTGTGTTTAACAGCATGTGTGTGTGTTAGAGAGAGCGACAGACGACCTACTCTTACAGAGAGATGGTGTGTAGTGTACGATTTTAGCCACGAGTGTCGATGCATCCTCTCGTTTCCGGGCGTCCGGTAGGGACAGGCGGACAGCTGCCATGCCCACTCCTGACCAGCCTGGCCCACTCAAAGCCCCTCCATCGCCCGCGCGCGCTTCCCGCCCGAAACGGTCAGCGCCGCTACAAAGAATCGATGCCGCATTCATGCCCGGGCAGAGTGGATGCGACCTCTCACTAGCACCTGCGTTGAAGGGAGAAGCGGATTCAAGAGTGATGGTTGCTTCGTCCGTCCAACTTACTGCTAGGTCTATGTGATTTGACGGCTCATTGGTCATTATTACTGAGGTGGTAGGACTGCTGGATGTCCCACGCTTTCGGCGAAAGGAGGTACTACTATATTACAATTCACTCCATTCTTACGGCGGAGGAGTGCAAGAGCAGTGAAAACACGCAGGCTCAGTTATTACATGGCCCACCTCACACTATCACCATATTTTCTAGACATCGTGCGACACCTAACTCTTTACACAGTACAATCGCAAAAAAAACTCTTTACATTGTAATAATACTTCCTCCGTTCCTAAATATAAGTCTTTGAAGAGATTTCACCATGAACCACATACGGATGTATATAGATGCATTTTAAGCATAGATTCATTCACTTTGTTCCGTATGTAGTCCACCTAGTGGAATCTCTACAAAGACTTATATTTAGGAACGGAGGGAGTACGTACTGTAATTTATCAGCGAGATAGTACAATGCTATCAAGCTTCCAACTTGTGTTACATGTATCTTGCATCCAAGGTTGCCCGTTGCAACATTTCATCAAATACAAAGGAGACTAACATGCATGCTATTGCATCTCAATGATTGACAGATCATAGCAAATATGTACTCCCCCCGTTCCAAACTAAGTGTCTCAACTTTATGCTACATACGGAGCAAAATGAGTGAATCTACACTCTAAAATACGTCTATATACATCAGTGTTTGGAGTATGTACTAGTAGTTCATATTGAAATCTACTAAAGGACATATATATTCCAAACAATATGATAATCTCTCTAACCAAGGTAGTAGGGACGAGGAGTAAATGAAGGGAGTAGTCAAATTTGCTCCTCGTCCTGCGAGCCACCGCGCGCGTGGGCGAGGGACCGGGCGTAAGGCGTAGTAAGCAAGCTTCACCTCGTCCTGCGAGCCACCGCGCTCGTCGGCGGGGGAGACGGTGTACTAAGTAAGCTTCTCCTCATTCTGCGAGTTGACAGGACACATCAAAAGTACTCCAGTGTATAGAGCCTTGCCTCTAAGGTAGGCCCCACATGGTTTGCCTCTTTTTTAACATAATGCATCAAGTCGCAATTTATTTGTTCACCCGTGGTAGACGATCCTCCCTCCATCTAGTGGACAACCAGTACACGTGTCAAGTTACCACGTGGGCTGCCTTTTCATACAGAAATGAGCTCCACCGTGTACTCGCGCGGGTGTGGATGGGAAAGAGACGAGAGTATGTGCGCCGTGCGTGCACCTCTTCTCTTCGTGCACGTCCCCCACCTACGTGGGTGTGTGTGAGAGATACAAACCTAGACAAATGGCTTGTGTGCGTTCATGAATGTTTTTTGTTTTGGGGGGGGGAGGTTGATTTCGTGAATGTATTTATGGGAATATGTGTCGATGACATCTCAAACAAAATTTTGCATGCAATGTGTGTGAAATGGAGGCATATCCATATCATATATAGAGGGTCGGGCGATCCACGAGAAGAGAGGGAGGGGTCATAGATATTGATAGAGTCGAAGAGAGGATCAAGTGGGTGGGTGCGAGATCGATGAAGATAGCCATCGAAATTGTGTGTGTGTGCAAGTCAAAGATATAGGGCGACTGACCTAGCTACCGGTACGTCAGAGGGCACAGGTCAAGTTTGTGTGTGGCAAGGAGACATGACTAGAGCGCTCGATGTATCAGTGTGTGTGTGTGGGGGGGAGGGGGTTTGGGGAGGGGTAGGCAGAGGCCTAACTATAGAGGTAGAACGACTCGTATATGTGTTGAGAAGGAGAGACCCAGCTATGTCTTGAGGGAGATCGGTCGACATCCATACATAACTGAAGGATGGGAAATAGGATGGGACAGAGAGAGAGAGAGAGAGGAGAGAGAGAGGGAGGGAGAGGGGTAGAGTGTTGGATGGGTGATGGAGTTGCTTCTCGAAGATGGTGGGAGAGGCCTACTAGACAAACTAAGGGTGGAACTGCAATATTATCAATAAGAGTGGGGATGTGTTTTTGTGTGTGCCTATGCATGGTAGATCTGTCGGGACACATCCATGGATGATGAAGGGGAACCATGTGTTTGGTAAGCAAACCTAACTAGATCGGTAGATCAATTGTTGTTTGTCGGAGGAATGGAGAGACATAACTAATGAGGTAGATCGATCGACGCGTGGGGAAAACGAGTTATAAGGACCTGGCTAGCTATATGTATAGCGGGAGATCGGTCGATGTACGTCCATTTGTTAGAGGCAAATAAGGCCCGGCGAGACGGATAGACAGAGAGAATGGAGCTAGGAGGTGGTGCGAGAGGCCCAACTACTAGCTAGATAGGGGTAGGAGTGTGCGGTTGTGAGATCGATGAAAAGAGGGGCGAGAGTTTACACGGGTGTGGGACCGTATGAGAGACACGAGGAAAGGACACGTAAAGGAGGTGATTGAAGGTGCGTGTGTATGTTGTAGGCAGACATCGCTGGAGAGATTTATCGATCGGTGTGTGTCAGAAAGGAGTAGTGGAGACTGTGGGAGAATGACCTAAATAAAAAAATGAATGTGCGCGATGGATAGAATGCTGAGGGAGGGGGAGGGCGAGGAGCCGTGTGCATGCACGAGAGAAAGTTAGTGGTAGCTACAAAGGTTAGAGGATTGTGTGGGTGTAAGAGACTAACAAAGATCATAATTTGATATGAAAGTGGATTCATATATTTGAATAGGAGATCATAGTGTTTTAAACATATGCAAATGTTCATAAAGTGGATTCAAAAATTTGAGTTCGAGTTCATATAGTACACATAGTTCATATGTAACTCGAGACTAATCATGGTGTGTTGTGAAGATAATACACAAACGATGGTTTAACTTGACAATAATGACGATTGTTGATCTTATTAAAAAAGAGAAACGAAGTCAAATGCTTTGACTTCACAACAATCATTATTGTAGATCTTATTCAAATGGAGAAACGAATTCAAATTTAGTTCATATTGAAGCGGTAGTATATACATTTGGAATGCACTAAAACATTCATTTGAGTACTAGGTTGCGTGCATTATACATGTAGCGAAATATTTTAATTGAACATAACATGAATTGAAAGTTTTGAATGACATTTGTAGTGCGAATTGATTTGGTACAATACACGTTATGCTTGTCCGGAAATTTCAACCAGCGCCTTGTTAGCCTGAAATATTTAAGATATATCTTTGTCTCGTTGTGCTCCGACAACTCCCTCCATCTCAACCCGCGCCTTGTTATTACAAAATTTCAATGCGCGCGAAAACTCCCACCTCCTATGAAATCCAGACACGCGAAATGCCCGTGATACCCCTGAACCGAAAGAACCGCCTCAAATTGGTGGGGGTACTTTCCTAACTAACCCCACATTTTGGACAAGCGCGTCTCTAAGCCATGGTTCCCCACTCCCATCCCATCCGTCCACCCATTCGTACCCCGAGGCTGGCAAAACCCGCGAAGCCCCACACCTGTGACACCCCGAGACCGATGCGCCAGGTGTCAGCCAGTTATTAGTTGCCTTTTCCATGTCATCCGCTTGCGTGTTGCATCTTTGCCTTGTCATCATGTGGGTTGCATCATCATGTTTTCAAAACTTGCATCCGTCTGAGTTCGCCCATCCTTTCTGTTGTCCGTTCTGAGCCCCGACACATTTGCACGCGCCTGCGGCATCTCCGAATATTTATTTTATGAGTGTCCGGAAAATGTTCTCGGAATGGGTTGAAACTTGGCATGTGATCTTATTATAGCATAGGTAGACCGCCTGTCAAATTTTGTCGCATTCGGAGTTTGTTTGATAGCCCAACGGATATATATAGCGGCACTAGTCGCCGGATAATTCGTCAGACGTTTTCGGTCTCCGAAAGCCCCCGCGGGCCTCCCTCTCTATTCTCTCCCCGCAGTCTGAGGCCTTCCACACAGCCCACTAGCCCCTCACCTAAGTCCTCTCGCGTCCAGAACCGTTCGATTGAGATCAAATGGCCCAAAAACGGATGAAAACCCCCTCTCCTAGCCCCCCCCTACTATAAATAGACTCCCTCCCCTGCCTATTTTGGAAACATAGCCTACCCTAGACCCTCTCCCACCTCTCAGCTGCCGCCCCGCATTGTTTTCCGCGCCGGCCGTTTCCCCCGCCGCCACTTGGCGCCGTTCCAGCCGTAGCGTCGCCGCCACGTCATCACAGCCGCCGCCCTCCTCCAACTGCGCCTCGCCACGTGCCCCCCTGCGCCTCCTCCCGCCGCGGCCCGCCGGGCCCGATCGCGGCCCGCCCGGGCTGGATCTGGGCCGAGGCGTCGCCCTCCGCCCGTGCCCTCTGTGCTGCTCGCCCGAGCGCTCCTCTCGCCCGCCGCCCCGTCATCCACGCCCTCCGGCGAGTCTGCCGCCCTCTCCTCACCTCGCCGGCAACCTCGCCTGGCTCGTCCAGCCGGACCCCTGCCCGAGCGCCGCCGGATTGAGGCCCCGACGAGGCCTCAGATCCACATCCCGCGGCGTCGGAATCCGCCGCTCCGCCCTGCCCCGTCGAGGATCGGGCCTCCGGCGCTCCTCTCCGGTCGTCCTCCGCCGGGAATGGAGGCCCTGCCTCGTCCTCCGTCGGTTGGAGGCCTCGCCAGCCCCTCCTGAACCAATCGCCGCCGCACCGGACGCCCCACGGCATCGATCTGCTCGCCCGCGCCCCGGACATGTCCGATGTGGCCCGGACATGTCCAGGTCGTCCTCTGCCCTAGTCTCCGCCAGGTGGGCCCAAGAGCGCCCACCGACGGACTTGTCCGCTCAGGCCGGACATTTTCCATTGACCCCGAGGTTGTTTTTTTCTAAGTCCCTGGCCTTTTTGTAAAAATATATGCATGTTTGCATGGCTGTAACTTTTTGTGTGTATGTCCAAATTGAGTGAATAATATGTCAAAATGATCGTTGTGATATGATCTTCATTTTGTTCCTTTATGGCATGCTTGTTTGAGTTCATCTAGATGCCCTAATCATCGTTGCAAGAGTGCTATATGTTTAAAACTGATGGTATATGTAATTTTGTTAGCAAGTTTGAGATGTGATAACTTTGTGCATGTTTGTCAAAATGAAGCATATGATATGTCAAAATGTTCATTGTGAAGTGATCTACATGATGGTTGCTGTAGCATTCATGTTAGGTGCCATCTTGCCATGTTAATCTCTGTTGCAAAAGTGCATGTGGCTATTAAGTGATGAAACTTGTTATGAGATGTTGTTTTTCCTTGCTCATTGCTATTGATGTGTTTGTCTTCATGCCACATGTCAATATGTTTTAGAAGCACAATCATATGTTCTTTGTTGTGGTGCAATCCTCTTTCCATGATATGCCTTGGGGTGACTTAAACAAGCTTGTAAACATGCCATGCCAATGTTGCTGTTTTATCCTTAGTGAAAAACACTGCTAAGTCTGGAATCTGTTAAACCTGATGCTATGTTTGCTTGATGCCCCACTCGAATCCATGCATGTTTTAGTATGTCAAATGATCATGTCTTGTTGTCCATGTTATGCTCTATACATCCATGCCTTTGTTTCCACATATGGCCTGTTGTAGCTTATTTATTTCTTGCTCTCAAGTTGCTATAAATTTACCCGTCAACCAGTTGTCAGCATGTTCAATTTGGTGAAGCTTGTTGTTATTGATCCATGCCTCCTATGGAGTTGTTCCAATGGAGTTGTTTGATGTATGATATGTCTACTACATGTCCATGATCTTCATATGCTTAGTAGAGTTGATATGCTTGTTATTTTGTGCCTCCGAAGGCAGCATAGTGATGATGTTTTTGCCTTCCCAGATTTTGACTAAGTTTGGATAAATTTATTGCAACTTGTCATGCTTGTTTAATTGTGTTCCAGCAAGTTCTTGGGTGTGTTCTAAGTTCATGCTTGTTAAGTATCATGTCTATTTCACATTCATGCCTCTTGTTATCATGTTTGGGTGTTGTAGCTTATATATACCTTGCTCCAAAGTTGCTATGTTGCTATTTTGACAGCTTGTTGTTATATCTTGTTTCATGTGTATGTGTTGAACCATTGCTCCGTTTTGAGCGTGCCTGTCGGTGTACTAGAGTAGGGGTACCCTAGTATCCCGAACTTGTGCACGGGCAGTCGCAGCACCCCGCGGCAAGGCTTGCCGGGTGACCGCCAAGGTCCTCCGTGGTTCCTTTGGAGCCATTCAAGAACAAAGTATTCAAGCCAAGGAGACAAGGCCCCGGCAAGAGGAGCTTGCCGGGAAGGCCACTCAAGGCACAAGACCCCGGCAAGAGGAGCTTGCCGGGAAGGCCAACCAAGGCATCTCAAGGAACTTGCCGCGACGCGCCACGCGTCCCGGCAAGGCCCGGTGAGCGACAAGCTCCCGGACGCGACAAGACAACGACCGCGGCAAGGCGCTTGCCGCGGCAAGCTACCAATCTGTACCTACGCTCCAGCACATCCGCCAACGTGTCGCTCTAGGACCCTTCCAGGCGTTCGTGGCGGGAGGCTGCAGCGGTGCGCGGTGGCAAGCGACGCTGACAAGGTTGCCGTCATGGCGAATGGTGGCGTCCCTGACGGTCCCTTTTTGCACTGTTTGGGCGACGCAGACGGGCATTTAATGCCCTTGTCCCCTGCCGTCAGGGTTAGGTATGATACACTGTACAGGTAGTTGTACGAACTACAACACCTTTCCATTTTTACCCTTGTCTACGTTGCCACCTATCGGTGACCCCTTGAGCATATAAAAGGAGGCCCGTGCGCAACGTAGAGGGGGGTTCGAAGCAGAAGAACTCTCATGCTCGGTCTCATTAGCTGCTGGCGTGTACTGTAGCACCTGGCGCTCTCGGGCAAGAACTCAATACAAACCACAAAGCAGGAGTAGGGTTTTACGCATCCGTGCGGCCCGAACCTGGGTAAATTGCTCGTGTGCTTCGCCTCGATCTGCTCTTCGTGCGATCCCCGCCCCCCGCCGAACCGAAAGGGGCTCAGTCCCCATAGGTGCTCGTGGATCAGTTTCCCCGACATCTTTGGCGCGCCAGGTAGGGGTACATCGAGGTTGTGTGAACCTGATCCGGCGTTCACACGAGCTAGATCTTCATCATCTTCATCGACATGCCGCCGAAGAAGAAGGCTTCGGAAGCGGCTGCTCCGTCCGCGCCAAACCCGCCATCGCCGGAGCAAACGGCTGATGGGGTAGACGCCGGCGGAAGAATGGGCGTCGACGAGGGAGCTCACGGTGCTGCCAGGTCCAAGGACAAGGCTGCGCTGCCCATCGGCGGCGTAGCCGGCTCCCACAACGATCGGGCGCACTCCAAGACCTCGGCGTCCGTGCATGCACTGCGCCCATCTCAGGAGGCGCGGGACCGACAGCGTCATGGTACTCACGGTACCATACGTTTGCTGGACCAAGATCGAGCTGGTGGGTCTCGGAATGCTCAAGACCAGCACGCATGCCAACATGCTGGCATGAGCGAGGCACAGTCGCTTGGACGGGATACTGCTCCTTCTAACATAGTTAGAAGTCCGAGCATATCCCGCTCCTCGCACCGTTCGCCGCCGCTACCCGCCACTCCAGCGAAGCTTTGGCGCGAGCTCAACTGCTCCTAGACTACCCTCCAACGGCAGACAAGACAGACGATTGGAGGGCCACCATTCAGAGCCTCATCGGCTTCGCCAACGGCGACACTCCGCGGCCGCCAAGTACATCGCAGCCGCGACAAGTCAGCCAGGCGCAAGCCGGTGGCGACAAGACCGGTGGGGGTGCAACCACCATGCACTCTCCGCCCCGAAGGCCAAGATCGCCGACCCACCGGATCCACCTCGATAGCAACTCCACCGCGTCATCAGATCCGCGAGCTCGTCGCGATCAGCGCCAAGTTCTTCACGAACGATAGCAAGAAGATGCTCGTACTCGCATCGAGCGCCGAAGAGAAGCGCGGCGTCAATCCGACCAGCGTGCTGGGCCCGCTGTCGACATGCATGCGCCAGGGGAACCAGGCGACTTGCCGTACGCGGTAGGTTGCCCTGCGTTCACTCGTGAGCTGTGGCAAGTCCAGTGGCCCAGCACGAAGAATTTCAAGCCAGATGTACTAGAGAAGTACGACGGCAAGTCGCATCCGTCGGAGTTCCTCAGCATCTACACCATCGCGGTGCAAGCTGCCGGGGGGCGGGACGACAAGATCCTTGCCAACTACTTCCCGCTGGTGCTCAAGCCCAACGTCAGGTCCTGGCTCATGCACTTGCCGGACAACTCCATATCCTCCTAGGCAGACCTATGCCATCAGTTTGTTGGCGCCTTTACAGGCGGCCACAAACCTCATGGCCAAGAAAGTGACCTTCATCTTCTCGCCCAGAAGGAAGGAGAGCCCCTGCGCAAGTATATTCAGAGATTCAGCCGTGTACAGCACAACATCCCGGATGTCCACCCTGCCGCGGTCATCAGCGCGTTCCATCAGAACGTGCGTAACCGCAGGATGCGGGAGGAGATGGCGATGTGCAAGATCAGAGACGTCAGTGAGCTATATGCCCTAGCCGACAAGTGTGCACGTGCTGAGGAAGGGAGGAAACTCCCCAGAGAGGATACAGGAGCAGGAGGATCTGACAGCGAGGACACTGTCCCGGCAAAGAAAAACCGGCAGCGGAACAACAGGAAAAAGAAAGGCAAAGATGTGCTAGTCGTTGAGTAGTCCGGCAACGAAGGTGGTGCCAAGAAAGCCAAAGTTGGTAGCTCCGGCAAGGAGATTGCCGCATGCACTGTGGGGACCCCGACTTAAGAGTCGAGATCACCGAATGCACGTGTACAGTGATCCCAGAGATCAATGCTCACTGAACACACAGAAGCTGAATAACAAGAGTCTTACATCCATACATATCGTCTTACACAAATTAAGGCCATTATGGCCGAGTCTTACATAGATAAAGCCTCACGGGCTGAATAGCAAATAACTTAAGTAGCGGAAGTCTTCGATGATAGGTAGAACCCATGCCATCTGCCTTAACCCTACAGGCATTCTGACTGGGAAAGCGTCCTAGTTCGCATGTTCGTCTCCAAAGAACTCTTCCTCAAATTCCTGTTCCTCCATGCCTGGCCAATTAAATAACCAGTGGCAAGCCAATGAGTACTTTGAATGTACTCGCAAGCAACCCATGATTTGGTTCAAAGTAACAATGCAATTGAACAATAATGAGCAATCTAGCAATGGGCTAGAATAAATATTCTACCTTCAAGTATATGCATCAATAACTTCACGTAACCTCGAAGACAGGTTACCGATATCAACATGAATATGATTCACCTCATTGAGTCAAGTCACCACCTTGACTCAACATATACACACACAAGGTTTTGCAAACATTGGACGTAGCCCAAGAGCGGTTACCCAACTGTCCTTGACCGTGGACACGGCTATTCGAATAGTTTTACACTCTACAGAGGTTGCACACTTTACCCACAAGATCCGGGGAACTTCCGTGTCATCCATGACCCGCGGTACCTCAAGCACCCGGGGTAAGCACCTGATCACTATCTTTTCCTAGACGACACTAACATAGAGTCCACTCGATTGGTAGTAACCCTCGTGCCCACATTTCACATCTTAATAATTGTGGAGACTCGCTCCCATATTCATCACATACCACTGACACGGGGTACCAACGGTGTGTTCGGTGCCCTGTGAAAACAGTCATGGCCGCCTATCCAAGCACGACCCCGTCCCGAGAGTGACCTCATGTCACCCCCGTCACTAGTAATGCGGGCACCATGCTAGTATCGACCTAGGTAATCAATAATGCCCTTTCCCATATAAGGGTAGAGTGGTTGCGCATGTATAGTTGGAATAACGGTCGCAACTTAAACCAATCCGTTTGAAAAAAACAACACACATACTTGTCTCGGTACACCACTTCGTCATCAAGTGGTTACCCAACTCACCATCTCCCTCGGGCATGAATGGCACCCGACGGGGTTTTATGCAAAGATTTCAACCACGAAAGTTCATGTCACACATGCATCACTAAGCATCACTACTAACTATTTGCATGTCATCTAGCACATAGCAAGATCAAGATCAAGGCATGCATCATGTGGTGGTTCAACTAGGTCACCATTGTAATGCTATCATCATGCATCGGAAACAAACGGTTTCCGAAGAACAAGTGTATCATGGTCAAAGGGCTGCTTGCCTGGATTGGCTTGGTCTTCAAATTCTTCAAATCCTTCTCCTTCTCCTTCTTCAGCAACTTCGTCAAATACGGTATCTATACGTCGCATAATAACAACGGAAAAATAAGACCACAATAAAAACAGAAAAATCAAAGTGCTCAGAAAAATGTCAACTTATTTTTGTAAAATACTAGAGGGAAAACTAAGATGGAGAAAATTCTTAGTTGGAGTTTTGGAGTAACAGAATAGAATCTAGGGATTTTTGAACAGGAGTTTTAATGCTCAAATTTGAATTTAAATTTGAACAGAACAGAAAAGTTGCATGGATATGTGTGAAAGTGACACCATTAAATAGGTTGGAATATTACAAGATTTTAGGAGTTGGAATTATTTCATTTGGACGAATATTCATTTCTGTAAAATTAATTGAAGTTTTTACAGAAAACAAAAGAAGAAAATGCCCTGTGCAACTGGGCCAGAGTGGCCACATTGCACGGCCTAAGGCATCCAGCCCAGCCGCACGGGCGCCAGCGCGCGCATGTCAGGTTTTCAAACCTGACGGGCGGGGCCCGACGGTCAGCGGCTGTGAGGAGAGGGAGAGAGGGGTGAGGATGACAGGCGGGGCCCGCCTGTCATCTTCAACCTCACGGCCACGGCGACGGCGAGCTGACCGGCGATGATTCCGGCCACGGCGAAGGCAACGGAGGGCAGGGACGGGTTCAGCGACAAGTTGCGGAGGTAGGGGTGGTGGTGCGGCACGCCGGGGAGGTCGGGTTCGTCGGCGACGAGGTGGGACGGCGGAGGGTCGTCGGGGAGCTGCTGGCTAGCCTGTTTTCGGCAACTGCAGAAGGGGAAAATGGAGGGGAATGCAACAGTGATGCATGGCGGTTCTAAATCGAGCAAAAGGAGGGGCGGAGGAGGCCCGTACTGCGAGATCGCCGGTTGCCCGACGTGGCGGAGCTCCGGTCGATCCCGAGCACTGAAGCTCTTCGGGGAGGAACTAGCGGTGCTGGAGGACTAAAGGGGATGTGGTGAGGTTGCTGGTGCTGAGTGGGGACCTCGGGGAGGCTTATATAGCCGCGCCCACGGTCCACCATGGACTCGCGCGCCGGCAAGGTTGCAGGCGAGGCTAGAAGGGGTTCTGGTGCCTGTGATCAAGCCGGGGAGGATCGTGGACGTGTTCCACGTCTAGTTGAGGTGAGAGGGGGAGCGGGGAGGCTTCCAGACGACGCGCGCGTGTGAAGCCGAGGAGTGGACGTCGCGGGCGGCCGGTGCGCGTGTGGAGACGGCCACTGGAGGGCGCAGGAGGAGGGGGACAGCACCGGTGGAGGCTGCGGACGTCGAGGCGCGTTGGGAGGCGCGAGGGGAGAGCTCGAGGCTATCGGGGGCAGGCGATTGGGCGAAGTTATAGTGCGTGGGCGCACTGTAGCGCGCTCTGGAGCGCCCTTATCGCATGCCATGGCATGCCATTGGCCCTCTGGACGCGTCCACCGTGTCTGGGGGGGTCCAGGGTGATGCAAGCACTACGGTTGAAGCTTTGGATGCTCTGGAGATGCTGTGAGAGAGAAGAGAGGCTGGTGACTTGGTAGAAAATGGCTGTCCAGCAAGGTGAACTGGGGTTTTTACCCCTCAATCATAGAGCTGGAGACATGGGAGAGTTACTGGAGGTAGTTGGTAACTAAATGAACGTGTGGTAGAAAGTTGAGGCCAAGGTAAATAGTAAAAGTGATCAAGAAGAGGGTTTTGGTAATTTTGCAGAAGGTGTTTGATCAGTGTTTGGTCAAGCAAATGACATCCACTTGCCATGACACTAACCAGGATTGAATGCTATAAGAAAATAGGGTGCTTCACCAAATTAGGGCTCATTTGAAGAAACTAGCCAATGTAACTTTGGTGAACCCTAGAAATCAACAGAAATGGCTTCATCTTGTTTGAGTCAAGCTAATCATCTCCCCTTGATGCACCACTTGGTGTAGTTTCATCATTTGGGGTATTGATCATGCCCACAAAGTTTGAAGCTCCAGGTAAAAAGTTGGTAATGTAAAGTTGTTCAAATTTGCATTTGAACCGAAAGGGTTTTGGGGTGTTCTGATCAAGTTGCTCTACTCTAAATCTTGTGCCATTTGGTCTAGATGCCTTATTAGGCATTTCTAGCAAGTGCACCAAGTTTGAGAGCATTTGGACAAGTTTGGCAATGTAAAGTTGCTCAAACTTCAAATATGGACAGAATGGTTATGAAGGGTTTTGAGGATGTTTTCTTGCTTCCCAAGGCATGGGACTTGGCAAGTTCATCAAATATGTCATATATGACATGATAGAATTTCCCTGGAATTTTTGGAGAATATTTCCTTTGTAAATATTTCAAAAGCTTGAAATATCCAGAAAGGGTTTTAGAGGGATTAGCCCATTATTTTGAACATGACCAAGTGTTGAAACTTTTATATATGGACAATATATGTCCTATGAGTCTCCCTGAATTTTGGCAAATATTTTTGAAATACTTAAATATATTTTTCCTATTAAAGACCATTTCTGGCCTTAAGAAAGAGCTTTTAAATAAAATAGGAAAATAACTTTTAAAATTATACTCTTGTGGTTTCTGGGAGTCCTATGACTACTAGGTCTCAAATATGCTTTTTGAAATAATTTTCTCACCCTAAATCAAGCACTTGCAGTGCAAATCTCAATTCAGGGGTTTTTGGAAAACTAAATTTATAAAATACATTTTGGCCAAATTAATTTGTAAGAAAATACTATACTGTTATATAACACTTGGCATGATCATTGGGCAGAAGTTTTGGGTATGGAGATGAATTCTACAAGAGGTAATAGTTGACTTTATTGAGCACATGAAAAGCATATGAAGAAAAACTCAAATCCAAATAAAAGCCAAATGATGCCAAAAAAAATTGTTGGTCCAAATTTTCATGCTTCACTGATGCAAATAACATGTTACAAAATGCAGGGTGTGACAGACCTACCCCCCTTACAAGAATCTCGTCCCCGAGATTCCTAAACTAGGTCTTAAAAGAGATCGGGAAACTCGGATCTAAGATAGTCTTCACGTTCCCAGGTTGCTTCTGCTTCGGTGTGGTTGCTCCACTGGACCTTGAAGTACTTGATGGTGCGGCTTCGTGTCCGCCATTCTGCTTCGTCCAGAATGCGAATGGGCTTCTCGCGGTAGGTCAAATCAGGCTGCAGATCAATGGCTTGGTGATCAACATCCATGTAGAGATTAGGCTTGTCCGGAACTTGGAGACATTTCCGGAGTTGTGACACATGGAACACGTTGTGCACATCGGATAGCTCAGGTGGTAGTTCCAACTGGTAAGCCACTTCTCCTCGTCGGTCGATGATCTTGAAAGGCCCAATGAATCTTGGTGCAAGTTTTCCTTTAACATGGAAACGCTTGGTTCCCTTTAGAGGGGTTACCTGCAGGTACACATGATCTCCGACATGGAAACTCATGTCTCGGCGTCGAGTGTCAGCATAACTCTTCTGCCTTGACTTGGCTGCCTTCAAACGTTCTCTGACTAGTTGGACTTGCTCTTCTGCTGTGCGGAGAATATCCGGTCCAAAAACTAGCCCTTCTCCAGTCTCTGACCAGTTGAGGGGTGTGCGACATCTGCGTCTGTACAACACCTCAAATGGTGCCATCTGTAAGCTCGACTGATAACTGTTGTTATAGGAGAACTCGGCAAAAGGGAGACAATCTTCCCACTTGGCTCCATATGCCAAGACACAGGCTCGGAGCATATCTTCGAGAATTCGATTTACTCGTTCTGTTTGACCTCCGGTCTGTGGGCGGAAAGCTGTGCTGAAAGACAACTTGGTTCCCAAGGCTTCTTGGAATCTTCTCCAGAACCTTGAAGTAAACTGGGTGCCTCGATCTAACACAATCTCCTTGGGAATGCCGTGGAGGCTCACGATTCGGTTGATATAGAGGGTTGCCAACTGGTTGCCGGAATAAGTGGTCTTGACAGGAATGAAATGGGCCACCTTGGTCAAATGATCGACTATGACCCAGATAGAGTCATGTCCCCTATTTGACCTTGGTAATCCAGTGATGAAGTCCATTCCGACTTTATCCCACTTCCACTCAGGAACCTTGAGTGGTTGAAGCAATCCAGCAGGTCGCAGATATTCAGCCTTGACCCTTTGGCACACGTCACACTTTGCAACATAGGTTGCAATCTCTCTTTTCATCCCGTGCCACCAGAATCGTGCCTTCAAGTCTTGGTACATCTTGGTTCCTCCGGGGTGGATGGAATACGGAGTGTCGTGGGCTTCTTGCAGAATCAGGTTCTTCAGCTCTGTGTTGTTTGGTACGCAGATGCGGCCTTTGTACCAAACAATCCCGTGCTCGTCTTCAGAGAATCCTGGCGCCTTGCCTAGCTTCATCTTCTTCTTGATGCCTTCAATGCTTGCGTGTCCATCTTGTGCCTTCTTGACTTCGTCCATCAGGGTCGGTCTGACTTCCAAATGATCCAGAAATCCAGGAGTGACCAATTCCAAACTGAATTGTTCGAACTCCTTAAACAAGGCTGGATGCCTTTCTTGAATAACGGCATTCAAAGAGCAAGCCTTCCTGCTTAAGGCATCAGCCACCACGTTAGCCTTCCCGGGGTGATATTGAACACTGAGGTCATAGTCTTTGATGAGTTCCAACCATCTCCGCTGCCTCATGTTCAATTCCTTTTGGGTGAAAATGTACTTCAGACTTTTGTGGTGTGTGTATATCTCACACCGTTTCCCTAGGAGGTAATGCCGCCATGTCTTCAAGGCATGAACTACTGCCGCTAGCTCAAGATCGTGAGTAGCGTAGTTCTCCTCATGAGGTCGTAGCTACCTGGAGAGGTAGGCTATGACTCGGCCTTCTTGCATCAGAACGCTTCCCAATCCGATTCAGGAGGCATCACAATATATCACGAACTCCTTGTGAATATCAGGTGTTGCCAGAACTGGGGCGGTGGTCAATCTCTTCTTGAGGTCTTGGAAGCTTTCTTCGCATTTTGGCGTCCACTCAAACTTCTTGTCCTTCTTGAGGAGCTGAGTCATTGGCCGTGCAATGCTAGAGAATCCTTCCACGAATTTGCGGTAATAGCCTGCAAGTCCGAGGAAGCTTCTGACTTCCTTGACGATCGTTGGAGATTGCCATTGGGTCACAGCTTCGATCTTCGCGGGATCAACTGATAATCGTTCTTCGGTCAAGACGTGACCTAAGAATCCAACTTTATGCAGCCAGAACTCACACTTGCTGAATTTGGCATACAGTTGGTGCTCCCGAAGCTTATCTAGGACCATCCTCAAATGCTGCTCGTGTTCTTCCTCCGTCTTCGAGAAGACAAGAATGTCATCGATGAAGACAACAACGAACTTGTCCAAATATTCCATGAAGACTTTATTCATGAGATACATGAAGTAAGCTGGGGCATTGGTTAACCCAAAGGACATGACCGTGCACTCGTACAGGCCATATCTGGTTACGAATGCCGTCTTCGGAATATCTTGGGGTCTGATCTTCAGCTGGTAGTACCCAGATCTGAGGTCGATCTTGGAGAACACCTTGGCTCCGCTGAGCTGATCAAACAGATCTTTGATCTTGGGAAGTGGATATTTGTTCTTGATTGTAACTTCATTGAGGGAATGATAGTCAATGCATAAGCGGATGGTACCGTCCCTCTTTGCCACAAACAGAACAGGAGATCCCCAAGGGGAGGCACTTGTGCGGATAAATCCCTTCCTCAACTGCTCTTCCAGCTGCTTTTTTAACTCGGCTAATTCTTCCGTCCCCATTCTATAAGGCTTCTTATAGATGGGTCCTGCTCCGGGCACGAGCTCGATGATGAACTCAATGTCACGATCAGGGGGCATTCCCGGTAGTTCATCCGGAAAGACATCAGGATACTCACATACCACCGGTACTTGCTCTAGCCCAACTTCAGACAGACAGTTGACTTGAGCGGCTTGAGCGGAAGAGGAGTTGGAAGCAAACTTGACTTCGACTCCTTGGTCATTGGTCACAGTGACTGTCCGATTGGCACAGTCTAACAAGCCTTGGTGCTTACTGAGCCAATCCATCCCTAAGATCACATCCAAGCCTTGGGATTTTAGGACGATGAGGTCTGCTAGGAAATCTACACCGTTAATGGTAATACTGACTCCTTTACAGCCTATCTTGGCTCTCATCTAGGCTCCGGGGGTTTGTACCACCATAGGGTTATTCAGGGGTGTAGGGGTCATGCCACTTTTTAATGCAAATCTTTGAGTGACAAATGAATGCGTTGCTCCAGAATCAAACAAGACAGTTGCAGGTGCTGAGTTGACAAGGAACGTACCCAGCACGACGTCCGGGTCTTCCTGGGCTTCTTCAGCAGTGACGTGATTCGCACGCCCTTTCCCATGGTTAGGTGGATTGCGAGGAGCTGGGTTCCTTGGTGGCATCCCGCGGCCTTGTCCTTGGTTCTGCGCATTGGGGCGCGGGGCATCAGGCTTCTTGTTGGGGCACACCCTTGAGATGTGTCCGGACTGACCACACCCAAAGCAAGTGACTTGGTTTGGATTGATCTTGTTGCCACCACTGGTATTGGGGTTGAAAGCTGGCCTTGGGTTGGCATACTGCTGAGGCTGATAGTTGGTGCGAGGTGCAGGAGCTCTTGGTTGCTGATAGGTTGGCTTGGCCGGGGCTGACTGCCACGGACGAGGCTTCTGGTTGCTGGAACTTCCCTTGCTGACCATCTTGCGCTTGCGAGTGTCTTCCAAAGCACGCCGCTTGTCTTCAAGCATAAGTGCTTTGTTCACCAGGTCAGGGAAGGTTGGGAAGTCGCACACGACAAGCGAGTATTGCAGAGTCTGATTGAGGCCTTCCATGAAGCGCTCCCTTTTTGCAGCATCAGTGCTGACATCTTCAGGGGCATACCTTGACAGAACACTAAACTTCTGCATGTACTCCTTGACAGTGCCACTTCCTTGCTTCAGGGCTCGGAACTCACGCTTTTTAATAGCCATGATTCTGGAAGGAATGTGGGCCTTGCGGAATTCTGCCTTGAAGTTGACCCAAGTGATGTCTTGTTCAGCATGCATGACCTTGAATCCATCCCACCAAGCTCTAGCAGTCCCCCCGAGGCAGTGGGCTGCATAAGCCACCTTCTCACGGTCTTCGATGCATCCGACTAGTTCCAGTATTTCCTCAATGGAGCGGACCCAGTCGTCTGCATCCAGGGGTTCAGCAGTCTCGATAAAGGTTGGCGGTGCATGCTTCTTGAACTCTGCCAACGTGGAACATCCATTGCCATTCCCCGCCGGCTGGCGGTTGTTGGTGACAGCTTGAGCAATCAGCTGAAGGGCTGCAGTGTTGGCTTGGTGTTCCTCTCGGAAAGCTTGGAGAAGCTGAGCCATGTCCATGTTCGGAGGAGGTGGTGGTGGTGGAGCTTGGTCGTTGGTTTGGTCGTGGCCTGCCTCTGACTGAGCGGATGCTCGTGCTTCAGTCTGCTGGGTAGAGGTACCAGTACGAGTTACAACAGGCATCTTGTTGGAGCGGTAAAAGGTCTCATGACTTGGAAGAGGGAAAGCAAAATAGATGGGTGCCAAGTAAGGGGGTGGGTGTGACACTAATCAAATCATGCAAAGGCCGAAAGGCCAAAACACATTCATTAAAAATCCAAATGGGTGATGTAGTCGTTTACACATTCCCGAAGGAAGAATACGACATACATCCAGACACAACAAAAGCAAATACTAGATGGTTTCATATGAACCATACAAGGACTCGACTGCGCATGGGGGTTACACGACCTATCCTACCGTAGAGGTCACAACTGGCATATCCGAGTAGCGAATAATGCCTAAGTGGCGGAATGCTCGGTCGCGTATTCCGGCTCTTCTGGGTCTTCCTCCTTATCTTCATCCGTCTGGGCCCCCTTGTCACTTGAGGGTGTGGGGGAGTGGAGGAGTTGTATACGACGGTGCTTCGTCGGTGGTGCAGGGAAAAGCTTGCGATATTCCCTTGCCGTCATCCGGCGTCGCCGAGGTGGTTCTTCATTCTTGGAAGGTACATCTTCGGAGGGCCTTCCGCCTCTGTATGCGATAGCGGACTGTCCGGAAGGTGCTCCTCCCTTCTTGATCCTATTTGTCTTCTCTTGAGCTCGACGAAGAAGTGCCTTGGTCTTGTGAAGTTCTTCTCGAAGCTTCATTGATTCCAAGGCCAAGTCTTGTGCCAAGCTGTCGGCACATAGACTGAAGTAGGTCTAGAACCGAAGCGAGAGTCCTTCCTTTAGTGGAGGGGCTAGTGCGCTGCTTTCTTCTTCACCTTCCTTCCGGTAAGGCAAGAAGCGAGTTGTCATCTTGGCTGTCATCTCGGGAAGAAGCTCGCGGAGACGGGTTAGTGCCTTGAGTGCAGCAGCCTCGACAGTGAGTGGTAGTGTTGCCATCTGGGGTCCCTCGAAGAACCAACTTGTGGGAGGATTGTTTGCCTTCACGATCACTTCCACATGGTATTCCACCTCAGTGTCGCTAACCCAATGCTCAAGGTAGGTTAGGATGGGCGCTCGGTGGAACTGACACTCCTGGAGGCTATCCTCGAGAAGCAAGGGAAACCCAGTGGTTAGGTGCTCTTCGGGTACAGCGGCCATCTACAAAGGTGGAATAGGAGGGGTTAATAAGATGATGAAATCTCAGGTTTAGAAAAGAAGAGAGGTTCAGAAGGTTTTTTGAAAAAGGGGTCTCATCTAACTAACGCCCATGCTAACTAAGGCTTCCTACAGTCAGGATGGCTCTGATGCCAGCTCTATGGGGACCCCGACTTAAGAGTCGAGATCACCGAATGCACGTGTACAGTGATCCCAGAGATCAATGCTCACTGAACACACAGAAGCTGAATAACAAGAGTCTTACATCCATACATATCGTCTTACACAAATTAAGGCCATTATGGCCGAGTCTTACATAGATAAAGCCTCACAGGCTGAATAGCAAATAACTTAAGTAGCGGAAGTCTTCGATGATAGGTAGAACCCATGCCATCTGCCTTAACCCTACAGGCATTCTGACTGGGAAAGCGTCCTAGTTCGCATGTTCGTCTCCAAAGAACTCTTCCTCAAATTCCTGTTCCTCCATGCCTGGCCAATTAAATAACCAGTGGCAAGCCAATGAGTACTTTGAATGTACTCGCAAGCAACCCATGATTTGGTTCAAAGTAACAATGCAATTGAACAATAATGAGCAATCTAGCAATGGGCTAGAATAAATATTCTACCTTCAAGTATATGCATCAATAACTTCACGTAACCTCGAAGACAGGTTACCGATATCAACATGAATATGATTCACCTCATTGAGTCAAGTCACCACCTTGACTCAACATATACACACACAAGGTTTTGCAAACATTGGATGTGGCCCAAGAGCGGTTACCCAACTGTCCTTGACCGTGGAGACGGCTATTCGAATAGTTTTACACTCTGCAGAGGTTGCACACTTTACCCACAAGATCCGGGGAACTTCCGTGTCATCCACGACCCGCGGTACCTCAAGCACCCAGGGTAAGCACCCGATCACTATCTTTCCCTAGACGACACTAACATAGAGTCCACTCGATTGGTAGTAACCCCCGTGCCCACATTTCACATCTTAATAATTGTGGAGACTCGCTCCCATATTCATCACATACCACTGACACGGGGTACCAACGGTGTGTTCGGTGCCCTGTGAAAATAGTCATGGCCGCCTATCCAAGCACGACCCTGTCCCGAGAGTGACCTCATGTCACCCCCGTCACTAGTAATGCGGGCACCATGCTAGTATCGACCTAGGTAATCAATAATGCCCTTTCCCATATAAGGGTAGAGTGGTTGCGCATGTATGGTTGGAATAACGGTCGCAACTTAAACCAATCCGTTTGAAAAAAACAACACACATACTTGTCTCGGTACACCACTTCGTCATCAAGTGGTTACCCAACTCACCATCTCCCTCGGGCATGAATGGCACCCGACGGGGTTTTATGCAAAGATTTCAACCACGAAGGTTCATGTCACACATGCATCACTAAGCATCACTACTAACTATTTGCATGTCATCTAGCACATAGCAAGATCAAGATCAAGGCATGCATCATGTGGTGGTTCAACTAGGTCACCATTGTAATGCTATCATCATGCATCGGAAACAAACAAGTTCCGAAGAACAAGTGTATCATGGTCAAAGGGCTGCTTGCCTAGATTGTCTTGGTCTTCAAAGTCTTCAAATCCTTCTCCTTCTCCTTCTTCAGCAACCTCGTCAAATACGGTATCTATACGTCGCATAATAACAACGGAAAAATAAGACCACAATAAAAACAGAAAAATCAAAGTGCTCAGAAAAATGTCAACTTATTTTTGTAAAATACTAGAGGGAAAACTAAGATGGAGAAAATTCTTAGTTGGAGTTTTGGAGTAACAGAATGGAATCTAGGGATTTTTGAACAGGAGTTTTAATGCTCAAATTTGAATTTAAATTTGAACAGAACAGAAAAGTTGCATGTATATGTGTGAAAGTGACACCATTAAATAGGTTGGAATATTACAAGATTTTAGGAGTTGGAATTATTTCATTTGGACAAATATTCATTTCTGTAAAATTAATTGAAGTTTTTACAGAAAAGAAAAGAAGAAAATGCCCTGTGCAACTGGGCCAGAGTGGCCACAGTGCACGGCCCAGGGCATCCAGCCCAGCCGCACGGGTGCCAGCGCGCGCACGTCGGGTTTTCAAACCTGACGGGCGGGGCCCGGCGGTCAACGGCTATGAGGAGAGGGAGAGAGGGTGAGGATGACAGGCGGGGCCCGCCTGTCATCTTCAACCTCACGGCCACGGCGACGGCGAGCTCACCGGCGACGATTCCGGCCACGACGAAGGCAACGGAGGGCAGGGACGGGTTCAGCGACGAGTTGCGAAGGTAGGGGTGGTGGTGCGGCACGCCGGGGAGGTCGGGTTCGTCGGCGGCGAGGTGGGACGGCGGAGGGTCGTCGGGGAGCTGCTGGCTAGCCTGTTTTCGGCAGCTGCAGAAGGGGAAAATGGAGGGGAATGCATCAGTGATGCATGGCGGTTCTAAATGGAGGGGAGTGTTTTTCGGGCGGGTGGGGCGGCGCACCGCCGGCCGCGGGCGGCGGGAGGCGGCTGTTTAGCCGGTGGTGGCTAGCGGCTTAAGGGGGTGGAGGTTGAAGATGAACTGCATGCCCTTGATTTCATATCCAACGGCTGCAAAATCTAATGACCAGCGAGGAAAAGGTCAGTCGACTGACGTGTAGGCTCACCTCTAGTGCGTTCAGTTTCGATAGTAAAATTCAGTTTCGATAGCAAAATTCAGTTTCGACAGTTAAGTTCAGTTTCGACAGTAAAATTCAGTTTCGACAGCAAAATTCAGTTTCGACAGTTAAGTTCAGTTTCGACAGTTAAATTCAGTTTCGACAGCAAAATTCAGTTTCGACAGTTAAGTTCAGCTTCGACAGTTAAATTCAGTTTCGACAGTTAAGTTCAGAGATGAGTGACTGATGTATACATGCAGCACTTTATGGTTATGTATTTTACGTCATCTATTGGAGATGCTATTAGAATTCCACTCAGGTTGACGTTGTCTCTCTTGTCCTGCTTCAGCCTCGGCGTTGTACAACTCACCGGAGCTGCTCCAACGACGAAACCCTCCATCGTAGCGGAGCAGTACCTCGGGCTCCATCTCCAGACGCCTAAGATCTTCTTCCTCTCCTCCGACAGCCAAGTTAGTTAGAGCATCCTCACCGGCCAACCCAATCACGCTGAGACCGACATGGCTTCGCCAAAGAGGTTGTACACTTCTTGTGATTTGACTTAATCTCACCATGCTTCTTTGCATCCTGTGATCTTCCAATTCTTGTGAACCAAACACCCAGATTGGCAGAAATCTTGTGTTTTTAAATTCTCTATTTTGCACGTGCATTCCCATCCTATTCCTGTGTTTTTAAATTCTCTGTTAGAATCCTCAAATTCAAACAAGCCCTTACACAGTTACTTCTGTTACAGATATGTGTCAAAGAAAACCTTGTGTGGTTTGTCCTGCTCCTGCGGTGCTGTGTTCCACCTCAGCTCAGCTGCTCCAACGATGGAAGGGTTCACCACAGCAGGGATCCACTCTCCAAACTATCTTTCACCGCCTCAGATCTTCTTCCCCACCGCCGGCAGCCACGACAACTGCATTACCATCATCAACTAAGCAGATGACCTTGAGGACTACATGGGTCCGCAAGAGAGGTCGCACTCTTCCGTGTCTGCTTACGTTATGCATCGTTAATATAATGACATGCTACTTTATCGGTGTGTTCACCTATTAGACTCCGACTCGGGTCCAAACTTATGCTAAAACTTGAGTTTGTAAATGGTTGTGGGGTACATATTGGGCCAGCAATCAGTACTATCTGGTTAATCTCGGGTGTCAACTATGAGTTTCATGTTGGGTGCAAACAAACATTAAAGAAGCCATTATCTATATTTTTAACTAAAGCTATTATCTGCCTGTTATCATTGGTTTTGGGTCTATCCACAGTTTGCTACCTTCAGTCTGGATTTGTGCATGCACTCCTTACATAATATCACTATGTTTCATTCCTATGCATGTCAGTTATTGTACACAATGGAACTGAACATGTAGAGAAAAAGAGATGAACCTTGCGTGGCAATAAAATTTCATGCAGACGTCACTCCATGGTGGGCGCAAAGGCAGCCCCCCTCGACCCATTTCGGATCGTAATCAAGAGGAAGATAACTCCTCAGAGGAGGATTCAGAGACAGATGACCAGTCCTATCCCCCCCCC
>LR738714.1:106823840-106859935 GCA_902687465.1 Secale cereale | reverse complement strand
CCCCCCCCCCCCCGAGGTGCATGCTCTAACTTGGCAGGGTTAGGTTGCTCATATCGTGTGTATGGTATCTTGCATTGCTATGTCATTTGCTTAGTTTAGACATGATTTGTGTGAATGCCACCTGTTTAGTGTCTAATTACCATATACGTGAATTATGCAATGCCATCTTTTTGCAAGACATCTTTGAGCAACAATGGAGCTTAGGGAGGAAGAGGTAAGTCTTCTTGAGGAAGAAGACTCACCTTATATAGTGGAAGAACAAATCCAACCGTTATCCACCAACTCTGCCCGCAACATGCGGTACTACCACACTTGACTTGCGGTACTACCGCACGGCCCTGCGGTACTACCGCTCCAGGTGCGGTACTACCGCTAGCGCGGCATAAGCCAGATCTAGCCCCTGTTGCGTATAGCAATGGGCGGTAGTACTACCGAAGCGGTACTACCGCACGCCCTTGCGGTACTACCGTAAGGAAGGGTCAGACCGGTCGGGGAAGAGCGCGGACTAATAAAATTACATCCATGGCTACTTCCGTAGAGTTTCGATCGATGCAAAAACCTGGCACGATACTACCGCATGCTCACAACGGTACGACCGCATAGGACGCGGAAGTAAAAAATTACTTCCGCTCCTACATCCGTACTAGTTACGACCCAAAGGCAGGGCTCACGGTACTACCGCGTCCCTGGTATGGTACTATCGCGATGTGTGGTACTACCGCACCCGAGGAGTGGTACTACCGTGAGACCCTACGGTACTACCGCCACTTTGAGCGGTACTACCGCATGCCTTAGAGTGGTAGTAGTAGAACGCCACTGTTTTTGCAAAGACAAGGAAAACTGTCGGAGCTCCAATGAAGCGAAGGAAAGGTGGTGCGAATGAATAGATGTGTACGTGTTGATTCCACCCTAACCTTTCCGAAGCGGGCCCCCTCTTAATAGTACGGCTTTCCTATGACTCAATTCCACCAAAAAGAAACAAAAGGAAATGTCATCTTCAATAGGTTCCGAGGGGCACTTAATCGTCTTGTGCCTAGGCATGAGATATCTGAAATGCTCAATGCACACGATTAGTCCGCAAAAGCATCGTCATCAATCACCAAAACTACTTAGGGAGAAATATTCCCTTACAATCTCCCCCTTTTTGGTGGATTGATGACAATACGGGATTTGCACATAGATATGAAAAATAAGATAATAAGCAAACCCAAAATGTATATAAAATATAGGCAAGCTCCCCCTAGATGTGTGCATTCTTATGAAGATGCTTTGGACTGCACATCGCACATACTAGGATCAACACTCCCCCTATATTTTATAAACAACACACTCCTTGCAACTAATAATATAATGCTACGCATGGATGCAAGGAGGATATCGTGAGCAAAGAGTAACAGGGCAAGTGAAGCATAGGCTCACAACCTACTAGATAGCATAGACATAATGAAGATATAAGGAGTAGAGTGCATATGTCTCACACCATATGATAGGTCTCACACACACGACACAAACTAACAAAAAGCAAACGAAATTCAAGGTTCAACCGAATGAACGCAAATGACACGGCACAAGACACATGCAAATCCTACACTTTCTCTCCCTTAGGCATCGAGACACCAAAAGGGCAGAGAGGACTCCGATGACATGAGTGGCAGCTCAGACGGAAGCGATCAGTGATACGTCTCAAACGTATCTACTTTTCCAAACACTTTTGCTATTGTTTTGCCCTCATTCTTGCATGATTTGAACTAAACTAACCCGGACTGACGTTGTTTTCAGCAGAGCTGCCTGTATGGTTTTATTGTGTGCAGGAAAATGGATTTTTAGGTGTCTCAGAAAATTCCAAGAAAAATCACAGAAAATCCACGCACCCGAAGGGCCATTGTGCCAGAAGTGGGGCCAGAGGGCAGCCAGGGGGGCCCCAGGCGCCCTGCTGGCGCGGCCCCACCCCTGGCCGCGCCAGGAGGCCTCCTGGGAGGGTCCTCCCCCTCTGGTGCCCTACCTTGGCTCCTATTTATTCCCGTGGCGAGGAAACCCCAGAACAGAAGTCGTTTTTCCAGTTTCCGTCGCGGAGCCGCCGCCACCCTCTGTTCTTCTTCGGGAGGGCTAATCTGGAGGCTGATTTGGCCTCCGGAGAGGGGAGATCATCGCCATCGTCATCATCATCACCACTCCATCCTCCCTCCATGACTTCTCCTTCCATGTGTGAGTAATTCCCTACTGTAGGCAAAGGAGGTGGTAGGGATTGGATGAGTTAGATCATGTAATAGTTTATCAGATTGTTGGGGGCATGTTGCCTATCATCTAGTTTGGTGTTTATCATCTTTGCTTCAACTTGTTGCTCTTAATGCTTGTCACTTTGGGCCCGAGTGCCATGTTTTCAGATCTGAACCCTATGTGTTTGCATGAATATATTTGTGTTCTTGATCCTATCTATGAGTTGTTTGCACCTATTATGGTCCGGAACCGCCGATCCCAAAGGTGACAGCTTGGGACACCAAAGGGATGGTCCATAATTTGAGGATTCCATGTATCCATTGAGTTTATTGCTTTGTTCCGGTGCTCTTTGACAGGAGCACCTTAATCTCCATAAGTTCCTTTTGGCCCCGTTCGTAGCGGGATGGTAGGACAAAAGATGTTGTGCAAGTTCTTATTGCAAGCATGTACAACTACCTGTGGGATACATGCCTAATGTTTGATATTTGCCTAGATGATCATTACTTTTATGTGTGCCTTGCCCCAAGTTAGATTCATGATGTATCTCATCCATGCAGCGCCCAACCATCCATCTCCCTAGCCTACAGTGTTTCAATCCTGCTGGTTATTAGTTGTTACTTTTGCTGATCACTTTTGTTGTCACCACCATCACTATCATATCACCGTTACCACTTATCTTTTGTTGCAAGTAAGTATATTTTAGGTGCGGTTGAATTGACAACTCAACTGTCAAAGCTTATAAATACTCTTTGGCTCCCCGTGTGTCGAATCTATAAATTGGGTTATTCTTTCCCGCGAAGACTATCTCGATCCCTTACGGTTGAGGGTTATCAATCAGTCATCACGTGCCTCGTCAGTCTCCTACTGCTCCTCCTCGGAATCAGACCACTTATATCCCTGCTTGGCAATCCACTCAGCCTCTGGAGTAATGTTCTTCTCAGAGCCACTAGACGCATCCTCGCCAAAAGTCCTCAAGATCTTCTTGTCGCGCCGGCGAACCTGCTTCTGAGCAACATGTGACTTGTATTGCCCCTTGGCCTGCATACAAAACAGAGCCTTCATCTTGCTCTTCAGCTTTTTAGCACACGGGGGCTTAGACGAGGAGGGAGTATACCCTCCAAAACTGTCCTCATCAGCTGCCTCCTCCTCAATTTCCTCCTCATCCACGTCCATCTGAGCCGTTGCAGCCTCAGCGTGGGTAGTGGTGTTAGCCCACTGGCTCTTGATGCGGAGCTTGACAGGCTCATGACGAACCCAGTGGGGAGCCTCAAACTCTTCATCAGGATAGAGCTTCTCCCAAGTCTTGGTGATCAGCAGAAATAGGTACGGACCATGGATAGGCACTTTGCGGGTGAACACCGCAAAACGTAACTCACACCACATGATATGTGAGATATCAAGTGGTTGAGTCTGAGCACGACGTGCCTCCTCACAAATGAAAATCATGTCCACGAGATATGCATGTACCTTGTCCTTGTCCCCAATGCGAGGAAACAGAGAGTTGCGGAAGATCCGATGCATAATATCCAGAAAAGGGTTCAGAACCCAAGTCTTCTTGCCACTCGCGAGCGTCTTCTCCACATAATAGGGCTGCACCTTGTTCTTGTTGGCAGACTCTTGATTGGCATGAGGGCGAATTCCAACAGGAGTGTTGAGCCCCTCATCAGCAACCTGAAGCAAATCCATGAAATCCTTCCAAGTAGCAGTCATCTTTTGTCCATTGGTCATCCAAGTCATGTTGGGTTCCTCCTTAGGATGGAAGTGGACCGAAGCAAAGAACTAGGCCACAATCTCTGGGTCAAAGTCCATATGAAAAGACATGACGTGCTCAATGTCGAACTACTCCACGAGGTCCAGAGCCTCAGCAAAATAGGCCCGGTGCTCCTCCTTCCTCATGTGAGCCATGTCAATCCAGTGTGCATCCACATATAAGTTGTGTTTGCTCTTGAGAACCTCTGAGAAGATAAGATACTGTTGCTTGGTCCAGAACAAATCATCCCCTCTGAACTGTGCCCGGGGATTCACATAGGGATTGATCTTCCTCCTAGCGATAAACTCAGCTGATGGAATCTCGTCCATACCCATTGTTTGTTTCTTGTTCTAGGTGGCAGTGGACTTGGTTTGGTATTGGGGGGCATTGGAGCCCTCAGGAACATCATCTTGGTTGCACAGACGCTTCGACCCTGTGTCACGGCTAGGATTCGAGCGACGTACATTTGAACCGGAGCCACCACCTATGACACAAACACAAGAACATGCAAGAGAAGCAAAGAGTATCAATGCAAAAGCCACAACAAAGCACAAGAAACATGTAAAAATGATAATAAGTATGGGCTACAAAGAAGGTGTGGAGTGAACGGTAGTACTGCTCGAAGATGTGGCAGTAAAATTTTAGTGCCCCTCTAGATGTGGTAGTACCGCGCCAGAGTGGCACAGTAGTACCGCATCTGGAGCGGTATTAAAAATTTACTTCTGCGTCGAGCATGGTAGTACCGCGCCAGAGAAGCGGTAGTACCGTGCGCGACATGCATCGGAGCGGTAGTACCGCACGTGACCTGCGGTAGTACCGCTCGAGGTCAGATCCGAAGGCGGATCCGATGTATGAACGCGCGAGACAATAAGAGCGGTACTAAGGTCGATTACAACTCCTTGGTAGCAGCATACTAACTAGCATCTCTACTGCACAACTACTCTCCTAGACCCTATTATTGAATGGATAAGGCCTAAGAGATCTCAAGAACAACTTGCATCTCCCCAAAACCTAGAGACAAAACAAATGGCAAAAGAAGAAAGGATTCGGGGAGAGACATTGTTCCATGGCTAGAGGGCGAGGTGGGGATAGATCCCACCGGTCGGAATGAGAGTGGCCGGAGACGGAGATCCGGCGAGGTCCTCCGGCGCCGTTCTTTGGCGAGAGAGAGAGAGAGAGAGACGACGTGGGGAAAACGAGTTGAACGGGTATGGGGGAGTTAGAACTCCCCCTGCCCGCTTATAACCCCCACCCATTCATAACGATGCGGTGGTACCACGTATCATTGCGGTAGTACAACCCGGGCGGTAGTACCGCGCATAGGGCGGTAGTACCGCTCTCCAGCGGCAGTAAAATATTACTATCGTGCTGGTTGCGGTAGTACCGTGAGGCTCATTTGCAGTAGTACCGTGCCAAACCACGGTAGTACGGCTCCCCCAAGAAAGTGCAAGTTTCGAAAAAGAAGGCTTATGCAAAGCAACTACTGACCAAGAACACACAAACATGGCAACAGGAAAGAAATACAACAAACAACTAGAACCACACACGAGACACCCCTCTTCAAAAGAGGTCGGTGGCCGGAGCCACCTATGTTTGAGTTACTTGCTATGTCCATGCCTGTGTCCATGCCTACACCTAGACAAGATGATCAGGATGAGTGGGAGGAGGTGTGTAAGGTTTCAATTCACATTGCTCAAATCTATGATATTTAGCTCATGCCTTAACTCGCGAAATCTTGCTTCATCCAATGGTTTGGTGAAGATATCTGCAAGGTTATCATGTGTGTTGACATAATGAAGATCTATTTCTCCTCGCCGAATATGGTCCCGGATGAAGTGATACCGAATCTCAATATGCTTTGTCTTGAAGTGTTGCACCGGGTTGAGAGAAATCTTAATGGCACTTTCATTGTCACACCAAAGAGGCACTTTGTCACAAGTGACACTGTAATCCTTTAAAGTTTGCCTCATCCATAAAAGTTGTGCACAACAACTGCTGGCCGCCACATACTCCTCTTTGGTGGACGAGAGAGACACACAACTTTGCTTCTTAAAAGACCAACTTACCAAAGAGCAACCAAGGAATTGGCACCCTCCAGAAGTGGACTTCCTATCCACTTTGTCTCCCGCCCAATCCGAATCCGAGAAACCTATAAGGTTGAAGTGTGCTCCTCTTGGGTACCATAAGCCAAAGTTTGGGGTATGAGCCAAATATCAAAAGATTCGCTTGACTGCCACAAAGTGACTTTCCTTAGGTGATGCTTGAAACCGTGCACACATTCCCACACTCAACATAATATCCGGTCTAGATGCACAAAGGTAAAGCAAGGATCCAATCATAGAACGATATACCTTTTAATCAACCGCTTTACCATTGGGATCAATGTCAAGTTGGCACTTGGTAGGCATTGGAGTAGTAGTCGGCCTGACATCACTTAGATTTAACCTCTTGAGAATGTCTTGAGTGTATTTGGCTTGTTTGATGAAGATTCCTTCTCTTCTTTGCTTGATCTCAAACCCAATGAAGAACTTCAACTCTCCCATCATGGACATCTCAAATTGTGCGGTGATGAGTGCGGCAAACTCATCATTGAAAGCTTTGTTAGGTGAACCAAAGATAATATCATCAACATATAGTTGGCAAACAAACAACTCCCCTTTGACCTTTTTAGTAAAAAGAGTGGGGTCGATTTGCCCAATTTCAAACCCACTATCTTGCAACAACTCAATAAGATGCTCATACCACGCACGTGGGGCTTGTTTAAGGCCATAGAGCGCCTTATCGAGTTGATACACAGGATTGGGGAACTTAGGATCCTCAAACCCCGGGAGTTGTTTGACATAAACCAACTCATTAAGAGGGCCATTTAGAAAAGAACTTTTCACATCCATTTGTTGCAATTTAAAGTTATGATGAGAAGCATAGGAAAGCAACAAATGAATAGATTCAAGGCGAGCAACGGGGGCAAATTTTTCACCGTAGTCGATGCCCTCGACTTGGGAGTAGCCTTGAGCCACCAAACGAGCCTTGTTGCGAATGACAATGCTGTGAGCATCTTGCTTGTTCTTCAAGATCCACTTGGTTCCAATGACATTATGGCTTTCCTTCGGCCTTGGCACCAGACGCCACACTTTGTTGCGCTCGAAGTTATGGAGTGCTTCATGCATGGCATTGAGCCAATCAGGGTCTTCGAGCGCCTCATAGACCTTTTGAGGTTCAACACAAGAGACAAAAGCTTGATGAGCACAATAGTTTTCTAATTTTCTACAAGTGCTTACCCCCTTTGTGATGCTTCCAAGAATATTCTCCATGTGATGATCTCTAGAAGCGAGCCTGGAAGCAACTTTAGCAGCACGACGCTCCAATTGCTCTTCAAGTGATAATTGAGGACCTATGAGTTGATCATCTTGAGCATCGTCAAGAGCTTGATCTTGATCTTGAGCTTGCTCTTGATCTTGAACATGCTCGGAAGAGGGAACTTGTCCTTGTGCATCACTTGGTGGCTCACCACCATCTTGTGGTCGATCTTGCACTTGGCCTTGTTCATACGGTTGAGGGCCTTCACTTTGTTCTTCGGAAGGGTGTGGGTCTTGGGTTGATGATGGTTCCACTTGAGTGGAACATTGTCCTTCTCCTTCGGCCACAAGGGGTTCCTCAATGGGTAGGATATAACCAACACACATTCTTCTTATGGCCTGGGGAGGAATTTCATCACCTACATCACAAGTACCACTTTGCTCCACTTGGGAGCCGTTATTCTCATCAAACTCTACGTTACACGTCTCCTCAATGAGTCCATTGGACTTGTTGAGGACACGGTAAGCATGAGAGTCTGTAGCATAACCAACAAATATGACCTCATGAGCTCTAGCTTCAAATTTAGACAAACAAGCACCTTTCTTGGGTATGAAACACTTACAACCGAACACCTGGAAGTACTTGAGATTGGGCTTGTTACAGGTAAGTATCTCATATGGAGTCTTGTTCAAGCCTTTGCGGAGATAGAGTCGATTGGATGCATGACAAGCGGTGTTGATGGCTTGGGCCCAAAAGTTGTACGGAGACTTGAACTCCGCCATCATGGTCCTCGCCGCATCCATCAATGTCCGATTCTTTCTCTCCGCTACACCATTTTGTTGAGGGGTCTAAGGTGCGGCATATTGATGCTTGATCCCCTCATCACTAAGAAACTCATCCAAGGTGTAGTTCTTGAACTCGGTGCCGTTGTCACTTCGAATCATCAAGATCTTTGCATCATGTTGTCGTTGAGCTTCATTTGCAAAGTTGATGATGGTTTGTTGGGTCTCACTCTTCTTCTTCAAGAAGTATACCCAAGTGTATCTTGAATAATCATCTACAATCACCAAGCAATACTTTCTACCCCCAAGACTATCAAAGGACGGAGGACCAAAGAGATCCATGTGAAGGAGCTCTAACGGTCTTTTTGAGTAGATGATAGTCATGGGAGGGTGAGCCTTCTCATGTAACTTTCCTTCAATACAGGCACTGCAAGCACGATCTTTGGCAATACTAACATTTTTTAGTCCACTGACATGGTCCCCCTTGAGGAGACTTTGCAAAGATCTCATATTGACATGGACTAACCGGCGATGCCAAAGCCAACCCACATCAACTTTAGCCATTAGGCAGGTCGCGGTCTTAGTGGGTTGCTCCAAGAAGTTAACCACATAGAGACCGTTCTCGACATGCCCAACATAGGCTACTTTAAGAGTCTTGCTCCACAAGAGGACCACGGTATCAATATCAAAGAATGTGGCAAAGCCCATGAGTGCAAGTTGATGAACAGAAAGTAAATTGTATGCAAGGGACTCAATAAGCATGACTTTCTCGATCGTGAGGTCATGAGAAACAACAACCTTGCCAAGCCCCAATACCTTAGAAGATGAAGCATCACCCCATTGAACATTGGTGGCCATAGATGAACCTTGGTGCACATCCACCACCAAGTCTTTGCTTCCGGTCATATGATTTGTAGCTCCACTATCGAGCAACCATGATCCCCCATCGGAAGCAAACTCCTACAAGAGATCAATGCTTGGATTTAGGTACCCATTTTTAATGGGTCCTTTGAGGTTAGTAACAAGGGTCTTAGGAACCCAAATAGACCATTCAATGTACTCATAAGAAGAACCAACAAATTTAGTAAACACATGTCCATCACTAGCGTGGCATAGAACATAAGAAGGGTTAAAGTCGCCGGCTTTGTTGGATGGCGTGGCGGTGTTTTTCTTGACTTCACCACTCTTCACATTGTTCTTCTTCTTAGGAGCACCCTCTCCCTCTTTTACAAAAGTTTGCTTGAGAGGAGGAGGTTGCTTGGTCTTGTTGTTCTTCTTCTTCTTGGGCTTGGGAGCAAACCCAATTCCTTCCTTCGCCACAACCTCCTTTTGATTGCTCAAAAGATTGTTGAGGTTCCTCTCACCTTGTATACAAGACACAAGGAATTTCTCAAGTTGCTTCTTCAACTTGGCATTCTCTTCAACGAGATGCACATGCTCGCAACATGGGTTAGTATCATTTGCATTATCAAATAAAACCATGCGAGGAAAGGTAGCCTTCTCCTTTGTTAGCAAAATTTGAAGTTGATCATGAGAATCTTTGAGGCTAGTATGTACACTCTTCAAGACCTTGTGAGCCTTGTCAAGCGTAACAAACTCCTCCTTGAGTCTAGCATGGTCAACCACAAGCTTTGCCTTATTGGAATTGAGCACACGAGAGACAACTAAAGCATGATCAAGATCTTTCTTTAATTTAGCATGATCATCGTTGTGTGACTCCTCAAGAGCCAAACGAAGACCATGCTCTTCTTCAAGAGCATTAGAGAGATCCTATATCTTATCGACATAGTCTCGACTATGACCCTCCATTTTAGAAATGGTCTCCTTGTGAGCCTCGATCATGTCATTGGCTTCATCGAGTTGTTCCAAGAGAGCAACGAAGTGCTTCTTGGGTTTTCCCTTGAGTTTACTCATAAACAACTCAAATTCATTTTCCTCCTCCTTCGCCCCCTTACTCTCATCAATACAATCCATCAATGAAGGATTAGAAGTGATGGTAGAATTGATGTTGGAGGTTACCTTGTTGGTAGCCTTAGCCATGAGGCACTTGGCGGTGATGTTCTTATTTGGTGAGTCAAAGAGGGATGATCGTGGAGTTGTGGCAATAGCAATGGTGGCCATAGTGACCATCTCATCATCTTCATCATCATCATCATCTTCTTCAACATATTCTTCTTGGGCGACCAATCCTTTGGGAGGGGTCTTCTTATTGAAGTCGTTCTTGTTGGGATAAGACTTGGCCTTGTCCTTTTGGATGAGCTTGCCACCATTGTCTTGTATTTCTCATATGGGCAATCTACCACAAAGTGGCTCACATTGCCACAATTGTAGCACATCCTCACTCGTAGCTTGCCCTTGATGCCACTTGAGTTGTTCTTGTTGAAATTGTGCCTTGAGTTCTTCTTGTTGCCCCAAAATTTCCGTGAGGCAAGAGCCATGTGCTCATGATAGGCATATTTGGTGTCTTCGGGGTAACACTCATCTTCATCCTCTTCTTCCACACAAGCCTTGGCCTTCAAAGCAAGGTTGGGCTTCTCTGATCGTTGAGCTCGCAATACCGCATTGTCGGCGGTCTTATCCAAGATCCTCATGGCAACGAACTCATCCAACACTTCACTTGAAGACAAAGTGTGGAAGTCCGGTCTTTGGCGGATGACGGAGGACATGGCCTTGTGATAAGGCATCATGGCCTTGAGAAACTTGCGCTTGATCCAATTGTCCTCCGTATCCTTGCTCCCATGATCTCGAAGTGAGACCGCAAGAGTGGTTAATCTCCGATAAAGTTCACAGGGATCTTCATCTTCGATCATGGCAAACTCATCGGCTTCATCTTGCACAACCTCAAAGTTTGAGCATGGAATTCTTGCGCTTCCCTTGTACAAGGAACCAACATGCTCACATGCTTCCTTGGCCACAAAGAAGGGTCGAAGATGTGCAATGTCATTGGGAGGGTAGCTTCTTGAAGAATGCAAAGAACAGACTCGTTGAATCGATGATCTGCAGCTTCTCTCAGAGTTAAGTTGTAAGGATCATGCGGGTATAAACCTTGCTCAATGATTCTGCAAAGAGTAGTAGAACAATGACTTAAATGACGTTTAAAGCGAAATGTCCAAGTAGAAAAATCATAATTTTTCACAAACTTAGGAGGAGCACCAACCGAATTTAAATGCGGAGTAGGAACGGGTCCTCCATAATTGATAGGAGGCGCGGAGTGAGCAAAAATCCCACTCCCATTCTTAGTCACCGGGACTTGCTCACTACTAGCATCTCCCTTGTCGGGAATAGCATCCGACACGTTGGTAGCAGGACGAACCACTTCCAACGGTGCGGCATGTAATTTAAGTCCCTCAAGAAATTCTTTGAACATGCCTTTGACCTCGGTCGCTAGTGAGTCTTTCAATGTGTCCATATCCAAATTGAACTCCTCAAGAGAGTCTGAGGTTCCCCCATCAGACGTAGGCAAGGACGGAGTTCCACCAGAGTGTACCTCTGTCTCGACTATGTTGTCACCCATACTCTTTGGACGGTAAAGTCCTTAATAAAGAGATGAGGCTCTGATACCAATTGAAAGGATCGATATGGTTGACTAGAGGGGGGTGAATAGGCAACTAACAATTTTTAGCTTTTCTTTACCAAATTAAACTTAGCAACAAAGTAGGTTATCTAGAAATGCAACTAGATTGACAACCTATATGATGCAACAATAACAAGCACACAAGCAAGCAAGCTAGGATATACAACAAAATCTTGCACAAGCAAAGGTAAGAAATAACCACAAGTGGAGCCGGTGAAGACGAGGATGTGTTACCGAAGTTCCTTCCCTTTGAGAGGAAGTATGTCTCCGTTGGAGCGGTGTGGAGGCACAATGCTCCCCAAGAAGCCACTAGGGCCACCGTATTCTCCTCACGCCCTCACACAATGCAAGGTGCCGTGATTCCACTAGTGGTGCCCTTGAAGGCGGCGACCGAACCTTTACAAACAAGGTTGGGGCTATCTCCACAACCGAATTGGAGGCTCCCAATGATACCATGAAGCTTCACCACAATGGACTATGGCTCCGCGGTGACTGATACGTCTCCAACGTAACTATAATTTTTGATTGTTCCATGCTATTATTTATGATGGTTTGGATGTTTAATGAGCTTTGTTACACACTTTTATATTATTATTTTTGGGACAAACCTATTAACCCAAAGGCCCAGTCCAGATTGCAGTTTTTTTTCCTATTTCAGGGTTTTACAGAAAAGGAATATCAAACGGAGTCCAAACAGAATGAAACTTCAGGAGAGATATTTTTGGAGCAAAATACGCACGGGAGACTTGAGAACCATGGAATAGGGCTGAGGTGGCATCCACGAGGGTGGGGTGCCCCCCCCCCTACAGGGCGCGCCCCCTGCCTCGTGGGCCCCACGTCTGGCCCCCGGTGCCCTTCTTCCTCCTATATATACCTACGTACCCCGAAAACAACAGAAGAGAAGATAAAACCCTAGTTCCACCACCGCAACCTTCTGTTCTCGTGAGATCCCATCTTGGGGCTTGTTCCGGAGCTTCACCGGAGGGGGGGATCTACCAGGGAGTGCTTCTACATCATCATCATCGCCTCACCATGAGTTGTGAGTTGTTTACCACAGACCTTCGGGTCCATAGCTAGTATCTAGATGGCTTCTTCTCTCTCTTTGGATCTCAATACCAAGTTCTCCTCGGTCTTCGAGGAGATCCATTCAATGTAATCTCTTTTTGCGGTGTGTTTGTCGAGATCCGATGAATTGTGGGTTTTTGATCAAGACTATCTATGAGAAATATTTGGTTCTTTTCTGAACTCTTTATGTATGATTATAATATCCTTGCAAGTCTCTTCGAATTATTGGTTTGGTTTGGCCTACTAGATCTATAGTTCTTGCAATGGGAGAAGTGCTTGGCTTTGGGTTCAATCTTGCGGTGTCCTTTCCAAGTGACAGTAGGGGCAGCAAGGCACGTATTGTACTGTTGCCATCGAGGATAAAAAGATGGGGTTTATATCACTATGTTTGAGTTTATCCCTCTACATCATGTCATCTTGCTTAAGGCGTTACTCTGTTCTTATGAACTTAATACTCTAGATGCATGCTGGATAGCAGTCGATGTGTGGAGTAACAGTAGTAGATGCAGAATCGTTTCGGTCTACTTGTTTCGGACGTGATGCCTATATATAATGATCATGCCTAAAAAGTCTCATAATTATTCGCTTTTCTATCAATTGCTCGACAGTAATTTGTTTACCCGTCGTAGAATATTGCTACATTAGAGAAGCCACTAGAGAAAACTATGGCCCCTAGGTCTATTCTCAACATATCAATCTACAATCTACTTTACTTTTCTGCTTTTACTTTCTGTTCTTATATCCAAAAATACCAAAAATATCAAACTATCATCTCTATCAGATCTCACTTTCGTAAGTGACCGTAAAGGGATTGACAACCCCTTATCGCATTGGCTGTGAAGTTCTTATTTGTTTGTGCAGGTGCGAGGGACTCGCACGTGGTCTCCTACTGGATTGATACCTTGGTTCTCAAAAACTAAGGGAAATACTTACGCTACTGTGTTGCATCACCCTTTCCTCTTCGAATGAATACAACGCAAGCTCGAGAAGTAGCAAGAGGAATTTCTGGCGCCGTTGCCGGGGAGGCTTACGCAAAAGTCATATACCAAGTACCTATCACAAACCCTTATCCTTCGCATTACATTTTTTGCATGTCATTTTCCTCTCCCCCACTTCACCCTTGCCGTTTTATTTGCCCTTCTTCTGCTGTGTGTTTACCGTTCGCTTTACCTTGCCGTCATGGCTAGTCCCTTATCCGCTCCTTTGTCTCCCGAGTTTGAAGTTCTTCACTTCAAGCAAAAGCAAGGAGAAAACTTAAAAGATGCTTGGTTTAGGATGAGGAATCTTATCGTAGGTGCACCTTAGAGGTGAATTTTAGAATCTTGCTTCGCAATTTTTATGTTGGTTTAAATATGTCCCATAGACAACTCTTGGATTGCGTTGCCAAAGGGAATTTTATCGAAATTGATCCTAGTATTGCACATGAAATTATTGAGGGAGTAGTGGGAACACTACCTCCACAAAAAGGGTCACATCCAGCCCAGGAAGGGACTCTAGTTTTTGAGAAAATTTGCGAAGTAACGAAAATATTACAAAAGTCTCTTGAACCTCTTAAGAGTGTTAGTGGAAATCTCCACCGCATGAATATGTTGATTACCCTTTGTAATAAGTGGTTGGATTCTTTAGATATAAAGATTTCCGAATATGAAGGGAAACGCAAAGAACCTCCCGGATTCGAGATTGACACCATTAAAAGGATGAAGATCAAAGATGGCAATACCTAGATCTATCCATGTATCGTGCCTAGCTAGGGGTGTAAAATGATAGTGCTTGTTGGGAGGCAACCCAATTTTATATTTTTTGTTTTTGATTCTGTTTAGGAATAATTTTTTCATCTAGCTTCTGTTTAGATGTGGTTTTGTGTTTTAATTAGTGTTTGTGCCAAGTAGAACCTTTGGGAAGACTTGTGTGAAGTTTATATGATATTGTTGTGAAAAACATAATCGTTAGCGCTCGCTAGAATGGTCACCAGATTTTGCTAGAGTGTGCTATTTAGTTGATTTATTTTCCAGATAATTAATAGACAAATTCCTCACATTTACCAATTTATTTCAATTTTTTTGGAGTTGCAGAAGTATGCGAAAGTTATAGATTACTACAGACTGTTCTGTTTTTGACAGATTCTGTTTTTCGTGTGTTGTTTGCTTATTTCAATGCATCTATGAGTAGTATTGGGGAGTATGAATCCTAGATAAGTTGGAATACATTAGGTTAAACATCAATATAAACAAAGAATTAATTCATTACATTGCCTTTGAGTAGTGGTTTGTTTTCTTATACTAACGGAGCTCACGAGATTTTTGTTTTGTGTTGTGAAGTTTTCAAGTTTTGAGTATTACTTTGATGGACTATGGAACAAAGAGTGACAAGAGCCTAAGCTTGGGGATGCCCAAGGCACCCCAAGGTAAAATTCAAGGACAACCAAAAGCTTAAGCTAGGGGATGCCCCGGGAAGGCATCCCCTCTTTCGTCTTCATCTATCGGTAACTATACTCGGAGCTATATTTTTATTCACCACATGATATGTGTTTTACTTGGAGCGTCATGTATAATTTGAGTCTTTTCTTGTTAGTTTGCCACAATTATCCTTGCTGGACACACCTTTTTGAGAGACGTAAATATGGCCTAGGAATTGATAGAACACTCTATGTGCTTCACTTATATCTTTTGAGTCAAATAGTTTTTCCTCTAGTGCTTCACTTACATCTTTTAGAGCACGGTGGTAATTATATTTTCTAGAAATTGTTGATCTCTCATGCTTCACTTTATATCATTTTGAGAGTCTATTAAAACAGCATGGTAATGTTCTTCGGCTATAAAACTAGCCTTCACATGATAGACATCCAAGATCAATGTAGTAAAAACATTCACACTAAGTGCATTGAATATGATGAGAAGTTGGATGCTTGATAATTGTTTTGAGATATGAGGATAGTGATATTAGAGTCATGCTAGTGGAGTTATTATGAAATTGAGAAATACTTGTTTTAAAGTTAGTGATTCTCGTAGCATGCACGTATGGTGAACCGCTATGTGACGAAGTTAGAGCATGAGGTATTTGTAGAGTGTCATCCTTTGTGTGGAGGTCGGGGGCGCACGATGGTTAACTCCTACCAACCTCCCCCCCTAGGAGCATGCGTTGATTGCCTTGTTTTGATGACTCGTAAATTTTTGCAATAAGTATATGAGTTCTTATGACTAATGTTGACTCCATGGATTATACGGACTCTCACCCTTCCACCATTGCTAGCCTCTCTCGTACCGCGCAACTTTCACCGGTACCATACACCCACTATATATCCTTCCTCAAAACAGCCACCATATATCTTCCTCAAAACAGCCACCATACCTACCTATCATGGCATTTCCATAGCCATTCCGAGATATATTACCATGCAACTTTCCACCGTTCCGTTCATATGACACGCTTCATATTGTCATATTGCCATGCATGATCATGTAGTTGACATCGTATTTGTGGCAAAGCCACCATGCATAATTTTTCATACATGTCACTCTTGATTCATTGCACATCCCGGTACACCGCCAGAGGCATTCATATAGGGTCATACTTTGTTCTAGTATCGAGTTGTAATTCAATGAAAGTGTGATGATCATCATTATTAGAGCATTGTCCCATGTGAGGAAAGGCTAAATAAAGAAATCCCCTCCAAAAAAAGAAAAAAAGGGACAATTGCTACTATCTTTTTCCACACTTGTGCTTCAAAGTAGCACCATGTTCTTCATGATAGAGAGTCTCATGTTTAGTCACTTTCATATACTAGTGGGAATTTTCATTATAGAACTTGGCTTGTATATTCCAACGATGGGCTTCCTCAAATGCCCTAGGTCTTCATGAGCAAGCAAGTTGGATGCACACCCACTTAGTTTCTTTTGTTGAGCTTTCATAACTTTTTAGCTCTAGTGCATCAGTTGCATGGCAATCCCTACTCACTCACATTGATATCTATTGATGGGCATCTCCATAGCTCGTTCATACGCCTAGTCGATGTGAGACTATCTCCCTCATTTTTGTCTTCTCCACAACCACCTCTCTATTCCACCCATAGTGTTATATCCATGGCTCACGCTCATGTATTGCATGAAAGTTGAAAGGTTTGAAAGAATAGAGTATGAAAACAAGTGCTTGGCTGAAACCGGGGTTGTGCATGATATGAATATTTTGTGTGATGAAGAGGGAGCATAGCTAGACTATATGATTTTGTAGGGATAACTTTCTTTAGCCATGTTATTTTGACAAGACATGATTGCTTTGTTAGTATGCTTGAAGTATTATTATTTCTTATGCCCATATAGACTTTTGCCTTGAATCTTTCAGATCTGAACATTCATGCCACAATTAAGAGAATTACGTCGAAAACTATGTTGGTTAGCATTCCACATCAAAAAGTCTGTTTTTATCATTTACCTACTCGAGGACGAGCAGGAATTAAGCTTGGGGATGCTTGATACGTCTCCAACTTATCTATATTTTTTTATTATTCCATGATATTATTTATGATGTTTTGGATGTTTAATGGGCTTTGTTATACCCTTTTATATTATTTTTGGGACTAACCTATTAACCCAAAGGCCCAGTCCAGATTGATGTTTTTTTGCCTACTTCAGGGTTTTACAGAAAAGGAATATCAAACAGAGTCCAAACACAATGAAACTTTGGGAGAGATATTTTTGGAGCAAAATACGCACGGGAGACTTGAGAACCACGAAATAGGGCTGAGGTGGCGTCCATAAGGGTGGGGGCGCGCCCCCCGCTACAAGGCGCGCCCCCCTGCCTCGTGGGCCCCATGTGTGGCCCCCGGTGTCCTCCTTCCTCCTATATATACCTACGTACCCAGAAAACATCAGAAGAGAAGATAAAACCCTAGTTCCACCGCCGCAACCTTCTATTCCCGTGAGATCCCATCTTGGAGCCTGTTCTGGAGCTCCGCCGGAGGGGGGGGGGTCTACCACGGAGTGCTTCTACATCATCATCATCGCCTCACCATGAGTTGTGAGTAGTTTACCACAGACCTCCGGGTCCATAGCTAGTATCTAGATGGCTTCTTCTCTGTCTTTGGATCTCAATACCAAGTTCTCCTCGGTCTTCGAGGAGATCTATTCGATGTAATCTCTTTTTTGCGGTGTGTTTGTCGAGATCCAATGAATTATGGGTTTATGATCAAGATTATCTATGAGAAATATGTGGTTCTTTTCTGAACTCTTTATGTATGATTATAATATCCTTGCTAGTCTATTCGAATTATTGGTTTGGTTTGGCCTACTAAATCTATAGTTCTTGCAATGGGAGAAGTGCTTGTTTTTGGGTTCAATCTTGCGGTGTCCTTTCCCAGTGACAGTAGGGGCAGCAAGGCACGTATTGTATTGTTGCCATCGAGGATAAAAAGATGGGGTTTGTATCACTATGTTTGAGTTTATCCCTCTACATCATGTCATCTTGTCTAAGGCGTTACTCTGTTCTTATGAACTTAATACTCTAGATGCATGCTGGATAGCGGTCGATGTGTGGAGTAATAGTAGTAGATGCAGAATCGTTTTGGTCTACTTGTTTCGGATGTGATGCCTATATATAATGATCATGCCTAGATAGTCTCATAATTATTCGCTTTTCTATCAATTGCTCGACAGTAATTTGTTTACCCGCCATAGAATATCGCTATCATGAGAAAATCCACTAGAGAAAACTATGGCCCTCTGGTCTATTCTCAACATATCAATCTACAATCTACTTTACTTTTTCGCTTTTACTTTCTGTTCTTATATCCAAAAATACCAAAAATATCAAACTATCATCTCTATCAGATCTCACTTTTGTAAGTGACCGTAAAGGGATTGACGACCCCTTATCGCGTTGGCTGTGAAGTTCTTATTTGTTTGTGCAGGTGCGAGGGACTCGCGCGTGGTCTCCTACTGGATTGATACCTTGGTTCTCAAAAACTGAGGGAAATACTTACGCTATTGTGTTGCATCACCCTTTCCTCTTCGAGGGAATACAACGCAAGCTCAAGAAGTAGAAGTGACCTCAACCGTCTAGGGTGCTCAAACACCCAAGAGTAACAAGATCCGCATGGGATTAGTGGGGGGAATCAAGTTTATCTTGGTGGAAGTGTAGACCGATGCCAACTCAAGCAATCCCTAGGAAATCAAAAAGTTTGATTGGCTAGGGAGAGAGATCGGGCAGAAATGGAGCTTTGAGCAACAATGGAGCTTAGGGAGGAAGAGGTAAGTCTTCTTGAGGAAGAAGACTCACCTTATATAGTGGAAGAACAAATCCAACTGTTATCCACCAACTCTGCCCGCAACATGCGGTACTACCGCACTTGACTTGCGGTACTACCGCACGGCCCTGCGGTACTACCGCTCCAGGTGCGACCGCTGGCGCGGCATGAGCCAGATCTAGCCCCTGTTGCGTATAGCAACGAGCGGTAGTACTGCTAGAGCGGTACTACCGCACGCACTTGCGGTACTACCGTATGGTAGGGTCAGATCGGTCGGAAAGAACACGGACTAATAAAATTACATCCGCAGCTACTTCCGTAGAGTTTCGATCGATGCAAAAACCTGGCATGGTACTACCGCATGCTCGCAGCGGTACTACCGCGTAGGACGTGGAAGTAAAAATTTACTTCCGCTCCTACATATGTACTAGTTATGATGCAGAGGCAGGGCTCACGGTACTACCGCATCCCTGGTACGATACTACCACGATGTGCGGTACTACCGCACCCGAGGAGCGGTACTACCGTGAGACCCTACGGTACTACCACTACTTTGAGCGGTGCTACCGCATGCCTCGGAGTGGTAGTAGTAGAACGCCACTGTTTTTGCAAAGACAAGGAAAACTGCCGGAGCTCCAATGAAGCGAAGGAAAGGTGGTGCGAATGAATAGATGTGTACGCGTTGATTCCACCCTAACCTTTCCGAAGCGGACCCCCTCTTAATAGTACGGCTTTCCTATGACTCAATTCCACCGAAAAGAAACAAAAAGAAACGTCGTCTTCAATAGGTTCCAAGGGGCACTTAATCGTCTTGTGCCTAGGCATGAGATATCTGAAATGCTCAATGCACACGATTAGTCCGCAAAGGCATTTTCATCAATCACCAAAACTACTTAGGAAGAAATATGCCCTTACAGTTGCTACCATCATCTTTCAACTTAGATTTCTCAAGGAACGCATTGATGTTCAAGGGAACGGTAGCACGGGCCATTGATCTACAACAACATAGATATGCAAAAACTATCGAGACTAAGTTCAAGGATAAATTAAAGTTCAATTAATCATATTACTAAAGAACTCCTAGTTAGATAGACATCCCTCTAGTCATCTAAATGATCACGTGATCCAAATCAACTAAACCATATCCGATCATCACGTGAGATGGAGTAGTTTTCAATGGTGAACATCTTATGTTGATCATATCTACTATATGATTCACGCTCGACCTTTCGGTCTCTAGTGTTCCAAGGCCATGTCTGTACATGCTAGGCTCGTCAAGTTTAACCCGAGTATTCTGCATGTGCAAAACTGTCTTACAATACCGCCGAATCAAAGTATGACATGCTGGTAAGAAGTATGACTATTATCACCCACAACTCATTGTGTTCTACTCGTGCATATCATCTACCAATAGACCTGGCTCATGATGCCACTGTTGGGGAACGTAGTATTTCAAATAAAATACTACGATCACGCAAGATCTATCTAGGAGAATGTCACACCCAAGATGTGATTCTATCCCGATCACGTGACACACTCGTGATTGGGGCACAACCGCATTTCGGGCGCTTAGCAAGATGGATATCATTACATCGTACCATTACATAAATACATGGGGGATACAACAATACATACAAGTCACATGAATACAACAACATCAATACAAGACATCTGACTACGGATGCAAACATGAAAAGCACAATGACATCCATCCTGCTATCTCAGGCTGCCAACCAGGAACCTAACCCAAGACTGACGAGGAAGAAGAAGAAAGAACTTCAGCACAAATACATCGCTCTCACGTCAAGTCATCGGAAACCTGCACCTACAACTGTTGTTATAGTATCTGTGAGCCACAAGGACTCGGCAATCCCATAACCATGGGTATCAAGACTAGCAAAGCTTAATGGGTATGGAAAGGTTAAATGGTGAGGTTGCAGCAGTGGCTAAGCATATGTATGGTGGCTAACTTATGAGTACAAGAATAAGATGAGCATCTACGCTAACGGTCGCAAAATAGTAATGATCGCTAAAGATCCTGAACTACCTACGAGTCAATCATAACCCCACCGTGTTCTCTTCTCTAAGTGAAAAGAGACGGTCACGGTTACTCACGCGGTTGTGTGTTTATTTTGGATCCTCTGTCAAGTTTTCTACAACCGGACATTAACAAATTCCAATCTGCCACATAACCGCGGGCACGGCTTTCGAAAGATCATAACCCTGCAGGGGTGTCCCAACTTAGCCCATCACAAGCTCTCACGATCAGCAGAGGTAAAATAATAATAATACCCCTTATCTTAGGGACAACCTGATCAGACTCGGAATCCCGGTGCACAAGACATTTCGACAATGGTAAAACAAGTCTAGCAAGACCTCTCGGCGTGTCGACACCCTGATAGTAGCGCCGCGTATCTCATCTCAGGCCACGTTCGGATGAGCTAAGCGTACAGGAGCCAGAATACCCCAAGTTACCAAGGGGTGGCCCTGCACGGTGCTGGGACCAACACCATCAGCACTGGCCCCTCCCTGTAATGTGGAATTAAGAACCCGGGGACGCCCTATGCAATTTAATTAATTAATTAAGTTTTTATTACGAGGCAAATTAAAATCAATGTTGGGCCTTGCTGGAGGAGTTTTATTCAAAGACGAACTGTCAAGGGGTCCCCATATACCCAACCGCGTTAGGAATGCAAAATCAAGGAACATAACACCGGTTTATCGGTTCTTAAGGCGGCATGAGTGGAACAAAACACCGAGCAAAAGGCCAAGCCTTCCACCCATTGCCAAGTATATAGGTGTGTTAATTATAATAATATATATTGTGATAATCCAACAACCAAGATCCGACATGGAGCAATCTTCATCTTCACCTGCAACTAACAACTCTATAAGAGGGGCTGAGCAAGTGGGTAACATAGCCAAACAACGGTTTGCTGGGATGGTGTCAAAGGTTAGAGGTTTCATGGCGAAAAGGAGAGAGGCTGACAATAAAGATGAGTAGCGTGACATATAGCGGTAGCATCGAGACAACTAGCATAGCAATGATAGTAAAGGTATCCAAGGAGACGGTCATCTTGCCTGAGATCCCGCAAGGAAGAAGAACGAGTCCATGAAGAAGACGAAGAAGAAGCCACGAAGTCGAACCAAGTGAAGACGAACGAATCCTCACGATCGCAACGGAATATGAACTAGCGAGAAGAAGCACACAACATGGTAAACACACCACACAAGAACATGACAAGATGCTCAACCAAGTATGATGCAAGACAAGTCTATATGGTGCAAAACATGGCAAGGGATGATGCATACAAGAACAACACCACCCAACAAGTTTAAATGAGGTCGGAAACAACATATAACAATTCCGGTAAGTCCTCATATGCATATTTCGAAATTGGTCCAGATATAAACAAACCTTAAGTTAAAATTGTTAAACAGAAAGTTAACATGCACCAAGATGATCTACTCGAAATTCTAGTCAAGTTTCATATAAAGTTCATTTAATTCGGAGCTACGGCCTAGAAGATATGAGCAAAACAAGACAAGCATGGCATTGATGCAAAACGCATCCAAGCATCAAGCAAGCACACTCCAAACAGGTAAAAGACATGTTATTATGCATCTACATGAAAAAACACACAAGTTTCATATAGGGCACGCTCAAAACGGAGCAACGGTTCATCACATACACACGAAACAAGATATAACAATAAACTGTCCCAAAACAGCAAGTATGCATATAGTGGACATCAAAACAACATGATACAATAACATTTCATGGCATCAAAGGGCATGACAAGCATGTACATGTCAAGCACTACAAGCATGATCACTGAGCTACTACCAAACACCACTAGAACATGCTCAAAACATCATGGCAATATTGCAAAAGAAAATAGTTTCACAGCCTTGGTGAAATAAACTAGACATGGCAGCAACAACGACAAGTAGGCATGTTTGCAAGCTTGTGCAACTCATCTCAAAGCATACCATGACAAGTGAATGTAACCAATAGCAAGAAGACATGTTTATGAAGCTACTCATGGCAAGAAAATGGTCATAGGATGCATAGAGCACTAGCTATTCACATGGAAAAACCGAACTTGCTGATAACAGACTGACAGAAACATTTTATAGCAACCTGAGAGCATGAAACCAACAAGCTACAGCAACCTATAAATGCAAACAAGGACATGGATGGATAGAGCATAACATGGACAACAAGACATGATCATTGGGCATCCCAAAACAAGTATGGATTTGAGTGGGGCATCAAGCAAACATGGCATCAGGTTATAACAGTTTCATACTTAGCAGTTTTAAACAAGTGTAAGAAATTAGCCAACAGCGAGTAGGTCACTTTGCAAGCTTGTTGCAATCACCACAAGGCATATCATGGAAATTGGTTTGCACCACAGCAAAGATGGCATGAATGTGCTTCTAAAACATATTGACATGTAGCTCGAACAAAAATCACACATAAAGATATGAAAAAGACAAAACAACATCTCATAACAAGTTTTCAGCACTTAACAGTCACATGCACTTTTGCAACAGAGATAAACATGGCAATATGGCACCTAACATGAATTCTACAGCAAGCATCATGTAGAGCACTTCACAATGAACTTTTTGACATATCATACACTCCATTTGGACCAACATGCATAAAGATGTGACCTCTCAAATATGCTAACATGATGACAGTTATCAGCAGTTTATAACATTTAGCACTTTTGCAATGATGATTAAGGCATCAAGATGAACTCAAACAAGCATGCCACAGTACAACAATATGAAGAGCATCACGAGACGAACATTTTGACATATTATATGCTCCAATAGGACACATGTGCACAAAGATGTAGCCACACAAAGAATGCAACATAATGATAATTTCTGGGACTTAGCCATTTTTCTAAAATGAGCGTAGTATAGTATTCTTCGCACAGGGCAGGGCTTAGGTTGAGGCTCACCAAATGGGCCAACCCGGGAACGGATAGTCCGGTGCGGTGGGCCTCGGGGCCTGGCGTGGCCCACGACGTAGAGGAGGCCGGCCCGGGAGGCGCTCGAGCGTCCTCCTCCTCCTCGATTCCCTCTGGATCGAGGGAGGCAGGAGCGGCAGTAGTGTGCAGCGCGGCGGCGCGAGGGGCTCCGTCCAGCGGCAGCGCGGATCCAGGGCGGCGCGGCTGGGGAAGATCGGATCCGGCCTGTCCTCGCCGGATCGAGGCGGAGGCGAAGCTTGATGGCGGCGGGGATCCTGTGGCAAGAGAGAGAGAGAGAGAGAGAGAGAGAGAGAGGTGAGAGAGAGAAGAGAAGAGAGAGCGGGAAGGGGTAGGGGTGGCGAGGCCTGGCCTGGCCGGAGTTGGTCGTCGGCAGGGCGGCGCGGGGAGGCGAAGGAGGAGGCCGGCGGGGTTGCTGGAGGAGCAGGGCGGCGCAGGGCTCGAGCTGCTCGAGTGGAAGCTGTGGGGCGAGCGCTCGAGCACGCGAGGAAGCTCGGTCGGGCCCGGGTTTGGCCCGGCGGCGGGCCGCGGCGGGGGGGAGCCGGCAGGAGCGACGTGGCACCGTCCCGTTGGCTACGGGCGGCGGGGCCGATGACGTGGCGGCAGCGCTGGAGGGTCTGGAGGCGACAAGTGGCGGAGGGGGAGTTGGCCGGCGCGGAAAACAATGAAGATTCTGGCGGCAGAGGGTTAGGGAAGGCTAGGGGCTAGGTTTAGGCCATTTTTGGAAGGGGGGGGCGTCCATATATAGTAGGGGCTAGGGTTTAGGTCTAGGGGGTGTTTTGAGCACCCGATCGCGATCCGATGGCTCCGGACGCGAGGGGGGTTTAGGTTGGGCCTAGTGGGCTGTGTGGGATGGCTTCGGCCGAGGGGAGAGAAGAGAAGTGCAGCCCGACACAGCGTTCCGGAGACCGAAACGTCTGATGAATAAATCGGCAACGGTGCCGCTCTAAGTTTAACGGTTGGGCTATCAAACGGACTCCGAATGCGATGAAATTTGACAGGCGGTCTACCTACACTATAATAAGACCGCATGCCAAGTTTCAACCCATTCCAATAATGTATTTCGGCCACTTAGAAAATAAATATTCAGAGGTGCCGCGGGCGCGTGCGAGTGTGCCTGGGCTCAGAACGGATAACGGAAAGGACGGGCGGAATCGGACGGATGCAAATTTTGAAAACATAATGATGCAATGCACATAATGACATGGCAAGATGCAACACGCAAGCAGATGACATGGCAACGGTGACGAATAACTGGCTGACACCTGGCGCATCAGTCTCGGGGTGTCACAGAGAAGCATAGAAATGAGCAGGGAGAGTGTGTCTATATACCCTCGTAGATCAAAAGCGGAAGCGTCTAGTGACGCGGTTGATGTAGTCGAACGTCTTCGCGATCCAACCGATCCAAGCACCGAACATACGGCACCTCCGCATTCAGCACATGTTCAGCTGATCAGCTCAATGACGTCCCACGAGCTCTTGATCCAGTTGAGCGTCACGGGAGAGTTTCGTCAGCACGACGGCGTGGTGACGGTGATGATGAAGCAACCGGCGCAGGGCTTCGCCTAAGCACTCCAACAATATGACCGAGGTGTGTAACTACGGGGAGGGGCACCGCACATGGCTAAGAAATCAACTTGTGTATCTATGGGGTGCCCCCTCCCCACGTATATAAAGGAGGGAGGGAGGAAGAGGAGGAGGTCGGCCGGCCCAAGGGGTGGCGCGCGCCCTAGGGGGGCAATCCTACTCCAAGTAGGATTCCCCCCCTTTCCTAGTCCTAGTAGGAGAGGAGGGAGGAGGGGAAGGAGAAGAAGAAGGAAAGGGTGGCCGGCCCCTTAGTCCAATTCGGTTTGGGCTAGGGGGCACGCGCCCCTAGCTGGTCGCGCCTCCTCTTCCTCCACTTGGGCCCATGTGGCCCAATAACCCCGCGAGAGGTTCCGATAACCTCCCGGTACTCCGGTATTTATCCGATAACCCCCGAAACTCATCCGGTGTCTGAATATAACCTTCCAATATATAAATCTTTATGTCTCGGGCATTCCGAGACTCCTCGTCATGTCCGTGATCACATCCGGGGACTTCGAACTACCTTCGGTACATCAAAACACATAAACTCATAATACCGATCGTCATCGAATGTTAAGCGTGCGGACCCTACGCGTTCGAGAACTATGTAGACATGACCGAGACTCATCTCCGGTCAATAACCAATAGCGGAACCTGGATGCTCATATTGGTTCCTACATATTCTACAAAGATCTTTACCGGTCAAACCACATAACAACATACGTTGTACCCTTTGTCACCGGTATGTTACTTTCCCGAGATTCGATCATCGGTATCATCATACCTAGTTCAATCTCGTCACCGACAAGTCTCTTTACTTGTTCCGTAATACATCATCTTGTGACTAACTCATTAGTCATTTGCTTGCAAGGCTTATTATGATGAGTATTACCGAGATGGCCCAGAGATACCTCTTCGACACTCGGAATGACAAATCCTATTCTCGATCTATGCCAACACCACAAACACCTTGGGAGACACCTGTAGAGCATCTTTATAATCACCCAGTTACTTTGTGACATTTTATAGCACACAAGGTGTTCCTCCGGTATTCGGGAGTTGCATAATCTCATAGTCATGGGAACATGTATAAGTCTTGAAGAAAGCAATAGAGTAAAACTAAACGATCAAGTTGCTAAGCTAACGGATGGGTCTTGTCCATCACATCATTCTCCCTATGATGTGATCCCATTGATCAAATGACAACTCATGTCTATGGTTAGGAAACATAACCATCTTTGATCAATGAGCTAGTCTAGTAGAGGCATACTAGAGACACTATGTTTCGTCTATGTATTCATACATGTACTAAGTTTCCGGTTAATACAATTCTAGCATGAATAAGAAACATTTATCATGATATAAGGAAATACAAATAACAACTTTATTATTGCCTCTAGGGCATATTTCCTTCACGCACCCCCTGGCTCTCCTCGCCGTCCCCCCTAGTGTCGTCCCCGTCGAGGCCCAAGCTCCGCCACCGCCTACCATCGTCACAGCGGCCGCCTTCGGCCAGCTCGGCTCGAGCCAGTGCCACTGCTCGATGCAGCTTGATGGCCGCGTTCGAACGCGACCAGCCGCGCCCAGAAGCAACGCCCATAGCCCCACCTAGGCAACCACCTGAATGTCATTGCCTCCTCTGCTCGCCGTCGGTGATGCTCCGGTCATCCCCGACGCCGGCCGTCATCACCACCGTGTGCGCGACACCAAGCCGCACCCATAGGTCCAAGCCGCAGGTCCGGAGGTCCCCTGTAGCGCGGTTCCGGCCAACTCCGACGGGGCGCCGACGTTGCTTTTGTCACCGAAGCTCTCTCCGGCGCCGACGCCGGCATGACTCAGTGGGCCCCGCCCCTGGGTCGCTGACGAGTGGGCCTGGGTGGCCTAGTTGACTGGGTTAACCCAGTCAACTGCTGACTAGGCTGCTGATACGTCCATAACGTATCTATAATTTCTGCTTGCTCCGTGCCACTTTTGGGTGATATTGCTATGATATTCATACACTTCCATACACTTTTGATCATATTTGGACAAACCTACTAATCCAGTGCACCCCAGTGCCAGTTTCTGTTTTCGGCTGTTTTTGTATTTCAGGTTTTCACATTACGAGAACTGTCAGGAAAAATCCAGAAAAATTATATAAAAAATCAGCGTTCCAGAACCTACCTTGCGCCCGAAGTATAGCCGGGGGGGGAGGCCACTAGGGCCCCAGGCGCCCTGGCGGCGCCCCCCCTGGGCCGCGCCGGGGGGCGCCTGGGCCCCCCGAGCCCCATCTGGTGCCCCCCTTCGGCATATATTTAGAGCGTCCTTCGAAACCCTCGGGACGGGAACTCTTTTTCGCGATCTCATCTCTGTTCCGCCGCCGCCGCCGCTTCCAAGATCGGGAGCACCAGGAGAACTCTTCCCGGCACCCTGCCGGAGGGGAGGACCACCATCGGGAGCTTCTCCACCACCATGGACACCTCCCGGATGAGTTGTGAGTAGTCTCCCTTGTACCATGAGTCCATGACCAGTGGCTATGTGATGTTCTCCTCCCGTTCTTGTGCTTCACTAATTAGTCTTCGTGAGCTGCCCTACATGATCGAGGCACATATGTAATCCTTATGCTGTTGCTATGATGAGTTTGCTGGGATCCGATGGATTATGAGATTATGTTCAGATTGTGATTGAGTAATATATTTGATCTACCTCTTTTATATTTATGTTCATAAGTAATTCTTGCATGTTCTCCTTTGTTATTTATTGCTTTGGCCAAGTAATACGTAGTGACTCCAAGAGGGAACGTTATGCTCGATTGTGGGTTCATGCCCCTCGATGACTAGCTTGAGTGACAGAAACATGAGTCTAGGGGATGTGCTATTGCCACAAGGGGGAAAACAACGGTGCTTGTGCTCGCGGGTGCAAGGATTGTTTACTTTGCGCAAAGTTCTTTTAATGCAGTTGTCTGTTGCTTTGAGTTTACACTATGGGTGGGGCTCGCAACTTAATACCAGCGAGATGTTCTGGATAGATATCTCAAGGTGGATGATTAGTAGTAGATATTGATGGATTTCGGTCTACTTACTTTGGCGTACCGCCCATGCTTTGAACCTCAACCTATCTTGCAATGTAGTCGGCATTGGTTTGCGTTCGTGGTCCTGTCAATTGCCCAGCTGTAATTCGTTTACCTCACTTAGCTGTTTTATCGTCTTTTGGGAGAGAGACATCACTAGTGAACATCATGAGACTCCGGTCCATATTACCATCATTGATCACATCCGCTATTTACTTTTCGCTTTTACTTACTATTGCAAACATTATCTATCACTACTATCATTTGCGTTTAATCCTTTGTGAACTACAAGGCCGGAGGGATTGACAACCTCTCTGTAATCGTTGGGAGCAAAGTTATTTGTATCTGTGTGCAGGTCCATGTTGATTGCTAATCCGGCGCCGTTAGCAGTTGACACCTACTTGTTGAACCTAGGAGTCTCTGGGGATTCGATCCTTGGCATCTTTGCTAAGGGAAAAACTTCCACAACACTGCATCTTACACCTTCCACTTGGGGTAACCAACGAGGGGTTAGAGGCCCATCAAGGAGTTTTTCTGGCACCGTTGCCGGGGACTCCACTCTTAAGGATAGGGGAGTTGCACGCTATCTTTTACCTTTGCTTTTTAGTCTTGTTAGTTTACCTTTCAGTTTTTGCTTTAGTACCTTTTATCGAAAATCACAAAAATAGTTATCTTGCTTGCTTGCTATTATGGGTTCTACCAAAAACACTAAATGGGAGGAGTACACCCCTTCTTCTATTACCCCAATTACCACTGTCGGGATCTACAAAAGTAATAAACCTTGTGATTATATTAGTCTTGACGGAGGGCTATGCCCATGGCATGGTCTTCCAGGAAAAGAGTATGAGCCTCAGTTTAAAATTGCTCCTAAGCTTCCCCAAACTTGGGAAGATGTTCAAACTCTTATAATAGAGAGAGATTCAAACAAACAGGATGACACTACAATTCTGCCCAACAATGATAAAATTGATTTTGATAATTGTAGTATTTCAGAAGTTGTCACCTTTCTACAAGGAATGGCCAAAGATCCCCACACTAGCACGCTTAATCTTGCCTTCACAGAGCACGTCACTAATGCTCTTATCAAAGCTAGGGAGGAGAAACTTAGAGTAGAAGCCTCCATACCTAGAAAGTTAGAAGATGGTTGGGATCCTATGATTAAAATTAAGATAAACAACTTCTCATGCTATGCTTTATGTGATATTGTAGCTAGTACTTCTATTATGCCCAAAAGACTATATGATATGCTTAAATTGAAACCTTATTATTCTTGTTCTTTTGGTGTTCGTCTCGTTGATTCTTCCATAAAGAAACCTTTGGGGAGGATCGACGATATTCTTATCGTTGTTAATGATAATTATGTTCCCGTTGATTTTACTATTATGGATATTGAATGTGATCCTTCATGTCCAATTATTTTGGGACGTCCTTTTTTGCGCACCGTTGGTGCTATCATTGACATGAAAGAGGGTAATATAAAATTTCAGTTTCCTCTCAAGAAAGGGATGGAACACTTCCCTCGTAAGATGATCAAGTTACCTTTTGAGTCCGTTGTACGGGCTAGCTATTCTTTCACTCTTGATAAAACTTGATCTCTATGCATTATGCCTAGCTTAAAGGCATAAAAGAAAGCGCTTTTGGGAGGCAGCCCACATGAATAAATTTTTATATTTTGCTTTTGTTGTGTCTTGATGTTGTTTACTACAGCAGCATCATCATTGTATCTTTGCTTTTCATATTTGTGCCAAGTATAGCCTCTGATTGCTAGAAAGTTCAAAAGTTGTGAGGTGTTGTCCAGGAAACAGATTCTGTCCTTGGATAGAAAAATTCGTATAAAATCACCAGATCATCTTTTTGGTCTGAATTTTTTCGACAGCATTCTGTATATAATTGTCTTTCGTGCGTCTGTTCTGAGTTTTTTGATTTGAGTTGCAGAAGTACCCCGAACAAATCAATTACTACCTGCTGTTCTGTTTTTCACAGATTCTGTCCTGTTTTGCCTTTCCTTCATTTTGCAAACCAAGAGCTTGCTTTTTCTTTGCAAAAACCTTTTGGCAATCTTGAGAAACAGTAGACCTTCAAGAATATCTTTATTTCCAGCAAGGTATAATTATTTTATTAAGGGTACTAACCTCGCTAATCAGATTATGATGAGTTATGTATGAAGGGAGTTTTCAAGTGTGCGAGGGAAGATGATAAAAAGATTCAGGAGTGTCAAGCGCTCAAGCTTGGGGATGCCCCCATGCACCCCCAAGAAATACTCAAGGAGACTCAAGCGTCTAAGCTTGGGGATGCCCCCGTGCATCCCCTTCTCCATCAACATTATCAGTTCGTCTTTCGTTTCGCTATATTTTTATCACTTCATGTGTTAAGTGCTATGCTTGGAGCGTCTTGCTTTTAGTTTTATTTTTAGTTTTTCATAACGAGTCGGAACTCAGCTTTCTTTATGTGGGAGAGAAACACGCTCCACTTCTACCTAGAACATAACATAGAATTTTCATGTCTATCTTTGCTGTGTGTGTTCTTTGTCTTTTAATAGCTACTATCATGCTCTGCTCTTAGTATTCATGCTTATCTTTTCAAAGAGCTTTTGTTTAGTTGGTTGCTTGAACTCTCTTTAATTACCATGCTCACCTTATTAAGAGAGTTTGCTTCCGTTGCATTGGTTAATATGTCTATGATAAAGATGTTACGTGCATAATGGCGCTTAGTAGTTCAGGTTTTCTTATGGTTAGTCTCAAATAGCTGGGGGATTCCCAATGTGTTATTGGAGTACCAACTTGATTTGTTTGCTGATGATGTGGTATGGTTTAGTAATATCTTCCTTCGAGAATTTAATTTGATTGACTTGGCGTATGCTCACGCATATTTAAGACTGTAAAGAAAGTCTGTCAAGCCTTGATGGTCTTTTATTTCTGAGTAGCGATATAACTACCATGCCTGATTCAATGTTGCTTTGTCGCTCTGCATGATTATGACCGTCATTGCTCTCTTAGTTGGTCGCTCCCAGTCTTTTGCTAACCTCCACCTGTACTAAGCAGACTAACCTTGCAATACATAGCTCATGGGAAAGTAGCTTAAAAACTATTGTGGTAAAGAATATGTTGCCTATGTATCTTATTTCTTATAAGTTGCTTGCTGAGCGGTAACCATGTTTCTGGGGATGCCATCAACTGTCACACTTTTGTTGAATATCATGTGAGTTGCTATGCATGTTCGTCTTGTCTGAAGTAAGGGTGATTTGCCATGGGTTGAATGAGTATGCATATTGCTAGAGAAGAACATTGGGCCGCCAACCAAAGCCATGCATCATGGTGGAAGTTTTAGCTTGGACATTAATCCTCAATCTCTTATGAGAATATGCTTATGCATTAAAGAGGAGTCCATCATCTATTTTCTATGTTGTCCCGGTATGGATGTCCTCAAGTTGAGATCAATCAAAAATGAGAAATCAAATGCGATTTATCTCCTTGGACCTTTGTACAGGTGGCATAGAGGTACCCCTTTGTGACACTTGGTTGAAACATATGTAATGCAATGATAACCCATGGAAATCCGAGCTAATTAGGACAAGGTGCGAGCACTATTGGTATTCGATGCATGAGGCTTGCAACTTATAGGATGTCTTATGCATGACACATATGAAGTACTACTACCGTTGACAAAATTGCTTCTATGTTTTCAAAATAAAAAGCTCTAGCACATAACCATTCTTTTACTTTTATGTTGAGTCTCCACCTTCTTTTAAAAGCACCAACTACTGAGAGCATGATTGTCATTCTGAGTGTAATGTGCATTGTCCCAAAGTAGCATTGTCTTTTGCATGATTGTGATATCGTTTATTTTGAAACCATTGTATCTAGTCATCACTTAAACCTTTAAGGTGCCCCTGCATTTATGTTTTGCTTCACTAAAGGGGGCAAGCTAGATATCACTTTATCATATTTGCACATCATGTTCATTGCAAATCTTTTTGATGCTTCAATGTCATGTTGTAAAACTTTCAGTCATTTGTGATTTTCTCATGAGGCAACTTAATTACTATAGAATCATTGTCTCAGTAAGCTTTTGTCATATGACTATAAAAAGTCCTATATGGTTAATAGCATGTCACCACAGAAATTATTCTTGTTATCATTTACCTACTCGAGGACGAGCAGGAATTAAGCTTGGGGATGTTGATACGTCCAAAACGTATCTATAATTTCTGCTTGCTCCATGCCACTTTTGGGTGATATTGCTATGATATTCATACACTTCCATACACTTTTGATCATATTTGGACTAACCTACTAATCCAGTGCACCCCAGTGCCAGTTTCTGTTTTCGGCTGTTTTTGTATTTCAGGTTTTCACATTACGAGAACTGTCAGGAAAAATCCAGAAAAATTATATAAAAAATCAGCGTTCCAGAACCTACCTTGCGCCCGAAGTACAGCCGGGGGGGCCACCAGGGCCCCAGGCGCCCTGGCGGCGCGCCCCCCCTGGGCCGCGCTGGGGGGCGCCTGGGCCCCCCGAGCCCCGTCTGGTGCCCCCCTTCGGCATATATTTAGAGCGTCCTTCGAAACCCTCGGGACGGGAACTCTTTTTCGCGATCTCATCTCTGTTCCGCCGCCGCCGCCGCTTCCAAGATCGGGAGCACCAGGAGAACTCTTCCCGGCACCCTGCCGGAGGGGAGGATCACCATCGGGAGCTTCTCCACCACCATGGACGCCTCCCGGATGAGTTGTGAGTAGTCTCCCTTGGACCATGAGTCCATGACCAGTAGCTATGTGATGTTCTCCTCCCGTTCTTGTGCTTCACTAATTAGTCCTCGTGAGCTGCCCTACATGATCGAGGCACATATGTAATCCTTATGATGTTGCTATGATGAGTTTGCTGGGATCCGATGGATTATGAGATTATGTTCAGATTGTGATTGAGTAATATATTTGATCTACCTCTTTTATATTTATGTTCATAAGTAATTCTTGCATGTTCTCCGTTGTTATTTATTGCTTTGGCCAAGTAATACGTAGTGACTCCAAGAGGGAACGTTATGCTCGATTGTGGGTTCATGCCCCTCGATGACTAACTTGAGTGACAGAAACATGAGTCTAGGGGATGTGTTGTTGCCACAAGGGGGAAAACAACGGTGCTTGTGCTCGCGGGTGCAAGGATTGTTTACTTTACGCAAAGTTCTTTTAATGCAGTTGTCTGTTGCTTTGAGTTTACACTATGGGTGGGGCTCGCAACTTAATACCAGTGAGATGTTCTGGATAGATATCTCAAGGTGGATGATTAGTAGTAGATATTGATGGATTTCGGTCTAATTACTTTGGCGTACCGCCCATGCTTTGAACCTCAACCTTTCTTGCAATGTAGTCAGCATTGGTTTGCGTTCGTGGTCCTATCAATTGCCCAGCTGTAATTCATTTACCTCACTTAGCTGTTTTATCGTCTTTTGGGAGAGAGACATCACTAGTGAACATCATGAGACTCCGGTCCATATTACCATCATTGATCACATCCGCTATTTACTTTTCGCTTTTACTTACTATTGCAAACATTATCTATCACTACTATCATTTGCGTTTAATCCTTTGTGAACTACAAGGCCGGAGGGATTGACAACCTCTCTGTACTCGTTGGGAGCAAAGTTATTTGTATCTGTGTGCAGGTCCACGTTGATTGCTAATCCGGCGCCGTTAGCAGTTGACACCTACTTGTTGAACCTAGGAGTCTCTGGGGATTCGATCCTTGGCATCTTTGCTAAGGGAAAAACTTCCACAACACTGCATCTTACACCTTCCACTTGGGGTAACCAACGAGGGGTTAGAGGCCCATCAGCTGCCCGGTGAGATTGACATGTGCGCCCCACTTGTTTAAAATGTTTTAAAAATAAATAAAATTGCTAATTAAAATATGTTAATTAATTAGTAATAAGTTAGTCACTAACACCAGGGCCCCCCTCTAATTAGCCTGTTAGTGTAGTTTAAATTAATGTTAGACTAATAGAGGCTGACATGTGGATCCCACTTGACCCACTGGTCAGGTTTGACCTGGTCAGGCGACCAGTTGACCTGCTGATGTCATACCCACGCAATGCTGACATCATATACCTTTTTTGTTAATTCTGTTAATTTAGATAATTTCAGAAAACTATTAAAACTTTAAAAAATTATAGAAAATTATCTGTAACTCGGATGAAAACGTTTTCTATATGAAAGTTGCTCAGAAAAATCCCAGAATCCAATCGAGTCGTCTGTTTCCTTGTCGGGACCCTCTACGGATTGAACCCGCAACCTTTAACCTATTTCTGATAGATGAATTGTGCTTATACACCTGTTAATAAATCCAACTTAAATCCTAAAATAACTATTATGACTTAGACATATCTTTAGGCAACCTTGCACTGCACTATAGCATAGCATGCTCTGTGATGCTTATATTTTGTTGTGTACTTATCTGTTTCCTCCCCCTCTTCTCTTCGATAGACCTCGACTGTGATAGCCTGGCTTATTAGGGATGATAGACTACTCATATCACTAAGGAATTCCTTCATTTCCGGGAGCCCATTCGGAAAGAACTCCAAAGTTAAGCGTGCTCAGCTTGTAGTAGTTTCAGGATGGGTGACCGACCAGGAAGTTGCTCCCGGGTGCGCACGAGTGAGGACAAAGTGCGTAGAAAAGACTAGTATTGATATGTGGGGCCAGTCTAGATCCCGCCAGGAGTAACGACCACCGGCGGGTGTGTCCGGGGCGTTACAAGTTGGTATCAGGGTCGACCCTCGAGGTTATACGGATGTTTGCAGACAGTTTGCAGTCATGATGTGCATGACGTTTGTGACCCGTCGTGGCACACGGCATGGCACATGTGCCGGACTAGAAGCACAGACGCATGTGCCAAGAGGAAACGTTCATGTGGACCGACGAGGACGTCGGTTCCTATGAGTGGGGGTGTATGTGATAGCCTGGCTTATTAGGGATGATAAAATACTCATATCAATAAGGAATTCCTTCTTTTCCGGGAGCCCATTTGGAAAGAACTCCAAAGTTAAGCGTGCTCAGCTTGTAGTAGTTTCGGGATGGGTGACCAACCGGGAAGTTGCTCCCGGGTGCGCACGAGTGAGGACAAAGTGCGCAGAAAAGACTAGTATTGATATGTGGGGCCAGTCTAGATCCCGCCAGGAGTAACGACCACCGATGGGTCTGTCCGGGGCGTTACACTGAGGCCGATGATGCCCCCGTGATCGACTACGTCACCCACGATCGTTCCTTTGCAACAGAGCTTCCAGGCAAGCCAACCCCCTTTGATCATTCTGATATCTCGTGGTCTCTTCTCTCTTATGCTTGCATTAGAACTGCTACTGTTTTTTGTATGATCCTATTCTGATGCATAGCCTGCTGTTGTTACCTGCTTTCATACCTTACCTGTTTATCCTAAACTGCTTAGTATAGGTTGGTTGAGACCCATTAGAGACCCCCACCTTGTCCCTATTGCCCCCGCTGGATTACCATATGACACGGTCATGTGATCGACGTCCAGGCCCCGACACCGCACATCACCACCC
>LR738714.1:106787373-106823774 GCA_902687465.1 Secale cereale | reverse complement strand
CCCCCCCCCGAAGTTGTACGACTCTGCAGAGTTACTATCGAGTGCCGAGGTGATACCTCGTATAGCACTTCTGATGAGATCTCTGTAGTGAAGTTAATCGATCGTGGTCATCGAGCGTGATTCCTCCTTCACCACTCCCGATAATGACTCTGTCGTGCAACCCCTCAAGTGTGAACCATCGAGGGTGATTCCTCCTTCGTTCACCTTGACGATAACATCATGTGGAATTCCATCGAGGATGATTCCTCAGGGTTCCCTTTGGTGTTAGACACACGGTTACTATGGTTACTATGACTTTACACTAAACCATGTTAATACAGACGGGTCGGCCCTCATGGGTACCCACGCGAGCATAATTGAGAGTGATGTGTAGACGGGTTGACTTGGAAGGTGCCCGCGAGATACTTACGAGGCGTGGCCGGGCATTCTTAGCCCTTGCCGCAAGTCCTCGAGACGGGGCGATGGGGTCACATGATCGTGAGTCTCTGCTCGTTACCGCGCACTCCCAAGAACTAAATGGTTTGGATATTTGATCTGAGGGGCCTCTGGCCTGATAGCACTAACCATCGCATGGGCATAGTATGGGCGTTCTGTGTCGTATGCATCAGCTGAAGCTTATTTGACGTCATGCGACTGAGCGGCGCGCGCCGGGTTAGACTGGGTAAGCACCTGCCTTTTTTGAGGTAGCTAGATCTGCTCACCGGTCGCCCACGCAACGTGCAGGAGTTCCCGGGGCGATGGCCCAAGAGCCCTGGGGGCATAGGTTTAGTCTGACGTGCTGACCTCTCTATTAAGCCTTGGTCGGGCTGTGGCATATTGTTTGGCCGAGACCGGGCATGCCCTGGTGGTGTGTCCGGCCGGAGTTAAGCGAGCGTGGTGGGTAAGTTGGTGCAGTCCTGCATGGAAGAAAACATCTATCGACAGCCTGTCCTACGGTAACGGACACTTGGAGTTGTATCCCGATAGATACAGCTAGAACTAGATGCTGAGGCATGAAATGGATATGTGGCTCAGGGAGTCGAGAAAGGATCACGGAGCATTGAAACAACAACATAAATATGACTTATGTTATACTACTCTACTCCAACCTGTTGTTGCAAGACGATGGTTTCCAGAAGATGATAGTCTTCGATAGGACTAGCTTCTCCCCCTCTTATTCTCGCATTCTGTAGTTTAGTCCACAGATACTACCCCCTTTTCATTGATACCGATGCATAAGTAGTGTAGATCCGTGCTTGCGAGTACTTTGGATGAGTACTCACGGTTGCTTTGCTCCCTCTTTTCCCCCTTCTTTCTTCTTGCTTGTTGTTGCAACCAGATGGTGGAGTCCAGGAGCCAGATGCCACCTTTGACGACTGCTACTACCCCGAGGGTGCCTACTACTACGTGACGGCTGCCGACAACCAAGAGTAGTTAGGAGGATCCCAGGCAGGAAGCCTTGCCTTTTCGATCGTTGTTACTTTTGTGCTAGCCTTCTTAAGGCGAACTTGTTTAACTTATGTCTATACTCAGATATTGTTGCTTCCGCTGACTCTTGTGTATTCGAGCCCTCGAGGCCCCTGGCTTGTAATATAAAGTTTATATTATTTTAATTTGTGTCTAGAGTTGTATTGTGATATCTTCTAGTGAGTCCCTAATCTTGATCGTACACATTTGTGTGCATGATTAGTGTAAGGTCAAATCGGGGGCGTCACAAGTTGGTATCATAGCCGACTGCCTGTAGGAACCCCCCTTTCCAACTCCTTGGTCGTAGTAGAGTCTAGTCACTGAAAAACTTTTACTAACATGGCTGTGTGGCTCGCGGGCCCACGTCATCATTGGGTGGTATTAGGATCTTTTATTCCTTGTCTATACTCTAGGGCACTTATCTCTCTTCTATTCGGGTTAAATTATTTTACTAACTCTAACCCTAGGATCTCGTAAATACTTTCTTCCGGAGAACCCCTCACTCCAGATGATTGATTGGTGCACCGGAAGACTTCGAAGATACTCTCCAATCTACTCCCGAGAACTTGTGTTCATCTCTTTTGCAATCCCTTAATACCGTTGAATCCTTATGGATAATTATGTACCCTCGCCATTCATACTTCCATCCCTAATTGTTCTAGTTATTACAAGATACCCAAAAGTATTCTCTAACTTTCGAGAATCCTTTTTCCGACTGCCTTGCAGCTCTTTTCCGTCTGAATACCCCTACGAATAATTCCTCACATTAATCAGAGATTCGTTCATGCCCAGTTGATCATATGTCTCACAAAATTCTTCGAATGCAATTCGATCTCCTGAAGATCCTCTACAACATGGTGCTCCCGAAAGTCTTGTCTGCTTGCATTATGGTTAATCTATATGTCCGGCAATATTCATTAACATCCTTTGTCATTGTCATCTTGAGCCTATCGATCCATTATGTTGTGATTGCTCGCAATCATCAGTCGAATCCTGAAATTTGACCTTCCTTCCCATACGTCATTCTGGACATGAGTTGGATCTCGGCCAATCATGTTGTAATTGATTGTCCACCTAGTTCCCTTCAACTTGAACGCCGAATTATTCAGTTGTTTCTATAATCTGATGTCTTTGCATTCTTTCCTTCTTCTGATTGAATACTGATACTCACACTAGATCCATTGAGGACCGTTGAATCCTTTGTTGGATTATTATCCCGCAATGTCCTTCATTTTCAAAATCTCGCGCGCTCTTCCCCTGATACATATTGCCTTCGGTAAATTGTATCCTCTGCTTATTGTGTACCATGCTATTAAGCTGATGTTATATGCCCTCAAAGTTAGTGGTATATGTTCCTAAGATACCCCTACGGGTTGAACCTATGCCTTCCCTAATCCTTGTGAACTCGAAAGAGATATGAGTAATACTCTTCTGGTGCTTCACTAGATAAATCATTCGCACTACAAATTCCTCAAAAACAAGGAGTGAATGAAAGGCTATGCATTAGAGAAGTGGGATCCGACCTTGAACCTTTGTCTTCATACCCGTGGACCCGATGTAGAACTTATCATGGAAGTTGCTCGTAATAATAATTATCCCTTGTTATAAGTTCATCTTGTATCGGTGGTTTGATCATTCATAATCGTGGTTCTGACCATGATTGTTCTCCTTTGATTCTATTTCTCAAACAAGTTAAAGTACTTGCCTTCTGCAGATCAGTACGCCTGCCCAACCTCTATTTTGTTCAAACTTCGAGTATTACCCCCTGGTATCTCGAGGATATCAACCCATTGCACTTCATCTTATGAATTTCTGATGAAGTAGTTCCTTTCCCCGTCCTAGTCATGCCACGGGTTCTGGGTTGTCGTCAAGCAAGAACACCGATTTGTGAATCGAATCAACACTGAGATTCAGAACTCCCAGTACTTTGTTGTTGAGAAGTTTAATATTCCTCACATCATTCCTAGTCTGATCGGCTACATCATTATCGTGCTAATTTTAACTATGCTACCTAGTCCTTAATCCCGAAGCACAACTTTCGACGATGAGCTAAGCTTACGGTGATCTTCCTCGGCATATCAATTCGCCTTGAACAGCAAGCTTGAATTCAAGTTTGTATTGTACTAGTGGTTTCAATAAACTTTCGCTCCATCATTCGTTTGATTTGATGTCATCGCCGATCGATTACATCTTAATGAAATCTCTCGACAAATGTGTCGTGATCAGCATCAACAAGGAATTGACTTCTTCCAAGTTGTGAATCGAATTCATGATGGGAAATACCATCCTTTTCCCTCGATGATTTGTATTAACATCGACAACATTCTTGCATTACCTCTGATACGTCTCCAACGTATCTATAATTTTTGATTGTTCCATGCTATTATTTATGAAGTCTTGGATGTTTAATGGGCTTTATCATTCAATTTTATATCATTTTTAGGACTAACCTACTAACCCAAAGGCCCAGTCCAGATTGCTATTTTTTGCCTATTTCAGGGTTTTGCAGAAAAGGAATATCAAACGGAGTCCAATTGGAATGAAACCTTCGCGAGAGATATTTTTGGAGGAAATCACGCTCGGGAGTCTTCGGGGCCAAGTCAGGGGACGTAGGGCCAGCCCTCGAGGGTGGGAGGGGGGCGCGCCCCCTTCCCAGGGTGCCCCTGCCTCGAGACTGGCCCACACGGCCCCCGATGCCCCCCTTCTTCCTATATATACCTACGTACCCTAGAAACTCCATACGCAGAGAGAGAAACCCTAATTCCACCGCCGTAGCTTCTGTTCCCGTGGAGATCCCATCTTGGAGCCTGTTCCGGGAGGGGGATCCATCACAGAGGCCTTCATCATCATCATCATCGCCCTCACCATGAGTTGTGAGTAGTTTACCACAGACCTTCGGGTCCATAGCTAGTATCTAGATGGCTTCTTCTCTCTCTCTAGATCTCAATACAAAGTTCTCCTCGGTCTTCGAGGAGATCTATTCGATGTAATCTCTTTTTGCGGTGCGTTTGTCGAGATCCGATGAATTGTGAGTTTATGATCAAGGTTATCTATGAAAGATATTTGGTTCTTCTCTGAACTTTTTATGTGTGCTCATAATATCCTTGCAAGTCTCTTCGAATTGTTGGTTTGGTTTGGCCTACTAGATCTATAGTTCTTGCAATGGGAGAAGTGCTTGGCTTTGGGTTCAATCTTGCGGTGTCCTTTCCCAGTGACAGTAGGGGCAGCAAGGCACGTATTGTATTGTTGCCATCGAGGATAAAAAGATGGGGGTTTCATCATATTGCTTGAGTTTATCCCTCTACATCATGTCATCTTGCTTAAGGCGTTACTCTATTCGTATGAACTCAATACACTAGATGCATACTGGATAGCGGTCGATGTGTGGAGTAATAGTAGTAGATGCAGGCAGGAGTCGGTCTACTTGTCTCGGACGTGATGCCTATATACAATGATCATGCCTAGATAGTCTCATAATTATTCGCTTTTCTATCAATTGCTCGACAGTAATTTGTTTACCCGCCGTAGAATACCGCTATCATGAGAGAAGCCACTAGAGAAAACTATGGCCCCTTTGTCTATCTTTATCATATTACTTTCTCGTCAACTAGCCAATTTCTGTTGTCATTGTTTATTTGCTTTCTTTACTTTCTGTTTCTATACCCAAAAAAATACCTAAAATATAATTATCATCTCTATCGGATCTCACTATCGTAAGTGACCGTAAAGGGATTGACAACCCCTTATCGCGTTGGCTGTGAAGTTCTTATTTGTTTGTGCAGGTGCGAGGGACTGGCGCGTGGTCTCCTACTGGATTGATACCATGGCTCTCAAAAACTGAGAGAAATACTTACGCTACTGTGCTGCATCTCCATTTCCTCTTCGAGGGAATACAATGCAAGCTCAAGAGGTAGCAAGAAGGATTTCTGGCGCCGTTGCCGGGGAGGCTTACGCAAAATTCATATACCAAGTACCTATCACAAAACCCTTATCCTTCGCATTACATTTATTTTCCTCTTGTTTTCCTCTCCCCCACTTCACCCTTGCCGTTTTATTTGCCCTTCTTCCGCTGTGTGTTTACCGTCCGCTTGCCTCTTGTTTGCTTGTGTGCTATGTGACCTCAATTAGCTTGCATCTTCGCTTGCTAAAGTATGAATCCTCATCCACTTGCTAATCTCTTTAAGAGATCCAATTATGTTGAACCTATTGCTAGTGAGCTGCGTTCACTAGATTATCTTTATGGGGTTTTGCTTGAAATTTATGAATCTGGAAATTGTGAGGAATTGTTAAAAGAAAAAGTGATTCATGATAGCTCCTTAAATAAAAAGCATGATTGCAATGATGTTATTATAAATTCTATTTCTATCAATTGTGTTAATGATATGCAAAACCCTAAGCTTGGGGATGCTAGTATTGCTATGTCTTCTACTTGTTGCAATGATCATGATTGGGGTGATTCTTCTTACGATCTTGATACTCTATTTAAACCCCATGATAAATATGAGATTGATAATAATGTTTGCTATAATATTGAAAGTGGGTTTGGAAGAGTGTCGACTTTAGATACCACATATTTAGATAATGTTCAATCTTATGAATTTTTTGATAAAGGTGGGTTTGGAGAGGTCATGACTTTAGTTAATGTTGATCCCACTATTTTGGAAGAGTGTCAACTTCGTATGCATGTGGATCGTGTTGAGAATATGTTATGTGATAGCTATCTTGTTGAATTTTCTTATGATCCTACATGTAATTATTATGAGAGAGGAAAATATGGTCATAGAAATCTACATGTTACTAAATTACCTCTCGTTATGTTGAGATTGCTATTGTTTCTTTCTCCTTCCTTGCATATGCTAGATCTTGCTTGTCTTGGTAATTTGTTTTCCTATAAGATACCTATGCGTAGGAAGTATGTTAGACTTAGATGTGATTTTCACATGCTATATGATGCTCTTTTTGTGCTTCAAATCTTGTCTTTCATGAGAGCATCATTAATATCGTGCCTAGCTAGGGGCGTAAAACGATAGCGCTTGTTGGGAGGCAACCCAATTTTATGTTTTTTTCTTTTGTTGCTGTTAGGGAATAAATGTTGCATCTAGCCTCTGATTATATGTGGTTTAATGTTTTGTTTAGTGTTTGTGCCAAGTAGAACCTTTGGTAAGACTTGTGTGAAGTTTATTTGATCTTGCTGTGAAAAACAGAATCATTAGCGCTCGCTAAAGTAGTCTTCAGATTTCACTGGAGCGAGATTTTTAGTTGATCCTTTTTGCTTCTGATTGGTAGACAAATTGCGCAAATTTACCAATTTAGTTTGAATTTTTTGGAGTTCCAGAAGTAGGCGAACCCAGCAGATTACTACAAACTGTTCTGTTTTTGACAGATTCTGTTTTTCGTGTGTTGTTTGCTTATTCCGATGCATCTGTGAGTAATATTAGAGGATATGAATCATAGAGAACTCGGAGTAAAGTAGGTTTAACACCAATATAAACAAAGTATGAATTCCTTGCTGTACCTTTGAGTGGTGGTTTGCTTTCTCTTACTAACGGAGCTCACGAGAATTTTTGTCTAAATTTTGTGTTGTGAAGTTTTCAAGTTTTGAGTATTGCTTTGATGGACTATGGACCAAGGAGTAGCAAAGGCATAAGCTTGGGGATTCCCATGGCACCCCAAGTAAATTCAAGATAATCAAAAGCCTAAGCTTGGGGATGCCCCGGGAAGGCATCCCCTCTTTCGTCTTCATCCATCGGTAACTATACTTGGAGCTATATTTTTATTCGCAACATGCTATGTGTTTTGCTTGGAGCGTCTTGTATAATTCGAGTCTTTGCTTGTTAGTTGGTCACAATCATCCTTGCTGGACACACCTATTGAAGAGAGTTAAATATGGCCTAGAAATTGTTAGAACACTCTAGTGCTTCACTTATATCTTTTAGAGCATGGTGGTGGTAATATTTTGTAGAAATTGTTGGACTCTCATGCTTCACTTAGATCTATTTGAGAGTCTATTAAAACAGCATGGTAAAGTGTTTAGGCTAGAGAAACTAGTCTTCACATGATAAACATCCAATGTCAATGTAGTAAAAAAATTCACATCAAGTGCATTGAATAGAAAGAGATGTTGGATGCTTGATAATTGTTTTGAGACATGAGGATAGTGATATTAAAGTCATGCTAGTGGAGTGATTATGAAATCGAGAAATACTTGTGTTAAGGTTAGTGATTCCCGTAGCATGCACGTATGGTGAACCGTTATGTGACTAAGTTAAAGCATGAGGTATTTGTAGAGTGTCAACCTTTGTGTGGAGGTCGGGGCCGCGCGATGGTTAACTCCTACCAACCTCCCCCCTAGGGGCATGCATTGATTGCTTTGTTTTGATGACTCGTAAATTTTTGCAATAAGTATATGAGTTCTTATGACTAATGTTGAGTCCATGGATTATACGCACTCTCACCCTTCCACCATTGCTAGCCTCTCTTGTACCGTGCAACTTCCGCCGGTACCATAAACCCACTATATATCCTTTCTCAAAATATCCACCATATTGTTCCTCAAAACAGCCGCCATACCTACCTATCATGGCATTTCCATAGCCATTCCGAGATATATTGCCATGCAACTTTCCACCGTTCCATTTATATGACACGCATCATATTGTCATATTGCCATGCATGATCATGTAGTTGACATCGTATTTGTGGCAAAGCCACCATGCATAATTTTTATACATGTCACTCTTGTTTCATTGCACATACCGGTACACCGCCGGAGGCATTCATATAGAGTCATACTTTGTTGTTATAGTATCGAGTTGTAATATTGTGTTGTAATGAAAGTGTGGTGATCATCATTTTTAGAGTATTGTCCCATGGGAGGAAAGGCTAAATCTATAAAGCCCCTCCGCAAAAAAAGGCCAAAGAAAAAAGGCCAAAAAAAGAAAAAAAAAAAGAAAAAGGGACAATTGCTACTATCTTTTTCCCCACTTGTGCTTCAAAGTAGCACCATGTTCTTCATTGTAGACAGTCTCATGCTTAGTCACTTTCATATACTAGTGGAAAATTTCCTTAAAGAACTTGGCTTGTATATTCCAACGATGGGCTTCCTCAAATGCCCTAGGTCTTCGTGAGCAAGCAAGTTGGATGCACACCCACTAGTTTCTTTTGTTGAGCTTTCATTCATATTTAGCTCTAGTGCATCTGTTGCATGGCAATCCCTACTTACTCACATTGATATCTATTGATGGGCATCTCCATAGCCCGTTGATACGCCTAGTCGATGTGAGACTATCTCCCTCTTTTGTCTTCTCCACAACCACCTATATTCCACCCATAGTGCTATATCCATGGCCCATGCTCATGTATTGCGTGAAAGTTGAAAGGTTTGAAAAGATAGAGCATGAAAACAAGTGCTTGGCTGAAATCGGGGTTGTGCATGATATGAATATTTAGTGTGGTAATAAGGGAGCATAGCCAACACTATATGATTTTGTAGGGATAACTTTCTCTAGCCATAGTATTTTGAGAAGACATGATTGCTTTGTTAGTATTGCTTCAAGTATTGTTATTTTCTTATGTCAATATGGACTTTTATCTTGAATGCTTCAGATCTGAACATTCATGCCACAATTAAGAGAATTACATTGAATAAATATATTGGTTAGCATTCCACATCAAAAATTCTTTCTTTATCATTTACCTACTCGAGGACGAGCAGGAATTAAGCTTGGGGATGCTTGATACGTCTCCAACGTATCTATAATTTTTTATTGTTCCATGCTATTATTTATGAAGTCTTGGATGTTTAATGGGCTTTATCATTCAATTTTATATCATTTTTGGGACTAACCTACTAACCCAAAGGCCCAGTCCAGATTGCTGTTTTTTGCCTATGTCAGGGTTTTGCGGAATAGGAATATCAAACGGAGTCCAAACGGAATGAAACCTTCGTGAGAGATATTTTTGGAGGAAATCACGCTCGGGAGTCTCCGGGGCCAAGTCAGGGGACGTAGGGCCAGCCCTAAAGGGTGGGGGGGCGCCCCCCTGCCTCGAGGCTGGCCCACACGGCCCCCGGTGCCCCCCTTTTTCATATATATACCTACGTACCCTAGAAACTCCATACGCAGAGAGAAAACCCTAATTCCACCGCCATAGCTTCTGTTCCCATGGAGATCCCATCTTGGATCCTGTTCTGGGAGGGGGATCCATCACGGAGGCCTTCATCATCATCACCATCGCCCTAACCATGAGTTGTGAGTAGTTTACCACAGACCTTCGGGTCCATAGCTAGTATCTAAATGGCTTCTTCTCTCTCTCTGGATCTCAATACAAAGTTCTCCTTGGTCTTTGAGGAGATCTATTCGATGTAATCTCTTTTTGCGGTGTGTTTGTCGAGATTCGATGAATTGTGAGTTTATGATCAAGGTTATCTATGAAAGATATTTGGTTCTTCTCTGAACTTTGTATGTGTGCTCATAATATCCTTGCAAGTCTCTTCGAATTATTGGTTTGGTTTGGCCTACTAAATCTATAGTTCTTGCAATGGGAGAAGTGCTTGGCTTTGGGTTCAATCTTGCGGTGTCCTTTCCCAGTGACAGTAGGGGTACCAAGGCACATATTGTATTGTTTCCATCGAGGATAAAAAGATGGGGTTTTCATCATATTGCTTGAGTTTATCCCTCTACATCATGTCATCTTGCTTAAGGCATTACTCTATTCGTATGAACTCAATACACTAGATGCATGTTGGATAGCGGTCGATGTGTGGAGTAATAGTAGTAGATGCAGGCAGGAGTCGGTCTACTTATCTCGGACGTGATGCCTATATACAATGATCATGCCTAGATAGTCTCATAATTATTCGCTTTTCTATCAATTGCTCGACAGTAATTTGTTTACCCGCCGTGGAATACCGCTATCATGAGAGAAGCCACTAGAGAAAACTATGGCCCCCGGGTCTATCTTTATCATATTACTTTCTTGTCAATTAGCCAATTTTTGTTGCCGTTGTTTATTTTCTTTCTTTACTTTCTGTTTCTATACCAAAAAAATACCAAAAATATAATTATCATCTCTATCAGATCTCACTATCGTAAGTGTCCGTAAAGGGATTGACAACCCCTTATCGCGTTGGCTGTGAACTTCTTATTTGTTTGTGCAGGTGAGAGGGATTGGCGCGTGGTCTCCTACTGGATTGATACCTTGGTTCTCAAAAACTGAGGGAAATACTTACGCTACTGTGTTGCATCTCCCTTTCCTCTTCGAGGGAATACAATGCAAGCTCAAGAGGTAGCAACCTCCAACACAAAACTTGTTCTTATTTTGTGCTATACCTTGAGTTCCGTGTTATTTGACTTAGGATATGATCCTATTATTTGTGTTCAAACAAGAATTTCCTTTCCATTGGTTTGTTTAACCTTCCTTGTGATCAATATGATCTAAGCAGTAATGTTTTCCTACTTATGCAAACACCTCGGTGTACAACTCTGTCAGTAAGACCCTCTTACTATTGTTGATGACCTTCTGGTTACCACCGATGGACGAGAACTTTGCCTAATGGTCTACCTTGTTCCAATGAGCAGGAAAATGGTTCTCTTCGTCCCTCGCTCTTGGTGCCGACATTGTTGCTGACATGGAAGACAAGATATCCTCTGACATGGCATGTTATCATGACCGTGCAAGATGTCATCGCTCGTCATACTCTTAACCCACATGGTGGGCCCATAACCCATAGTTCCACAAGATCGAAACTTGACTTTCTCGTACCTCCCTGTTTCCAAAGTTATTTCCTCATGCTTGACTTCGTATGTAATTCACAGCCCACTTTCCGAGAGATGATCTATTCTCGATGCTCTGAACCCCTTTCTCACACTCTATTCAGGTATCGATCGGTTGTCCATTCGCTTGAAACTTCTTATTGTACCTTCATACTTCACCCTCGATGTTTTCTTATGTTTTAACTCGAGAGATACTTCTGCCACATTCCCTGAATTGTTTATCAGTTAATTAACACCATAAGGGCCAGTTCTCCCAAAGTTACTTTTCTCTTCCCCACTTAAATCTCGAGACGAGATTTCTTGTAGAACACCCCCGGTGTCATGCTACAGTAACCCTCCATGATTAAGCTAATCACTTTGCTAAGTAGTACTTGATCACCTTTGATTCAAATATCATTTCAATTCCCACTTGAGAATTAAATTCAATTAGCAAGTGAAATATGAAGTTGCACCAAAGTTGCTGCAAAATAGTTCATCTTTTAGCCAAAATTCCATAACAAGTGATTGTTAAGGAAAACAATATCACCTCAAAACCAAGATGGACTATAGCAATTAAACCAGTGCCATTTCAGCATTTTAAAATGCTATTTTTAATTGTGCAAAATCCAAATGGGTTCAGTTGCCCCTCAAACTTTTAGTGGCAGTGCCAAACACTACAAGGAATTTAAGTTGCCTAGTCCCACATTTTTTAAAGTCCTTTGCTAGCCCAAACCTTTTTCCTAGTTGTCTCTGTTTTAAATAAAAAGAGAAAAGCAGAAAAGACAGCAAAGACAAAAGGGCCTACCTGGCCTCTGGCCTAAGGCCCAGCGCGGCCCAGCCCACCAGACGCCCCTGTCTCCCTCCACCTCTGTTCATCGGGGCGCCGTGGACGCCGTGCGGCCGCACATGGCCGGGGGGCCACGTGCCGGCCATCCGCTACCGTCCCACGCGGATAAGGTCGCCGGCGACGCCCCTGCCAACCCTAGATCGCCCCTCGCTCCTGCCCCACTCCCCCCTCGCTCTAGCTTCTCTCCCCCTCGCTAGATCCATGCGCTCGCCGCTCCCGTGGTCGCCGGCGTGCATCACCGTGATACGTCCAAAACGTATCTATAATTTCTGCTTGCTCCATGTCTCTTTTGGGTGATATTGCTATGATATTTATACACTTCCATACACTTTTGATCATATTTGGACTAACCTATTAACTCAGTGCACCCCAGTGCCAGTTTCTATTTTCGGCTGTTTTTGTATTTCAGGTTTTCACATTACGAGAACTGCTAGGAAAAATCCAGAAAAATTATATAAAAAATCAGCGTTCCAGAAACTACCGTGCGCCCAAAGGACAGCCGGGGGGGGCACCAGGGCTCCAGGCGCCCTGGCGGCGCCCCCCCCCTGGGCCGCGCCGGGGGGGCGCCTGGGCCCACCCGAGGCCCCTCTGATGACCCCTTTGGCATATATTTACACCGTGTCGCGGAAACCCTGATTCTAGACCCCTTTTCTCCAGACGCGATTCCGATCTCTGCCGCAATCGCCATCAAGCTTCGGGGGACCAGAATTCCTGCGCCGGCACCCTGCCGGGACGGGGAAGTGCCCCCGGATTCATCTCCATCGACGTTGCTTCCTCCCTCCATGATGCGGGAGTAGTTCCTCCTCGGGGCTGAGGTTCTTACCAGTAGATATGTGGTCAATTCTCTCTCCCATGATGTGATCTTCGTTGTGATCATAGGCTATGTTAATCTAGGGTGATCCCATGATATTTCCCCTTCCTCTATGTATTGGATTGATGTACTCACTTGTCTTTATCTAGTATAATCCCCGAGACCAAGGTGACAGCGGTCTATTGGACATGGATTAGAAAAGTATTTTCATGAGTGATTTCCTCTCTTGTGTGTTGATTGAAGATTGAGAGTCTCTTGGTGCTTGTCTTTGACTATCCTTTAGATATGTTGTGGTGATTGTGGGACTCTCTTTGGATGGCCGCGGTGACATTGGGAAATCCTTAGATTGAGAACTACGAACTTTGAGGTGTGCTTTTGTAGCCTTACATAATTCTCGTCCTCTCTTGACCACGAAGGAATGACCTTCGAGTGTGTCCCCTTTGCATGTTTTATGGGAAATATCATGTGATTCGATTATGTTAATGTTGTTGGGAGTTGCCACTAGTGAAAGTATGAAGCCTAGGCCTTGTTTCCACCATTACAATACCATTTGTGCTCACGTTTACCACTTGTTTGCTTGCTGCACTTTTTATTACAGATTTATATTACTTTGTTTTGCCATCCATATCACTTGCCATTTAACATCTCTTCGCCGAACTAGTGCACCTATACATCTAACAAGTGTATTAGGTGTGTTGGGGACACAAGAGACTTCTTGTATCTTAGTTGCAGGGTTGCTTGAGAGAGACCATCTTCAACCTCTACTTCCCTGAGTTCGATAAACCTTAGGTCATCCACTTGAGGCAAATTTGCTGCTGTCCTACAAACCTCTGCGCTTGGAGGCCCAACATAGTCTACAAGAGTAGAAGCGTGTGTAGACATCAAGCTATTTCTGGCGCCGTTGCCGGGGAGGTGAGCGCTTGAAGGTATATCTTTAGATCTTGCAATTAAATCTTTTTGTTTCTTGTTTTTATTGCACTAGTTATGCTTATGGACAACCTTGCTATTGGATCGTTGCTTGCGGGAAGACGCCCCACACCTGTGGTGGTTGCTCCTCCCCCTACTGAAATTGTGCCCTATAAAATACCAGCTGGTATTATCGATTATGATTTGGCTAATCGTTATGCAGGAGACAAACATCCCGGTGAACACTTGCTATATCTGTCACAACTATGTTCATTATTTAAGCTTGCAGGTGTATCAAAGGAGTTTGTCATGAGGAAATTCTTTGCCTTGTCACTGAAAGGAAAAGCATTGGAATGGTATAGGCTACTAAATGACTCTCACCTGCTGGAGTGGGAAGAGATCCAGTCTCTCTTTTACTCCAAGTTTTATCCTCTTCATGAAGTCCATGAGAATAGGAATTATGTTTATAATTTTTATCCTCATGACGGAGAGAGCATAGCTCAAGCTTGGGGGAGACTGAAAACGTTAATGCTAAAATGTCCTAACCATGGGCTCCCCAAAGATATGATTATTACAAATTTCTATGCGAGGCTTTCTCGACAGGATAAAGATTTGCTCGACGCTTCCTCTATGGGTTCTTTCACAAACAAAAAGATTGATGCTAAATGGGAACTCCTTGAAAGAATTCAACGCAACACTTAAGATTGGGAGATCGACAAAGGTAAAGAGCCAGGTATAATTTATGAGTATGATTGCATTAAGTCCTTTGTTGAAACTACAAGTTTTAATAAGTTTAGTGCTAAGTTTGGGCTTGATTCTCAACTCCTTGTTGATTTCCTCAAATCTTTTGCTTCACATCTTAATATGCCTAAGGAGGATTGGGTCAAGTATCATAAACCTTATAAAGAGACTTGCAAAGAAAATGAAATTGTTCATGATGATTGCAACATGCATGATCCAATTCCTAAAAATGAAGTTTTATATAAGCATGTTAATTTTTGTGGAGTGGATAGACCTTGTGAAAGGCCTATGATTGAAGAAGAGAAGTATTGTAAGCAACATAAGCATGAAAGAACAATCACTTGGGTCAGAGATTTAAATGAAATTGCTAGAGAATTGTGTGACCTATATCCTTTTACTTGTGAACTTTGTCGTATAGAGGGTCACTTTAATTTTCAATGCATGAACTTTCAAAACATAACTGTTAACCGGTTGTGTGATAACATGATCACCTCTGATCTTTATGATGAGCTTATGTTATTTTTGATGTGTGAAGAGTTATCAGAAAAGACTTCTTGGCTGGATGATAATGCCATAGGAATAAAAAAACACTTTGCAAAATTGCCATCTCTATTGTGTTGTTAATTGCCATGAAAATGATTACATAGGTAAGATTATAAAGGAGGGAACTTTACCAAAGTATAAAAATGTCTCTTATATTTCTGCTAATAAAAAGGAGAGTTTCTCCCAAGTTTCCCCTATTGTTTCTAATGATAAACCAGGATATGTGGAGAAGCTTCATCTCCAACCACTCCCTCCTAAGGTTAAGAAGAAGAAAAAGAAGAGGAGGAGGAAGAGGAGCAAGAAAGAAGAAGAATGGGTATCAACCTGGCCTGAGCATATTCCTCCCATCAACTTTTATCCTAACGATTGTAAGTTTACAGAAGAAGGTGAAGTTTATTGCCTTAATTATCATCTTGATGATACGTCCGTAGGTACTATTGAAGATGATTTTGATTATGATATGCATGTTACTTATTGTGATTGGGAAAATGATGATAATGCTACTTATGATCTTGAAAATCTTTTTGGTACCAACTCTGAAAGTGATGATATGGGAAGCTCTAAGCTTGGGGATGATAGGATTGCAAATCCTTTACCCACTAGTGATGTGATAATTGATAATTCTTTTGCTAGTAAGAATAAAGACAACATGATTACAAATATAGTTGCTAGCAATGATAATGCTCTTCTCTACTATGATGATGTCATAACTCCAACCTATAGTGATTATAAAGGTACCTATGACATAAGGAGAAATTATCCTTATGAAACTTGTCATATTCATGGAGGGAATTACTCCCTTGTTGAACACCACCCTCCTAATACACAATTAATCTATAGTGTTCAAGTTGTTTATGATAGTCCTACTCCCACTATTACCAATGAGAAAGATTATGCTTATGTGGAGAGTAAGAGTACCTTTTTGCATGTGGATCATGGTAACAATGCTTTACGTGATGCTTATATTGTTGAGTTCATCCATGATGTCACTGAAATTTATAATGAGAGAGGGAGACTTGGTTCTAAATATCTTAATAATAAGAAGTTTCCTCTCTTTATGGTGAATATTTTGAAGTTATGCTTGTTTTGCCTTCCTATGCTAGTTGCTTTGTGCTTCAATGAATTATTCTATTGCAATATTCCTATGCATAGGAAGCATGTTAGGCTTAAATGTGTTTGGTATTTGCTTCTTGATGCTCTCTTTTGTTCTTCAGCTCTTATTCCTACGAGAGCATCATTAAAGTCTTAAGCCTATCTTTATGGCTATAAAGAAAGAGCTCTAGGGAGACAACCCTTGTTATGTTTACTTTCAGTTTTAGTGGTCTTGATGTTTGTTACTACTGTAGCAACATCATTGTATCTTTATTTTTCAGCTTTGTGCCAAGTTTAGCCTCTGATTGCAAGAAAGTTCAAAAGTTGTGACGTGCTGTCCAGGAAACAGATTCTGTCCTTGGATATAAAAATTCGTATAAAATCACCAGATCATCTTTTTGGTCTGAATTTTTTCGACAGCGTGCTCTATATAATTGTCTTTCGTGCGTCTGTTCTGAGTTTTTTTATTAGAGTTGCATAAGTGCCCCGAACAAATCAATTACTACCTGCTGTTCTGTTTTTCACAGATTCTGTCCTGTTTTGCTTTTCCTTCATTTTGCAAACCAAGAGCTTGCTTTTTCTTTGCAAAAACCTTTTGGCAATCTTGAGAAACAGTAGACCTTCAAGAATATCTTTATTTCCAGCAAGGTATAATTATTTTATTAAGGGTACTAACCTCGCTAATCAGATTATGATGAGTTATGTATGAAGGGAGTTTTCAAGTGTGCGAGGGAAGATGATAAAAAGATTCAGGAGTGTCAAGCGCTCAAGCTTGGGGATGCCCCCGTGCATCCCCTTCTCCATCAACATTATCAGTTCGTCTTTCGTTTCACTATATTTTAATCACTTCATGTGTTATGTGCTATGCTTGGAGCGTCTTGCTTTTAGTTTTCTTTATTTTTTCATAACGAGTCGGAACTCAGCTTTCTTTATGTGGGAGAGAAACACGCTCCACTTCTACCTAGAACATAACATAGAATTCTCATGTCTATCCTTGCTGTGTGTGTTCTTTGTTTTTTAATAGCTACTATCATGTTCAGCTATTAGCTTTCATGCTTATCTTTTCAAGAGCTTTTGTTTAGTTGGTTGCTTAAACTCTCTTTAATTACCATGCTCACCTTATTAAGAGAGTTTGCTTCCGTTGCATTGGTTGATATGTCTATGATAAAGATGCTACATGCATGATGGTGCTTAGTAGTTCATGTTTTCTTATGGTTAGTCTCAAATAGCTGGAGGGTTCCCAATGTGTTATTGGAGTACCAACATGATTTGTTTGCCTATGATGTGGTATGGTTTAGTAATATCTTCCTTCGAGAATTTATTTTGATTGACTTGGCGTATGCTCACGCATATTTAATACTGTAAAGAAAGTCTGACAAGCCTTGATGATCTTTTGTTTCTGAGTAGCGATATAACTACCATGCCTGATTCAATGTTGCTTTGTCGCTCTACATGATTATGACCGTCATTGCTCTCTTAGTTGGTCGCTCCCAGTCTTTTGCTAACCTTCGCCTGTACTAAGCGGACTGACTGCTTGTGCAACCACATCCTTTAATCCAGTTATGCCATATGAGTCCACCATACCTTCCTACATGGTATTTACCTGCCATTCCTAACGGAGACTTGCATGTGCCATCTCGAAATTATTCAAAGAAAAAGCATTCTTATTTTGTGCCTCTGTTGTAAGTTCATGAGGAAGTAGTGGTTAATTCATGACCTTTTTAAGTTGGACAAGCTTCACCCCGGGATTGCATGTATAATGTGCAAACCCATAATACGAGAAGGAACTGGCATTGAGTGCGCCCGGCTCAAAAAGATAATATAACAAACAAACCCTCCTTCATGCTTTGTTCATGAGAAATCAGAAAACTTTGGCAGTGATAAAAAAAGGAGATTAAGAGGATGTGATCGTCCTCATTCGGGAGCCGTTCCTCGAAACTTGTCCATCTCGAAAAGTGATTGAGTTGTCTGCTAGCATTCGTTGACGAAACATGCATGATCTAAAATAAATTATTACCTCTGTTTTAAAGCCAAGAGCTCTGGTACATGTTTTGTCTTTGTTTCCGACTACGGGTTTTCAACCTTGCCAACAAAAGCCACGGTTCGAGAGTCTCCACCTTCTTTTTAAAAGCACCAACTACTGAGAGCATGATTGTCATTCTGAGTGTAATGTGCATTGTCCCAAAGTAGCATTGTCTTTTGCATGATTGTGATATCGTTTATTCTGAAATCATTGTATCTAGTCATCACTTAAACCTTGGAGGTGCCCTGCATTTATGTTTTGCTTCACTAAAGGGGGCAAGCTAGATATCACTTTATCATATTTGCACATCATGTTCATTGCAAATCTATTTGATGTTTCAGTATCATATTGTAAAACTTTCAGTCCTTTATGATTTTCTCATGAGGCAACTTAATTACTATAGATTCATTGTCTCGGTAAGCTTTTGTCATATGACTATGAAAAAGTCCTATATGGTTAATAGCATGTCACCACAGAAATTATTCTTGTTATCATTTACCTACTCGAGGACGAGCAGGAATTAAGCTTGGGGATGTTGATACGTCCAAAACGTATCTATAATTTCTGCTTGCTCCATGTCTCTTTTGGGTGATATTGCTATGATATTTATACACTTCCATACACTTTTGATCATATTTGGACTAACCTATTAACTCAGTGCACCCCAGTGCCAGTTTCTGTTTTTGCCTGTTTTTGTATTTCAGGTTTTCACATTACGAGAACTGCCAGGAAAATATAGAAAAATTATATAAAAAATCAGCGTTCCAGAAACTACCGTGCGCCCGAAGGACAGCCGGGGGGCACCAGGGCTCCAGGCACCCTGGCGCCCCCCCCCCCCCCCCCCCCGAGGCCCCTCTGATGCCCCCCTTTGGCATATATTTACACCGTGTCGCGGAAACCCTGATTCCAGACCCCTTTTCTCCAGACGCGATTCCGATCTCTGCCGCCATCGCCATCAAGCTTCGGGGGACCAGAATTCCTGCGCCGGCACCCTGCCGGGATGGGGAAGTGCCCCCGGATTCATCTCCATCGACGTTGCTTCCTCCCTCCATGATGCGGGAGTAGTTCCTCCTCGGGGCTGAGGTTCTTACCAGTAGCTATGTGGTCAATTCTCTCTCCCATGATGTGATCTTTGTTGTGATCATAGGCTATGTTAATCTAGGGTGATCCCATGATATTTCCCCTTCCTCTATGTATTGGATTGATGTACTCACTTGTCTTTATCTAGTATAATCCCCGAGACCAAGGTGACAGCGGTCTATTGGACATGGATTAGAAAAGTATTTTCATGAGTGATTTCCTCTCTTGTGTGTTGATTGAAGATTGAGAGTCTCTTGGTGCTTGTCTTTGACTATCCTTTAGATATGTTGTGGTGATTGTGGGACTCTCTTTGGATGGCCGCGGTGACATTGGGAAATCCTTAGATTGAGAACTACGAACTTTGAGGTGTGCTTTTGTAGCCCTACATAATTCTCGTCCTCTCTTGACCACGAAGGAATGACCTCCGACTGTGTCCCCTTTGCATGTTTTATGGGAAATATCATGTGATTCGATTATGTTAATGTTGTTGGGAGTTGCCACTAGTGAAAGTATGAAGCCTATGCCTTGTTTCCACCATTGCAATACCATTTGTGCTCACGTTTACCACTTGTTTGCTTGCTGCACTTTTTATTACAGATTTATATTACTTTGTTTTGCCATCCATATCACTTGCCATTTAACATCTCTTCGCCGAACTAGTGCACCTATACATCTAACATGTGTATTAGGTGTGTTGGGGACACAAGAGACTTCTTGTATCTTAGTTGCAGGGTTGCTTGAGAGAGACCATCTTCAACCTCTACTTCCCTGAGTTCGATAAACCTTAGGTGATCCACTTGAGGGAAATTTGCTGCTGTCCTACAAACCTCTGCGCTTGGAGGCCCAACATAGTCTACAAGAGTAGAAGCGTGTGTAGACATCACACCGCGGTGACCGCCTTCCCCGCACTCTTTTGTCAAGTCCATCCGCTTCGCCTCCCGCGACTACGCCTCCCTGACGAGCCGCAGGACGCCGAACGCCCTGCAACGCTGCCACCGACCTGCTTCATCCTCCTCAACTCCGACGAGGTCCGCCCCCGATTCCGGCCAACCCTGCTACTCCCGTCGCTCACCGGGCCTTCGTGCGCCTCCACTGTGAGCTCCTCTTCCTTCCCCTCGCCTTCTAGCTCGAGTCCGCGCCCCATAGCTAGCATGTTGCCATAGTTGTAGCTCGCCGCCTCGCTCCATTATCGCCGTGGTAACCATTGCCACAGCCTGCGCCGAGCCTCATATCGTGCTTCTGGGCCTCTCAGTGAGCCAACGCACCACCTGGCTCGCCTCGCCGTCCCCCATAGTGTCATCCTTGTCGAGGCCCGAGCTCCGCCACCGCCTGCCGTCGTCGCAGCAGTCGCCTCCGGCAGCTCGGCTCGAGCCAGTGCCACCACTCGACGCAGCTTGATGGCCGCGTTCGAACGCGACCAACCGCGTCCTGAGGCAACGCCCGTAGCCCCACCTCGGCAACCACCCGAACACCGCTGCCGCCTCCGCTTGCCGTCGGTGATGCTCCAGTCATCCTCGACGCCGGCCGTCGTCACCACCGCGTGTGCGACACCGAGCCGCACCTGCAAGTCCAAGCCGCAGGTCCGGAGGCCCCCTGTAGCGTGGTTCCGGCCAACTCCGGAGGGGCGCCGCCATTGCTTTGGTCGTCGAGCTCTCTCCGGCTCCGACGCTGACGTGGCTTAGTGGGCCTGGGTGGCCTAGTTGACTAGGTTGACACAGTCAACTGCCGACTGGACTGCCCATTGAGACTGACATGTAGGCCCCACTTGTTTAAAAAGTTTAAAAAAAAAATCTGCTAATTAAAATCTGTTAATTAATTAGTAATTAGTTAGTCACTGACACTAGAGGCCCACCCCTCTAATTAGCATGTTAGTTTAGTTTAAATTATTGTTAGACTAATAGACGCTGACATGTGGATCCCACTTGACCCACAAGTCAGGTTTGACCTGGTCAGATGACCAGTTGACCTGTTGATGTCATCTCCATGCAATGCTGATGTCATATACCTTTTCTGTTAATTCTGTTAATTTAGATAATTTCAGAAAACTATTAAAACTTTAGAAAATTATCCGTAACTCGGATAAAAAAGTTTTCTATATGAAAGTTGCTCAGAAAACCCCCACAGATCCAATCGAGTCGTCTGTTTCCTTGTCGGAACCCTCTACGGAGTGAACCCGCAACCTTTAATCTATTTCCGGTAGATGAATAGTGCTTATACACTTGTTAATAAATCCAACTTAAATCCTAAAATAATTATTATGACTTAGACATATCTTTAGGCAACCCTGCAATGCACCGTAGCATAGCATGCTCTGTGATGCTTATATTTTGTTGTGTATTTATCTGTTTCCTCCCCCTCTTCTCTCTGGTAAACCCCGAGGCCGATGATGCCCCCATGATCGACTACTTCACCGACGATCGTTCCTTTGCAACAGAGCTTCTAGGCAAGCCAACCCCCTTTGATCATTCCGATATCGCCCAGTCTCTTCTCTCTTATGCATGCATTAGAACTGCTACTGCTTTTTGTATGATCCTATTCTGATGCATAGCTTGTTCTTGCCTGCTTTCATACCTTACCTGTTTATCCTAAACTGCTTAGTATAGGTTGGTTGAGACTCATCAGAGACCCCCACCTTGTCCCTATTGCCCCTGCTGGATTACCATATGACTCGATCACGTGATCGACGTCCAGGCCCCGACACCGCACTTCACCCCCCTAGTTGTACGACTCTGCAGAGTTACTATCGAGTGCCGAGGATGATACCTTGTATAACACTTCTGATGAGATCTCTGTAGTGAAGTTAATCGGTCGTGGTCATCAAGGGTGTTTCCTCCTTTACCACTCCCGATAAAGATTATGTCGTGCAACCCCTCAAGTGTGAACCATCTAGGGTGATTCCTCCTTCGTTCACCTTGACGATAACATCATGTGGAATTCCATCAAGGGTGCTTCCTCCGGGTTCCCTTTGGTATTAGACACACGGTTACTATGGTTACTATGACTTTACACTAAACCATGTTACTAAAGACGGGTCGGCCCTGAGGGGTACCCGCGCGAGCTTAATTGCGAGTGATGTGTAGACGGGTTGACTTGGAAGGTGCCCGCGAGATAATTACGAGGCGTGGCCAGGTATTCTTAGCCCTTGCCGCAAGTCCTCAAGACGGGGCGATGGGGTCACATGATCGTGAGTCTCTGCTCGTTACCGCACGCTCCCAAGACACTAAACGGTTTGGATATTTGATCCGAGGGGCATCTGGCCTGATAGCACTAACCATCACGTGGGCATAGTATGGGTGTTCTGCGTCGTATGCATCAGCCGAAGCTTATTAGACGTCATGTGACTGAGCGGCGCGCGCCGGGTTGGACTGGGTAAGCACCTGCCTTTTTAAGGAGGTAGCTAGGTCTGCTCACCGGCCGCCCACGCATCGTGCATGAGTTCCCGGGGCGATGGCCCAAGACCCCTGGGGGGCATAGGTTTAGTCCGGCGTGCTGGCCTCTCTATTAAGCCTAGGTCGGGTTGCGGCGTATTGTTTGACCGAGGCCGGGCATGACCTAATGGTGTGTCCGGCCGGAGTTAAGCGAACGTGATGGGTAAGTTGGTGCACTCCTGCATGGAAGAAAACATCTATCGATAGCATGTCCTGCAGTAACGGACACTTGGAGTTGTATCCCAATCGATACAACTAGAACTGGATGCTGAGGCATGAAATGGATGTGTGGCTCCGTGAGTCGAGAAAGGATCCCAGAGCATTGAAACAACAACATAAATATGACTTATGCTATACTACTCTACTCCTTCCTGTTGCTGCAAGACGATGGTTTCCAGAAGATGTTAGTCTTCAATAGGACTAGCTTCTTCCCCTCTTATTCTGGCATTCTGCAGTTTAGTCCACAGATACTACCCCCTTTTCATTGATACCGATGCATAAGTAGTGTAGATCCGTGCTTGCGAGTACTTTGGATGACTACTCACGGCTGCTTTGCTCCCTCTTTTCCCCCGTCTTTCTTCTTTCTGGTTGTTGCAACCAGATGGTGGAGTCCAAGAGCCAGATGCCACCTTTGACGACTGCTACTACCCCGAGGGTGCCTACTACTACGCGACGGCCGTTGACGACCAGGAGTAGTTAGGAGGATCCCAGGCAGGAGGCCTTGCCTTTTGGACCGCTGTTACTTTTGTGCTAGCCTTCTTAAGGCAAACTTGTTTAACTTATGTCTGTACTCAGATATTGTTGCTTCCGCTGACTCTTGTGTATTCGAGCCCTTGAGACCCCTGGCTTGTAATATAAAGTTTGTATTATTTTAATTTTTGTCTAGAGTAATGTTGTGATATCTTCTAGCGAGTCTCTGATCTTGGTCATACACATTTGCGTGCATGATTAGTGTACGGTCAAATCGGAGGCGTCACAAAACCTCTCCTTTACTTACATGTGCAATGTCCTACGTTTCGTTGCTATACTCTTAGAATTGCATGTGTAGGGTGTTGCTTGACTTGCTCGAATTGATAAAATCTGCCTACAACTTAAATTGAGAAAGGGTTAGGTTTTATTTGGTCAAGTAGTCTAATCGTCCCCCTCTAGACATACTTTCGATCCTACACCAATTCAGAAAAAAGTTAGAACATCTTATATTTGTGAACAGAGGGAGTAGTTACTTTAGAATTTAGTATAACAATTCCTAGGTTTGGGCATGTGTTTCAAATATAACTATTAACATCCAGATATCAAATACCCCCTCCGATCCAAAATAAGTGTGGCGGTTTTGAACTAAGGTTAGTTCAAACTTAGTTCAAAATTACGACACTTATTATGGATCGGAGGGAGTAGGGTTTATCATGAAATGTATTGTATAACTTTTTTCATGAGGCAAGATGTTTGCACCGAGATTTGATGGTTAAATGCAAAAGCACCATCTTGAAAAACATCTAATGAATCAAAAGGGTTGCGCTTTAGATTGGAGTAGACAACAATACAAAAAATGGCTAGGCAATGGTTAATGAGTGCGGTATACACCATTTTTGAAGTGTACATGCACCGTTGTGAGTATTCAATAAAAAAACATATACAAATCAATTAAAAATGCAGTACAAAACAATGAGAAAATATGTTAGAAACACTGCAATACACACTAGTTCAAGAAATATAGTACATGTCCAAAAAATGCAGCACACTGCACACATAAGCGTAAAAATGACGTACACAATAATTGTAAAAATTGCAACACATAGTCTAGAGAAACTAGAACACTCAGTGTAACAAGTGTAATACATAGCTTCGTTTGGATGTTGACACTGAGGGGCATATAATTGAACTGGTTCCAATACCAAGGGTGTGTTTGGATTGTAGCCAAAGTGCATTCGACTAAAATTTTGGTCATGGCCCAAAGATTGGTCTTTGTTTGGATAGTTTTCAATTTTTTGGCATGCCAATGAACTCTATTCAACTCTAGGGTGCGTTTGGATTGTAGCCAAAGTGCATCCAACTAAAATTTTGGTCGTGGCTCAAAGATTGGTCTTTGTTTGGATGGTTTCCAATTTTTTGGCATGCCAATGAAATCTAGTCAACTCTAGTTTATTTTTCTTGCCAATGTTTGCCAAATCATAGGCAACCAAAACATCAACCAAAAATTTGGCTATCCAATACTTTGGTGGGGCAGTCTTGGGCATAAACCAAACACAGCCCTAGTTTATTTTTCTTGCCAATGTTGGCCAAATCATAGGCAATCAAAAGATCAACCAAAAATTTGGCTAGCCAATACTTTGGTGTGGCAGCCTTGGGCATAAACCAAACACACCCCAAATGACCCACGGCATTATTGATAATTGAACCTAAATTATGTTGCTTGGATGGTCAAGCAATTGGCACTTGGAATTGGGAACGGACACTCACTTGATGCTTTTTTGGATTGTCAATGTCCAAATTGAAATTACTCGTTTATAATAGAATGGGTATTGTACTTTGTTGAAATGTTTGAAAATTAATCATGTACACCATGTGAATATATTTGAAGTCGGGGTTATTGGCTCGCGGATGAATTATGGCGTGACAAGTGTGGGTAGCTCAAGTGGACGTGTGTGATCTGATTTTTGTGGGCTTTTGTGATGGTTTTTGCCTCCGTTTCAAAGAAAATAAAAGGGCAACGATCTGCGCCGGTGCGCCGGCCGAACGTTTCGGCCGGTCGCACCCTAGCCTTCAGATCGGCCCGTCTTGAGCCGTTGGATCCTTATCCAATCAGGTCGTCGTCTTTCTCTCCCGAGCGCGTACGAGAAAAGGAACCCCATCTCGTCGGTTGCGCGCGTTCTCCCTCGTCGTCGGCCCCTCGCCTGCCCTTCTCGTCTCTCGAGCTCGTCGCCACCCTCGCCGCCTTCGCCGGCCGTCTTCGCCGGCCGCCATGGTCGCCGGTCCCAGCTCTGGGCGGCCGTCTTCGTCACCGGCTTCGCCCATGCAACAGCCCATCCCTGCGGTTGTAGCTTCCGTGGCAACCGTTGTAACTCCGATGGCGACGACCGGAGCTCACCGGTGTGCTCGCCGGTCTGCTCGTTGAAAAAACTACAATCGCTGACGAAAAAAGCTTCAACCGGCTATGAAAAAAGTTTCAACTCGTACGACGGAAAACATGAACGACCAAAGAAAAGTTGCAACCGGTGACAAAAAAAGCTTCATCTCGCGACGAAAAAAGTTTCGTCCGACGATGAAAAAAGCTTCAACTGTGGAACCGTAAGCCATGGACGACAACAAAAAAGCTGCAACCGGCGGTTACAAAAGCTACAACGGGCAATGAAAAATGCTTCAAACTTATTGTCTTAGCTGTGAACCCGCAATGACGATGACGCCGTTTTGCTGCAACCATAGTTTGGTTTTGCTACAAACGGCGTTGAAATTTGCTACAACCATTATCACAGCTACTTGTTGCTGCTCCGCCGAGCTCCCACGCCTGCCCATGGCCATCGTCGCCGTGGTGCCATTTCGGGTTGAAAAAGTTCAACGGTTGCAGCTCCACGTGTGGTCGGGTCCGACGAGGCAGGCAGAGCTCCGGTGGCGCGGGTCCGAGCAGATCTGGCCCGAGGGCAGCCGGATCCGTTGATTCCCATGGGGACGACGCCCTGGGAGGCCTCCCGGACGGCGAAGGTTGATCATGGCAGCGGGGAAAGAGAGAGACGAGCGACGTGAAGAAGAGAAAAATGAGGAAGAAGACGCACGTGGGCGGGTCCTCCATCCTACGTATCGCTAGGTGAGTCGCTCGGATACGTTTGCGCGTGGACGCAACCGGCCGAAGCTTCGGCCGGTGCTCCGCACCCACTGACTGATCCGTGCGGTGTCGTGCCGCCTCTGGCGCTAGCCGGTGACCCACTGGAATCCACGCCATGCCACGTTCCGTGGTCGGCGGGCAACCGGCGCTCCTCCGACCGACCAGACACCACCGTCCTCCGATCCGACGGACGCCGTGTGATCTCAAACCAGCGGCGCGGACGGCGATCTCACATGGCGCGCACACACTAGTCTACCCACGCTACCGGACGAGGCACCTTATCTATCGTTTGACTCCACCACGACGCCAGCGCCCGTCGAACCTTCTCCCACTGCGAGAGTGCGCGCTCCAGCGCCATGGCCATGAGCGCGGCCACCGCCCCCACGCTCCTCCCGATGTCCAGCACCGGCACGCCTCGCCTCGCTTCCTCCTACCCCTCCTCATCGGCAGCTCACGGGAGGAGCCGCCTCATCCCCATCAGGTACGGAAGCCATCCCCAGCCTCACACTCCACAGCTCTCCACTTAGTCGGCCGTCTGCCCTGCCCACCAGGCGTTCGATCGATTGCCCCTGCACCGTGTGCCCTGCTAAACCCCGCCAAATTATAGCTATTTGTTTGAAGTAACTGCCAGTTTAACTCTGTGGTTGCCCACGATGAGCAGGCAGCTTAACTCTGCCCATTCATCCTTATTCACTTAGTACAGTACATTAATTAATAATGCTTAGGGGTCAAGTTAATTGCACAAAACTACCACATTTGCAGCTAGGTTTGCGGAAAACCATTCAGTCGGTAATCCGTTGCAAAAATCACCGCGTTCCCAGTAATCTTTTTGCAGAAAACACTGGTAGAGGGATTATCAGCTCTATGTTGTTTGACCCATTAATTGATACTCCCTCTGTAAAGAAATATGAGAGCGTTTAGATCATTACTTTAGTATTCTAAATGCTCTTATATTTCTTACGGAGGGAGTAAGATATAATGCTTGTGGTTTCCTTTATGTGAAACGTGGTAGTGCAGGCGCCTGCCAAATTATCAGGTTTGGTTTTTGCAGAGTATATAATCTGTGCCTAGCCCTTACTGCTGGTGTTTATGCAGATGCCAGTCGCCCGGAGTTGACAAAACCACCAAGCCTAAGAGGAACTTGTTCGACAATGCCAGCAACCTACTTACCAATTTGCTCGCTGGCGGCAACCTCAAAAATATGCCGGTTGCTGAAGGTGCTGTCACTGACCTGTTCGACCGGCCCCTTTTCTATTCGCTCTATGATTGGTTCCTCGAGGTGCTTATCCCGTTCTGTCTCGTGTTGCTTACTCTTTTTATTGCAGTGCTTTGTTCTGCTTACTGGAAGCATGTATTAGTTGCGCTCTGCGAATAGTAGATACACGTGACATGTGTACATGATATTTGAATGAATATTTGCATGATATAATTCCACAATTTTGGTACTCTTGACCAGATGACACCTGCATGGTAATAATCTGATTGCCATTTTCTAACTCCATGTTCAAACCATATTTATTTGAATCATGTCATTGATTTTCTTTATCAAGTCTCCTTATATGCAGTGTACATTGCTAATCATACCCTCTCAGAAAACCCTCTGTTCGTTGACATCCCACCTTAAGCTGAAAAAAACGCATAACATCATTTAAGAGGGTGTTCTTCAACATTAAAATGGACATTTGTATGCACCATGCAAGTCATATAACATGTGGCCTCTCACAGCCCCATTCAGAAATACTGCACTTGCATATAAAGTGAAAAATTATGCCTTTATGAGCTGCATGCCAAGATAAAAAGAAAAGCGGTAGTAGCAGGAGCATAACAAGGTGAATACTAATAGTTTATGTCGGGTCTTTTTGATCGAATTGTGCTGCTGTCATATGATATAATTTCATTTGATTGTAACTACCTTATTGTTAGGTTCATAATCAAGCAACCATGAGGAAAACTCATGCTATGCTAACATATCCTGTTATCCTTGCAGCACGGTTCTGTCTACAAACTTGCTTTTGGACCCAAATCATTTGTTGTCGTCTCTGATCCAATTGTTGCTAGATATATCCTGCGAGAAAATGCTTTCTGTTATGATAAGGTATGCTTTCTAATACATACTGTGTGAACATATGTAAATGAGTACACAGATCATCTGAAACTGTAGATAAGCTCGGACTATAATGGTTGGCAACTTATTTGTAGCATATGTCGTTTTCCCGTGACTGAACTGTGCATATAAGAGTATTAAATACATGTAAGGAATAACTGCTGGATTAATCTAGTAGCTTACTTTCTTACATACTTTTCTACTTGAAATCAGGGAGTTCTCGCTGAAATTCTAGAACCAATAATGGGGAAGGGTCTTATACCTGCTGACCTTGATACCTGGAAGCAAAGGAGAAAAGGTTAGAAGGTCGGATTTTGAATCATATTTGCACTTCTAAGGCTTCCTTAAGTGCAATCATACTTCATGTTCTGTACACAACTATAAGTCCCTGTTAGTCAATAGAACTATAGAAGCAGATTGACTGTTGTCCATTGATATGAACCCATTATCGTGCTCATGTTTTTTTCGACCTGACAACCAAAGGTTAAACTTATCTTTCAAAAATAGAGGTTACCTGTGTATGCTTTATGATAGTAGCTCCAGTCCTGCTAATTGGTCGCTTTGAAATATTATCATAAATGGGAGTTACCTTATGGCGCAACTTTTCAACATAATTAAACTATTGCAGAGCCTGCATGAACCTACCTCGTGTTTGCATTTACAAAACATTTTGTCAGTGGCGGTTCCAAGAAAACGAGCATATGGTGTCAATTTAAACTTGTGATATCAAATACGTGTGTGTTTGCAACTTTTATACTAGCTTTTGCAAAAAAAATACTTGAATCTAAGGGTTTTTCCAAAATCTTATGTGGTCAGATGACCGCACAAGCTTGACCGTGGCTTCACACACTGCGTTTTGTAATGGTGCAACTTATCCATTCTGTGTGTTCTGCAGTTATAACTCCTGGGTTCCATGCCTTATTCATAGAAGCTATGGTGAGAGTATTTACCACATGTTCAGAGAGAACCATATTGAAACTTGAAGCACTTATTGAAAAGGGAGACCATGGTGACAAATCTACCATAGTGAACCTTGAAGAGGAATTCTCCAATTTGGCTCTCGACATAATTGGCTTGGGAGTGTTCAATTTTGATTTTGACTCTGTTAATAAGGAATCTCCTGTAATCAAGGTTGGTGTAATATCTACGTAGTTATACTATCTGATGATAATTTGTTCATGAGAAGTGCATCTGTTCTGGTTTTCAAAATTGAGTAAAAGTACAGAAGAATACCCATCTTGCATCTTTAGGATGGATAGACATGACTAATGCTCTTCTGCTTATTTTGTCGGCCCTTCTTTGGGGGGTTTCTATGTCTATTGTGCAGGCAGTATATGGTACTCTTTTTGAAGCTGAGCATCGATCCACCTTTTACATCCCTTACTGGAATCTTCCTTTAACTCAATGGATAGTGCCAAGACAGCGGAAGTTCCGCAGTGACCTCAAGGTTATCAATGATTGCCTTGATGATCTTATTAAAAATGCAAAAGAAACAAGACAGGTTTGTGCCAACAGAAAATTTAGTCATGCATGGTGCCTTTTTCTGGAACTTGTAGTAAATTCAACATTGCTTTTATAGGAAGCTGATGTGGAAAAACTCCAGCAGAGAGACTATTCATCATTGAAGGTTGGGTCCTATTACTCCTGATTTTGTTGGGTCATGCTGGTCTTATCAGGTTGCTTTATAAAATAACTATGGTAGTTTGGCAGTTCATAATGTTGCCATTATATTTGTAGGATGCCAGCCTGCTGAGGTTCCTTGTTGACATGCGGGGAGCTGATGTTGACGACCGCCAGGTAAATCGCCCATGTAATGTTTAGTTTGGTAAGAATGGAAGATCTATAACTTGTTCATTGCACCATTTATTTCTTCCAGCACAGGGAGTTTCCAATGTTTTAATACCCTTCGAAGTTTTACTTTGTATTGCTAATTGAATCAGGCAAATAAATTGACAAATTTCTTGGTTTGTGATAGCTTCGAGATGATCTTATGACAATGCTCATCGCCGGACATGAAACAACTGCTGCTGTTCTGACATGGTCTATTTTTCTACTGGCCCAGGTATACATTTGAACTGACATGAACAGATAACTAACTTTAAATTGTGAATATCATACAATATACTGTGTGTTGATACAGAATCCCACGAAGATGAGAAAAGCGCAGGCAGAGATTGATTATGTACTGACCGATGGGGTAATCACTGCGGAAAAGCTCAAGAAATTGGAGTATGTTGCTTATGTTACCATTTCTTGTAAATTGAACTATGTTTGATTCTTCTATTCGCTATTTTTTTCAGGTGTCAATTTAAAAAAAATCATCATATATTTTGCATATTATATGCTTGCAAAATCACTAGCGCTTTCTTACCATGTGTTAGTAAGAGTTTTACTGTATTTATGTGCCATAAATGTTTCTAAATTTCACATACTGTTTTCATGATGTGCTCTAGGTACATAAGATTAATCATTGTTGAAGCTCTTCGCTTGTATCCTCAACCACCATTGTTAATCAGGCGTTCTCTCCGGCCTGATAAATTGCCAGGTTCCATCTTCTCTTTAATACACACAGCTTTCTCCCAACAATCAGAAAAACATGTGCCAGATATCAAAGGGCATGCGATGTGATACCCGACTCGTGCATTCATAGGTGGGTACAACGGAGCGAAAGAGGGATACGAAATACCAGCAGGAACCGATATATTTCTTTCGGTAAGATGGGGAATTGGCAGATTTAAGCTGGTTCTTTCTTTCAGATATTCATAGTTTTGGTACCAATATAAGTTACCTTCATGATAAGTTTGCTATAGGCTGACTCGTCTGTGGAACATAGACGACTCCAAACTTTATTCTGTTCTCCTTGAGAAGTTTGTCTTATGTGAAAATGCTGGCACTGCAGATATACAATCTCCATAGGTCCCCATACTTTTGGGACAGGCCAAATGAGTTTGAACCAGAGAGGTTTACAGCTCCAAAGAAGGATGAGAACATAGAAGGGTGGGCTGGGTTTGATCCTGAGCGGAGTCCTGGCGCGATGTATCCCAACGAAGTATGCCTGCCTGAACATTGGTCTCATCATTCTATCCTACTGATAGACCTCTTTCTTTCTTGAAGAAATTAAGACCTCATCAAACTTCATTTGCCAGATTATAGCAGACTTTGCTTTCCTCCCCTTCGGCGGAGGACCACGCAAATGCGTGGGAGACCAGTTCGCGCTCCTGGAGTCAACAGTGGCCTTGGCCCTGCTATTGCAAAAGTTTGACGTGGAGCTGCGAGGCTCGCCCGATGAAGTAGAGATGGTGACAGGCGCGACGATTCACACAAAGAACGGGTTGTGGTGCAGGCTGAGGAAAAGGACTTGATCAGCGGGCATAACTTTGCACCAAAAGGCTTTGCTTATTGTTGACTTCTCGCGTCGTCTGCATGCTTTAGCTGGGTAAAGTAGGTTCATGTACATGGTTATATCTCTTGGGAGCTTTAGGGGCATCAATTCTGTGCACAATCATCATCTGAAACATATGGCTGCAAATGCTGGGTTCTGTGTGCATGCATGCATCTACACAGAATTACAGTAGTACACTCCATGCCAAATTGACCAGATTATTGTGATGGAGATGCCTCCCCCAGGTGTCCGGTTTCTTGTGAACCCAGATCACCTGATCTGTGCCGTGGCGACGTGCGATTGGATACCTGTTGGCATGGAAGCAGAGGTAGGTTTCAGTCATCGCTGTTGTGCCGTGTTGCGGTGGGATGCACGCTGTGCAGGAAACAAGAAGCCCACAGAATTAAATTCAAAATAAATCGCCGCCGATAGCGATTGGGGCAAGTAAGCTGCTCCTACTTCTTTTCATCCGTTGATGCCTTGATGTTTTGTACTATTCCATTCCACATTTTGTTATCATTATTATATGTATATGATATTCCATATATGTGTGTGGTTCTTGTGGCGGTGAAAAATCTCTGTGGTTGGGGTGGAATTTTGCTGTTGATGTTGCATTAGTTGGAGCCAAGACAGCACGTTTCAGCGGCCTTTTGCGGTCAGCGAATTCGCTGTCTCACGAGCTGTATACATGGTAAACACATCTTCTCGGACAACGAAAGCCTAATCTACATCTGCTCTTGCTTCTTTTCTTGAATCACCTTCAGTCGACTTGATATGATATCTACTCTAGGCCTGTGAAAAACATCAAGGCCACGTCTTTTTATATGTATGGAATTATATTTCGTGCTGAATGTAGCAACAGCAAAGATGGTAAAGATTCAGAAGCAGATAAAAGAAACATTATCTTCTCTGGTCTGCGATTTCCAGATGTTGCAGATTTCAGTTTGCGGATTGATTTGGGTTCTGTGAACTTGATTTCTGTAAAACATAAGTCAAGTGGCTTTTCAACCTCAGCGTGACGTCTGTCTACCGTGTTACTCGCACATCATGGGATGCTTGCACCCTAAGTCTGTATGGAACTCAAATTCTACTACTCCCTCCGTCCCAAAATTCTTGTCTTACATTTGTCCAAATACGGATGTATCTAGTTACACTTTAGTGTTAGATACATCCGTATCTAGAAAAATGTAAGACAAGAATTTTGGGACGGAGGGAGTAGTAATTAAGCAAAGTTTGCCCCTTTGACAGTTTGACTATGTAAAGGCTAGCGACTTTACTGTGCAAAAGTTACGCGGCATCGTAGTTGAGAAAGACTATATGTTGTGCATTCTTTTCTTTTTTGTGAAGATATGTCGTGCATTCGGATTTCCGAACATCCTTTCTTTCCCTAGAGTTTTGAGCCAAAAGTTGTTCATCGATGTGTTGTAATAAAATGAGTACCTCTATTTCTCACAAACGGGCCACTGTACCAAAAATTGCGGGTTCATGTTTTTCCCCAAGATGTACATCAATCCCATTATTTTTGAATAAACTCTATAAATATTCTCTTAAAAAAATTTCCAAATATGCAGAATACAGTTTCGAAGGATGACACTGCACGACATTTCACCGGTGCCTTCTTATAGTAAAATGTTTCTACCGCGTGGCAACCGTGGCCAGCAGTCGTCAAAACATTCAAAAGGAAAATGTTCCTCCTTTGCCGGCTGCCTAGTTAAGAGGATTCTTGGACGGACCCCATTGAGAAACGTCTAGACACGGGCTTAGACCTGTCGACCAACACACGACATTACATATACGCACATGCAGGAATGGAATTGTTGAAAATGCATGCGGCCGCACAAATGCGACTTGAATTTTCAACGGGACCTGATCGTAGGGCGCGTAACCTTTCAACGTGTACGCTTAGCAACCACCCTGCTCTTTTACTTACTTGGATGCTCTAGCCCAAGGTTCTCCGGCAGACTGCACTGAGTACGCAGAGACTGAAGAAGCTGGGGGCAGTTAAGTTGGCTAGCCAGTGGCAGTGAGCCATCTTGACCGGTTCCTTGCCTCCTTCCTCCCCGCCAATCAAGGGTTGAAAGGTCAAGTTCCTGGTGGAGGGGCCCGCCCCACACCAAATCCTAACCTAACCAAGCCCTTATCCTTTCACCATCCTCTGGATTTTCTTGCGTTTGTCCTAAACCCACATGTGGTAAAACGGTAATGCGACGGGTCGTTTTCTCCGAGGAACCGGACAAGCGGGCCGAGATGGTGCGGTTTTCACTCGACTTCGACATACAGCTTTTTCGTGTTAGTGGGATATATACTCACGAAATCCAAATCATACAAACGAAAAAGAGGGTTTGGATGATGTGGATTAAAAGTGTCAGCCTTGTGTTACGTAGATTAAGGTTATTCCTTTTAGTGGTGGTCGTATATTTCATTCTGGAACAGAGCCGGTAGGCTGCAAACTCCAATGCCACGACCATGCACTCGCTCCTTTCATCAGAAATAAGTGATGCTGTTTTTTAGTTTAAATTTAAACTAAAACAACGTTACTTTAATAACAGTAATCAAAGGGTTGATTGAGAACGCTAGTACTAGTACCGCCTTCTGTGCTAGCAGTAGAATATTGCGAGGAAAGAATATCGGGTCAACTCCTTGACTCGTGCCATCACGTCAGCTCATACGTATACGTCGCCGGTCCGTCGGCTTATGGGCCTAGCCGCCACGGAAGCCGTGCTGCTCCTTTCCGCTGCCTTGAGCCGAGCCGAGCCAGGACATGCGGAGCTGCATCCTGCATATATTCTTCCATTATTTCTCTCCATCTCTCGACGCTTGTATATTCCTCTGAATTGATTAATAACTAAACTAATTAGAAAATTAGACGATTGTACCAAAAAACATGACGACATGTACATGTGGCCTGGTAGTAGGATGTTTTATACACGTTGCCGATTTTTTTTATTCTTTTTTGTAAATGCATCCATATGTGCCAGGCAGTCACTATCGCGTTGAACCAACGGAAACCACCAACCACTAGAGAGGGTCTAATTTCCTTTGACCTTCAACTAGTCAGAGCCGTGCAAACCCAGGCGATCAAAAATAAAAATACTCGTAAAGATGGCAAAGCCTGTCGTTTTTGGCCGCACCATATCTTGTTTGACCGGCCAACGCAACCAAGCAGACTTCTATGTACTGTTGTCTTTAGGCAAACATGTTGGAAGTTTGGGCTCTGTCCGCAAACTCATGTTTGGCGTCGTATACAAGCTCGCGTTCGCTATTTGTAAGGAGTCCCAAACTTGATTTGGTGTAAGTCACCCTAAAAATATATTTGGTGTAAGTCGATTTTCAGGCAGAAGGAAGGGAGGCAAGGCGGAACTTCGAGGCCGGGCAGGGAACGGGCAGGGCCGGTCTTGAGATTTCGGAGGCCCGGGACGAAACTAAATCCCAAGGCCCTTAAGGAAATATAGTAGGAGTAGTTTTTGTCTTACCGAAAATTCAATTTGGCTCAAAGGTCTAGAAGCACTCATTGTCTAAATACACATTTTTAAATGTTAAAAAAGTCGAGAAAAAATGCTCATGCAGAAAGTTATGGTGGAAAAGGACATTTTTTGTGGCGTGTGTAAAAAATGAATTTTTTTTATGTGATTATAGCTACTCACAAGACATTTTTTAAATTTTTTATACATGCCAAAAAAAGGTTCTTTCTTTTCAAATTTTTTGTGTGCAAACTTAGAATGTCTGGATGTGCACACGAAATAATTTTCCATATTTTTTCACATTTTGGAATGTGTTCTCTATATTTTTTTCTTAATAGGTGTACCTATACCTACAAGTCTCTTCTTTACTAACACTCAAACTAATATAAGATCTTTTAGATCACTAACATAGTAAGCTAAACGATCTTACATTTCTTTACAAAGGGAGTATGTCCTAGTAATAAGATTATCCAAAATTCTTGGATTATAATCATTTATAACAAAAACGGTACATCGTCAAGATTTACAGATAATTTCAATGCCCATGATCACTCACTTTGTTACGTACATCCCTCTCATCTTATACTCCCTCCGTCCGAAAATACTTGTCATCAAAATGGACAAAAAATGATGTATCTAGAACTAAAATACATCTAGATACATCATCTTTTATTCATTTTGATGACAAGTATTTCCGGACGGAGGGAGTAGATTATTAGCATGTCATTGAACTTAAAAATTAATAATCCCAATGGTATCTATATGTAGAAACAGTATCTAATAAACAGTGAAGATGCATATGGATGATCATTTATAAATTTGATCAATCATAATGGTAAAATTTCATAGGGCATAAACTGCATGTATAAACGAAGATTAGGGACATACTTTCTCTTCTCCGTATCTTGTACGCGATCTCGTATCTCGGAGAGTCGGCGTGGTCGCATGAGCGGCAAGGACGTGGGGGG
>LR738714.1:106727552-106782789 GCA_902687465.1 Secale cereale | reverse complement strand
GGCGAGGCGGTCGCGGTCGACGGTGGCCGACGGCACGTTTGGCTATCTGGTAAGAAGAAGATGTCGTCGACGCCACCGTGAGGGGGGGGGGAGGAGGGGTTCAGAGATGTACTAATACATCAACCTTGCCTGGTCTAGATGCCGTCGACGCCACCGTGACGCAATACAATGTCACCGTGACCCTCCTGTGCGAGTCCATCATCGCACATCAGACTTTTAATCTCTAGGGCGCCATGCCATCGAGATACATCGCCATCAATGTGTATGATGAAGCACCGCTCCACAGAAGATGTCGTTCACTGGTCCCTAGAGCCCGTGTACACCTCCAAGAGATGACGCCCCCAAAGAGAAAACGACACAAGCACGCCACCGTCTTCTGATCTATCGATCTAGGGTTTCCCCCGGAGGTAGCAGATAGTGGTCTAGAACTTCTCCACGGCAATGCCTTCAAGAAGGGAACGACACCGTAGAGCGCCGCCATCGCCGGACTTGGCATTTAGCCAAGAGCAGGTTTTCACCTAGATCTGTTTGAAAAACTTCATCCAGCTTGTTGTGCACAGATCGCCGCTTTCTCTGCCGGAGACTAGATCATAAGGACCCAGCCGCCGTCGCCTGGCCGGCCGCGGCACCACCATGACGCCAAAGCAGCCAGCTTTGCCAGGCCCACCACGTCAGCCTGCCGCCGCATACCAGACCCGTCGGCCCGCCAAAGCCCATCTAGGCACGGCGAGATCCAAGATTTCGGCGGCCGCCACAGGGCACCTCCCCGTGGGAAGGCCGCACCGCCGTCATCGCCGCTGCCATGCTGCCACCGGCCGGGTCACCGAAGTCCATGTCGCAGCCGCCATGGGAGGACGCCACTGCGCGCGAGGAAAGAAGAACCCGCCCCCGCCGCCTCCGTCACAACCCATAGTCCGGGCTTCACCAATATGAACTCGGGCGGCGGCGAAAGGGAGAGATCGGGACGAGGTGCTGAGGGCCGGCGACGCTGTTTCCCCTGAGTCGCCTAGGGTTGGCGACGCGGGTGTCGCCAGGAGTCGCCTAGGGTTGGCGACGCAGGGATCCGATCAAAGGTGCACGTGCCGATGAACACCACAACGCGCGCGCACACACCGTGGTGCTAGCTAGCCTCAGCTTCAGCGCACGTCCCGCCATGGACGTCGCCGTCCGTCGGCTTTGGCCTTTAGTTGGTGGAAGCTTCGCGGCCGCCCCGGTCGACCGTTCTCGCTTTGTCTGCGTGCCACGATATTCCTTTCCATCGTCTCTCTTGTTCCTTCGTCCCCCGCCCGGTTCACACACGTAAAAAAAGATGAAAAGAACGCATGTTGTGTAAAGCGCGGACAGCCCAAACACGGAGCGTGAAAAGCGACCACTGTTTGCCGGCTAAACCTTTGCGTCCCGCGGATCTCGTTCACAAGAGACAGACATCGTCCACGCGCGTGCTCGATTTGGCACGCCCCAAGTGGACGTGCACCACACACACGGCGGCGCCGCGCGTGCTTGTAGTGCACCGGCTGACCGGCGGTCGTGAAACGCCGCGACGAGCCCGACAGGACGGGCCGTGCTCCCGGCGGCCGGCCGGCGCCAACAACAGCGACGCCACTCCGTCACGCAAGCCGGCGCAGGCGACCCGATTCAAACATCTTTTTTTTTCCTTTTAGAGTAAGAGAGAGGAGGGGAGGTAGGAATCGGCTCAGCTGCCTCGAGTTAACGGCGCCATCGCCGGGGGCTCTGGTGCGGTCGGGCGGGCCCCGCGCCAACGACCCGTTCGCTACTGGGCCGCCACCTCGGGCGCGACGCTTCGCGGAACCCGCGCGGGTCAGCCAGGTTCCAGAAGGCGACCCTACACCCGCCCCGGCCGTCCGATCACCCGTCCTCTCCATCCAACGGTGGGCTGTCTACCCGAGCACCCCCTTTGACTCGTCGCGAGTCTCCTATAAGTAGACGCCTTCCCCGTCCGGCTCGAGAACTCTTCTCCTCCCTCCTACTGCGGTCAGTGCTACTGCCATGGGTGATACCGGCGCGAACATGGGCCACTGGGCGGGCATCTACGGCGTCGGCGGCAATGGGGCCGCGGCGGCCGACGGCAGCGTGGTGACGGTGTCTAGCCCGACGTCCGGGGGCTCGGGCGGCGGGAGCCCCACGAGGTCGGCGCCCGGGGTCGAGGGAGGCCGCGTCGGCAAGCCGGCGCGGCGAAGGTCCCGCGCGTCGCGCCGGGCGCCCGTCACGCTGCTCAACACCGACACCACCAACTTCCGCGCCATGGTGCAGCAGTTCACCGGCATCCCCTCTGGCCCCTATGGCCCGGCCGGCGCGGGCGGCGGGCCCGTGATCAGCTTCGGCGCGGGCGGCGGTGACTACGGCCTCGGCGGCGGCATGCCGGTGCGCCCGTCGCCGACCTCGGCTGTGATGTCGTTCGACCACCTCGGCCACCACCGCCCGTCCGCTGCCACGTCGTCCCTGCAGCAGCAGCAGCAGCAGCAGCAGAGCCAGCTGTTCCGGCCGCAGCAGCAGCAGCAGTACGGCGACTACGGCGGCATGCACGGCGGCGGCGGCGCGGACATGTCGTTCCTGCACGGGTTCGAGTCGTCGGCGGAGGACAGGCTGCTGCTGCAGAGCATACAGGCGGCGCAGATGCTGCCCCGGCCGGCCTCCACTAACACCCCCAATGGCTACAACTTCGGATGATCACATCACTACTTCACACACACACACCCGTTGATCAATTAAGGTACACTTAATCAGAGACCTAGAGAGAACAGCAAGCTTTGCTTTCTCCGCTCTGGGAAGACGACGATTGCTGTTTCAAAGGTTAATTTTTGCTGGTCTTGCTGTAGAGAGGAATGGGATGAAGCAGGGCTAGCTGATTAAGACAGTAATTACTAGTTGTAATACTAGCCACACCACACAACTTTACAGGTTCCGCTACAGTTGATTAGGTGCATGTGAAACGGAAGGCATGTAAATAGTTTTAGTTTTCGGTGTGTAGTGCAGCGGCAACAAGTTGATAGCGAGGAATCTTCTCCTTCTTCTAGATTGGACGCCTTGCCTTAGCTTGTCTCGGAAGCAAAGTTGGGGACTGCAACCACCACCATGCATGCATCTACTGTACTATAGTACCACTGCAGGTCAAGTCGCCGCTCCTAATTGATCACATGTTGTTTTCTCAAATAAATGTGTCTCTTTCTTTAGCCATGCCTGCCGCCTGTAACTGTTCATCTTTAAAAAGATATCAGCTCCTTAATTTGTTCTCTGACTAACATATTCGAGTGCACATGCACCGTGTTCCTTACCGTGATTAACTGATAGACTACATTCTGGGGGAAAAAACTGATGACTGACCTGCGGGCTATCGATCTCAGTCGTTGAGGCGTGTGTAGAATGTACTCCACTTGGAGCTCGATTGACACATGTGCCATGACGACCCGCTGACGGCAGGTCAAAGTCACAACTGTCGTCTTAACTGAGACTGGGAAAAGTCTAACCCAACTCGAGTTAGCTTAGTTATAATCAGCTAAATTAACCATGCTTATTGTTTTTGTTTTGCCTCCTTGCACACGCACGTCTTTCAGTGGGGTCATGCTTTCACGCGTAGAGGGGTGGATCGGTAAATGCATGTGTGATATATCGTTACGTTCTTAATTGTAGGTCTTTGTAGGGATTTTACTATGGACTACATACGGAGTAAAATGAGTGAATTTACACTCTAAAATGCATCTATATACATCTATATGTGGTTCGTAGTAAAATCTCTACAAAGACTTATATTTAGAAACGGAGGAAGTACTTATTAATTTTTTTTGGAGCGGATAATGAACGTCGTATCCAGCCGCCCGGGCTTTGCTTGCGGAGGGTGGAGTACTGGAATGTGACGTGTTGCGGAAGCCACAGAACACGTCTGCTCCTAAGCTACTCGTATTAGCTTTTTTTTTTTAAAGGAACACAATGTGTTTCTTAGAGCATCTTCAGCCGTTGCGCCCGCAAGACGCGCCGAAAACCACCGTCTGTGGGCGAGCCGACGCTAGTTTCGGCTTGGGTGCCAGTGCGTTCCCAGTTGCCGCCCCCCAGGTCGCCCCTAGGCGTCGATATCGGCTCAGTTTCGGCGCTTTCGGCCCATTTTCGGCGCTGGATTGGTCCAATTTCCGGCGCAAAACGGTCCAGGCTCGACGTGTTTCGGCGTCTATTGAAATATAATCACATAGTCGCAAATAAAATCACAGTTTCACATACGATAGATAGATAGATAGTTCACATATATCCTACGATAGATAGATAGTTCACATAATTTTATCCTACGATAGATAGATAAATAGATAGTTCACATAGTCTTCTCCTACGAAGTACTACTACTCGTCATTCTCCGACTCGGACTCTGCCTCGGTGATGTCCTCCGCCGAGGTCTCAGCGTAGGCGTCAAAGAACCGCTCGTCGTTGGAGTGCCAGGAGGACGCATCTCCTAGCTCGATGTTGAATTTAGCGACCGCCTTCCGCGCTCGCTTGTCCTCGCGATAGGCTGCTCGTTCCTCCCTCCTCTTCTTCCTCTTCGCCCTCTTCTCGGCCAAGAACTGGTGCTCGTTGATGATGTCTTGCGGGAAGTTTTGACGCCATGTCGTCATGGCTTCCTCGTCCATCTCGGCCAGGCTGAGACGGTGCTCCCGCCTACGGTTCTTCCGACGATCGTCGTCGGTGGTAAGCCGCGGGGGAGGCGCCAACTCCTGTGCTCGCTCCCGCGTCGGCACGTCCGTGAAGTTCATGTCCCAACGGGAACGCCGGAGGCGCCACGCCGCAGCGTCGTACGCGCGGGCGCCCTTCTGAGCGGCGTCGAAGGTTCCGAGGCCGAGGCGCACGTCGCCCGACCGAATCTCGGCGGAGTAGGTGCCGGACGGACGAACGCGGACGCCGCGGTAGCCCGCAGCTCCCCGGCGGCGAGGCGGCATGGGGGCGCAGTGCGTGTCGGCGACGAAGCAGCGAGCGGCGGAGGAAGCGGCGAAGCGAGCGAGCGGTGTCGAAGGGGGCTATGTGCTGCGGTGTGGCGTTCACCGGCGAGGTGAGCGGCTTTTATAGCCGGAGCTCGGGCGGCGAGAGGCGCATGCCAGGCGATGCGTGGCGGGCGCCCGTGGCGCTGGGCGACGCGACGGTTCGCTGCGCGGCATCAATGGGCAGGCTGACCGGCGCTGCATCTCGACAGCGCGGGGCATCAATGGAGGCGACGGCGCGGCAGCACGGCAGCTTTGGCATTGATTCCCGCGGGAACCGAGGCGATGAGGACGACGAAGCAGCGCGTCGCTGACAGGGCGGGCCCATCACAGTTCGCGCCAAAAACGACCCGTCCGGCGCCCCCAGGCGACCCCCAGCGCGCCGGGTTCGGGTTGGGTCCGCCAACGCCAATTTCGGCCCAATCCGGCGAAAAACGGGCTCCTGGGGGCGCGACTGGGTCATTTTTTCGGCGCCGGCGCCGAAAAAGTTGCCTGGGGGGGCCTGTTGGGGGCACGGCTGGAGATGCTCTTAGAGCAACTCCAACGGGGCCACCCGTTTCGTCCAGCTATGTCCGTTTGGGTTCGCAGGGACAAAAACACCAGCCCAACGTGCCGACCCAAACGGACACGCGTCCGCGGACCCATTCCCATTCCAATTTTGAGTATGATTTGGGTCGGCTCGGACACCAAGCGGATGTGAACGACGCGCGTACTCCTGCCCCTGGCCCGCCAGTCGATGTACATTGGTCGTTCTCCATGCGTACCGACAGCTACCCCTCGCCTCGCCCCCACCCCGTCGCCGCCGCCGCCCAGTTCCGGTGCCTCGGCCACTAGTCGCGTCTCCTCTCGTACCTCCCCACGCTGTCGGCCGCCTCGCCGCCGAGGCACCGCAGCTTCCCTGCTCACCCCACCCCGACGCCGATCAACTTCTTCATCCGCCGCAGTAACGCTCGCCAGACTCCGCCATGCTCGTCGGACTTTGCCAGCCGAGCCACCTTATCCATAGGAGGCGCGCGTCCCTTCGCCGGTCAACTTTGTCGTCCATGCCCGCAAGCTTTTTGGCTTCCCAAGGATGCTTGGCAGCATAGACTGCATGCATTGGGAGTGGAAGAACTGCCCTTCTGCTTGGCAAGGCCAGTACAAGGGCCATGTCAAGGCCTGCACTGTCATACTTGTGGTCGTGGACTCTCAAGATCTGTGGATCTGGCACTCTCTCTTTGGCATGGATGGATCACATAATGATATCAACATGCTTCAACGTTCTCCGGTGTTTGCAAGGCTTGCTGAAGGCAACTGCCCGCTGGTCAATGTTAACATCAGCGGTCACAACTGCAACAAATGATACTATCTAGCTGACGGAATCTATCCATAGTGGACCACTATTGTGAAGACAATCTCCAATCCTGTCGGAGAGAAGAGGAAAATATTTGCCCAAGAACAAGAGAGTGCTAGGAAGGATGTCGAGCGTGCCTTTGGTGTTCTGCAATCTCGATGGGGCATAGTTCGGTATCCTGCTAGAACTTGAAGCACCAAGAAGTTGTGGGAAGTGATGATTGCTTGTGTGATCATGCACAATATGATCGTAGAGGATGAGCGCCTGGAACATCTCCATGACCAAGGGTTTGAGTTTCAGGGTGACAATGTGGTGCCTCAGCATGGCGGAGGAGTGGCATCGTTTGCACAGTTCACTCAATTTCATCATGAAATGCGTGATTGAGAAACTCATATTCACTTGCAAGATGATTTGGTTGAGCATATGTGGGATCATGTTGGCAACCAATAGATATATCTTTTCAAGACAATTTAATTTTCATTGGGCTTCTATAACTTTGCTATATTTTATTTCGGTTGTGGAGCTATGCTATTTCATTTGCTTTTGAAAATATGAAAACTGTGTGTATTTGTTAAAACCCGGCGGCTAGCCGGCTACGCGGACAAATATGGGTCGGTGTGTTGGGCGCACGGTCGACCAAAATCCTAAAACCGGCGGACATAGAGCAGGCAGACGACCCAAACGGACGAAAAGCGAACAAAATCGCCGTTCGTTTGGGTCGGCCGGTTGGAGTTGCTCTTATGATGATAAGCTGGCTAAGTCGCCAGTTACAAAGTTTTGTACAAACTCAGGGAAGTGGCCTAACCAGGTTCATACCTGCCACTCCCTAGACTATGACCATACGCAGCTAAAGAGTGTGCTGCATTGTTGCAAATTCTAGGACATACATTCAGTTTAACATCATCAAACGCAACTATCAACTGAAATTTTATTTCTTGGAACAAAGATCCTAAAGTTGATCTATCATACTCTTTGCTTGTTGCCGCCTGCTTCAGCACCATGGAATCAGTTTCGAAGATAACTTGACTGCCTCCCATCCTTGCTGTGGCATTGATTGCATACAACATGGCTAATGCTTCAGCATCGAGCGCACTAGATACCAGCTCCAGGTTTCCTGCTCCTGCAACCAAAGGCATGCCTTTATCATTTCTCAATGTAAAACCCCAACCTCCAGAATTTGTTGCTTCATGAAACGCACCATCAGAATTTATTTTTAGAAACGTGCTTGGTGGAGGAGACCATTTATCCTTGTCGGACCTCTTCTGGGCCCTCTTTCGGTTATTGAGATTGCTGAAAACATTAACATGATAGTAAATAGAGGATACAATTCCGTCTAAGGTTTCACTATGTCACCCCTGTTAGCTTTATTTCTTTCATATCACCATATCCAGAATAGGACACACACCTTTATGCTCTCTACTTCTGTTAGACGGAACAACTCCTCAAACAAGCTGAGGGGATCATTGCATAGTAGTAACTTATTTCTAATATTTTCCATTTGTGTTGAGTGCCACACATGTTTCACCTTTTTGCATTTGAGGAAGCAGTGACCACCATTCTCATCATATCTGTGGCACACATGGCATCTAGTATCTATGTCCATTCCCCTGTTTTCAGCTTCATCCTCAATGGCGGGCTATATGTAGCCATACGCCAAAGGAAGTGGAGGACCTTATTTGGGAGAGACAGTGCCCATATTTTCTTCCATGAAAATTAGTCGCCCCTCCATTGATTTTTTAACTTGAAGTTTGCCCATGGTATGATTCCCATTCAGCATTGTTCATTGCTACCCTGTAGGCTGACTTCACTGAGAAGATCCCCTTCTTATCAAAATGCCAAGCAATGGAATCATCAGCATGATCATGAATGGGTATCCATAGGATTATCCTTGTATCCTCCATATTGAAAGTTTGGTGCACAAGGTCAACATCCCAGCTATTTGTTGTTGGGTCTATAAGATCAGCAACCTTTGAAATCACTGATCTCCCACATAATGAAGTAACTCTTTTTGTAATTCCTCTTCGGAGCCACGGATCCATCCAGATTTTAATGTTTTGTCCATTTCCAACTCTCCAGATTATGCCTTCTTTCAGAAGTTGTGCTCCCTTCAAAATACTACGCCATGAATATGAAATTCCCTTCTTTGGAGTAGCTTCCAGTATGCTATAACTCAGATGGTATCTGGCCCCTAATATTTTTGCGCATAGCGATGACAGATTCTGAAGTAAGCGCCATGCTTGTTTTGCAAGCATGGCCATATTGAAAGCATGAAGGTCCCTGAATCCTAGTCCACCCACTTTCTTCGGTTTCGAGAGCTTCTCCTAACTACTCCAGTGGATTTTGTTGACTTTATCCATCTGGCTCCACCAGAATCTACTTATCGTGGAACTAAGCTCGTCATAAAGAGATTTTGTTAAATCAAAGGAAGCCATAGTTTATATGCTTTTTTTAGGAAAACGTTTAACGCCGGACGACCGGCTAAGTTTCTGCCGATCGTCTCGGCTCGCTGGCTAGGTGCAATCCTCTGACGCAGCCATGTGTTTTACGGGGCCACCCACTGATAGCGACCTTATCCTATTCCATGCGTGCATCCTATTCTTCCTCCAAATTCCCTTCCTCTCGCACCATTTCTCTCAGCTTGACTAGCACCTGGTGCTGCTCATTGCTACCGAAGGCATGGCCGCCCTCTTCCTCCTTTTGTTATCGGCTAGGCCCGGAGCTATGACCAGGGCCTGGGCAACCGTGATCGGAGACCAGGCGCTTGGGGAAGCTGCAACCAGCGTGCTGGGCCGCCATAGCCGTCGGCCCCATGGAAGCTGCAACCATTGCTGGAGAAGCTACAATCGTTCCTGGAGAAGCTGTAACCGGTGAGCGGGGCAGCTGTACCCGGAGCCCGTCGTAGATGCGACCAAGGCGGTGGTGCAGGATGTTGCAAGACATCCATTCCTGGGACAATCGACTCCTGGTGTTGGAACGATAACGGCTTGTGGCAGAGGTTGCATCGACATCTCTGGTTGCTGGGACTGACTATTCAGGATGTTTGCGGCAATCGACATCTCTGGTTCTGGGACTGACTATTCAGGATGCTGGAATTGGCATTTTGGCGTGCTGGAATGGTTTTTGGTGCTAAAACGGCGACACCTTTTTTTGCTGGAACCATCGATTAGGGGTGCTACAACCGCTTACGGTAGGAGCTGCGATGGTGAATGGCGGCCAACGGTGACCGGTGCTGCAGCCGTCTCGACAGGAGTTGCGACCGTCTCGACGAGAGCTACAATGGTTGAACCACGGTGCTACAACCGCCTATGGTGGAGCTGCAACCGTAGCAACGATGGAGCATTGGTGTTTTTGCTGCAACCCAACCACATCTGGGAGCCAACTGGCGGCGCGGATTGCCACACGCCGACGCCAACCGCACGACGATGATTTGCAACCTATGCCTGGTGGTGTTGCATCCAACCATGATGACAACCGTGACTTTTTTGGTGGAGACGTCACCGCAGGAGGAGCTGCGACGGTACTGATGTTACAACCAACGTTTTGTTTTGCTGGAAGCGACTGTATTTATTGCTGGAATTGGCGACTAAATTTGTCGGGATCGGCAGTGGATGGTGTTATTTTTGCTGCCACCGACGACGCTTTTTCTAGTGAGCGGCGACATGTTTTCCTGGAGTCAGTGATGGTTTTTGATGCAACTGGCAGGCACCGTGGGGTGTTGATGTAGCTTTTTTGCTATGAAGAGCGGCAACCGTTCACGATGGAGCTGCAACCGGCCGCCGTAGACCTGCAAGAGGGCGAGTTGAGCATCAAGCAGGGAGAGATGAGATGCTACGATGATGAGCTGTGACCGGCATGCTATGACAGACAGCGGAGGTGGCCTAAGATGGACTGGATGGTACGCCACGCATTAGCGGCCGGAGGTGCGGCTAGAACATGTAAGGTCAGGAACTATGAGGGAGGCAACCGGCAGCGAGACGACATCGCTTTGAGGGCAGCGACCAGCGGCTATACGTCAACAATTCGAGGGCGGATACCGGCCCATGGCGGGTATCGGTGGTTCCCGTCATTGCTCTCTCTCCTCCTTGTGTTTTATGTTTTTCTTGGCAAAAACGATTGAGTAAAGTTGATGCGGAGCATCCCTACATCATCCCCACGGACTCTACTACAACTCGTCAAGCACCTCGTAAACTAATGACAAGAGCCCGCACACGCACCATCGAAATCGTGGTTAACTCTTTCCTCTTTGAACTCCATTTGAATTCAAACGAGAGTTGGGTCCTACCTCAAATGGGAACGTTGTGCATTCCTATGTACCAAGGAAATGATCGTGAGGAAGCTAGGAGGGAGTCACAAGCATCCGAGGATGAGGATAAGAAAGGAGAACACCCGAAGCATGAAGACACAGAGGCTCTGGAACCCTCGGGTGTCCGGGCCTTCGGACGCTGGCTGGGTGCTGGCCCTGGCAACTCCGGGTGCCCGGCCCCCAGCCTGGGCGCGGCGCCATCGCCCCGGGTGCTCGGCCATCCGCCTCGGGGCGCTGGCCCTCCCCACCGGGTGCCCGGGCCACTACCCCCGGGTGCCCGGGCCACTACCCCCGGGTGCCCGGCTTCCCCCGCCTGGCGCTTACTTGGGCCACCCCGGGTGCCCGACCCTCCTACAACGGCAGCCCGTCGCGCCCGTGTCCACCCCGGGTGTCTGGGCCTCACACCCCCGGGTGCTCGCCCCCTCCTCTTGCTGACCTCCGAGTGCCCGGACCCCTTTACCCTGGGTGCCCAAACACCTCCGGTTGTGCATGTGTGCACTATGGCCATAAAGACCCTTGTAGCCCTCTTTCCCTCTTATTTCGTCCCTAGGCTATAAGCACTCTCCCCCTAGCTCATTTGGAGGATAGCAAAGTATTTGATAGACATTGAGAGCTTTTCTCCTTGTATCCCCTCCTCTTGGTGATCAAGACCCCTCTTGGGAAGAATCCTTGTGGATTTCAAGACATCCTTAGGAGAAGATCCAAGTGTGGATTCAAGACCTCCTCTTGGAGAAGACTATCATCAAGACCTCACCTCCTTTGGAGTGGGAAGAACTTTACCCTGGTGCTATTTCCCTTGGGTTGTTCATGTATTCTTGTGGATCTATGTGTTTGCTACTCTAGTGGGTGTGTAATTGGGTTTGCTGAGTGATTCCCCTCTTTGTTTTCTTGTGTTCTTGCTCCTTTCCCCCCTCCAAGTGTGAAAAGATCTCCCCTAGGGTTTCACCCTGCAACATCTTGGTATCATGAGCAAGGTTGATTCACATCTTGGAGTCCCTACCCCCATTTGATAGCCTAATTACGTTGCTTTTTGGTCCGAATTTGAAAATCCCCACAAAATAGCCCTAAAAAAATTCTTGCAATTTGTTAGATCTTGTGAGATTTTGTTGTTTTGGTCCATGAATTTGTTGTTTGACAAGTGGATTTAGCCTTCCCCCATCCATAACAACCCTTCCCACCATGAAATCCACAAAATTTGGCTATTTCCCAAAAAATTCCGCCCAAATCCGACACCCCATGGCACCCGCACCCCGAACCCTCGGGTGCCCGCACCCCCGGGCTGTTTGCCGTGACCACCCCGGGTGCCGCACCCCTTAACCCCGGGAACCCGGACCCCCGAGCCACTTTTTCCGCCCAACCCCACCAACCACCCCAAGCACCCGTACCCATACCCCCGGGCGCCTGCACCACCCAGTTTCAGCCCACCTTCCAAAACCGTTTTGGCCATAACTAATTCATCCGGAGTCCGATTTACGCGCTCTTTAGCTCGTTTTATAGCTATTGACATCCTCCATCCCACAAAAATACTAACACCATCATTTGACTCCAACAAATATTTCAAAAGTTGTCAAGTTTTCCTAGGCCATCCACCACATCATCCACATAATCACCATAGTCTTCCGCAATCTAACCCGTTTTTGTTCCATATAGCATTTGTGGTTGCTTGAGTAGTGATTCGAGTCTCCTAAGGTGTTTCGGCTACTTAGGGATGGTTACTTATTCATCAACCACCACGTCCACTTCCGCATAACCACCATACACTTCCGCCAACCCAACTTAACCCAATTTTGTTCGAGCTTGTTTGAGTTGTGGGTTGTGTCTCCTAAGGTGTTTTGGCTACTTAGGGACCGTAACTTCAACTCAGACAACATATATAGCCCCACCATTATTTTCCACAACCACCATCGCATTCCCGCTACCACCATTTGATATTTGACATTGGATATTTTGAGTTCGCGGTTTTTTCCATTTCCTAGGGTGTTTCGGCTAACTAGGGACGGTTCTACATCAAGAACACTGCCTCTTATCATCGCCACGAGTTCGTCGTCGACATTGATCACTTCAAATTTGACACCACCGTAAGCAAGAACGGTAACCTCTATATCACCTTGGTATCGTGGTATCCCATCTTTGTACATTCTTCTTCCCATTGCATTGTTAACCCCTAGCCCATTTTGCGTCACTTGCCTATCGAGACTAGCTTTTGAGTATTGCCGGCAACGTTACTTGTGCACATTAGTGATCATTGATCTACACCTTCCATTGCATACATACCATATCATATTGGTATCTGATATGTCTCCAATGTATCTATATTTTTTGATCGTTCCATGCTATTATATTATCTGTTTTGGATGTTTTATATGCATTGTGGATTTATGATCAGCTTATCCATGAACATTATTTGAGTCTTCTCTGAATCCTTATATCCATGATTTTGTATCTTAGTATTTCTCTTTGAACTATCGGTTTGGTTTGGCCAACTAGATTGGTTTCTCTTGCAATTGGAGAGGTGCTTTGCTTTGGATTAAATCTTGCGGTGTCCTCACCTAGTGACAAAGTAGGGGTAGCGAGGCATGTATGGTATTGTTGCCATCGAGGATAAAAAGATGTTTTTTTTATCATATTGCTTGAGTTAATTCCTCTACATCATGCCATCTTACTTAAAGTGTTACTCTATTCTTCATGAACTTACTACTCTAGATGTAGAATTATTTCGGTCGATGTGTGGAGTAATAGTAGTAGATGCAGAATCATTTCGGTCTACTTGACACAGACGTGATGCCTATATTGCATAATCATTGCCTTGGATATTATCATAACTTTGTGCTTTTCTATCAATTGCTCGACAGTAATTTGTTCACCCACCGTATTATTTGCCTTCAAGATAGAATCCTCTAGTGAAACCTATGCCCCCCGGGTCTATTTTCCATCATATTAGTTTCTGATCTACTATTTTGCAATCTTTTACTTTCCAATCTATAAACCAAAATACCCAAAAATATTTTATCTTTTGTTTATCTATCTTTATCAGATCTCACTTTTGCAAGTGGCCGTGAAGGGATTGACAACCCCTTTATCACGTTGGGTGCAAGTTGTTTGATTGTTTGTGCAGGTATTGGTGATTTGTGCGTTCATCTTCTACTGGATTGATACCTTGGTTATCAAACTGAGGGAAATACTTATCTCTACTTTGCTGCATCACCCTTTCCTCTTTAAGAGAAAAACCAACGCAAGCTCAAGAAGTAGCAGGAAGAATTTCTGGCGCCGTTGCTGGGGAGGTCTATGCCAAATCAAGACATACCAAGTACCCATCATAAACTCTCATATCTTTCATTTACTTTATTTGCCATTCGCATCTCATTTTCCTCCCCCACTTCTAAAACGTTTTCATAAAAACAAAAAAATATTTGCCTTTTTATTTGCCTTCTTTCCATTTGTCCTTATGTCTTACTTGGTTTGTTTGCTCGTTTGCTTGGCATAATTGTGTTTATTGGAATTCAGAAGCAAAGATATCTATGGATCCTCATCCACTTGCTAATCTTTTTAAAAGATCCAATTATGTTGAACCAATTGTAGTAAGTTGAGTGCACTAGATTATCTTTATGAGGTCTTGCTTGAAATTCGTGAATCTAAAAATTGTGTGGAAGAAAATAATAAAGTGATTCACGATAGCTCCTTGAATGAAAAGCATGATTGAAATGGTGTTATTATAAATTATATTAATGTAAATTGTGCTAAGGATATGCAAAACCCTAAGCTTGGGGATGCTAATTTTGCTATGTCCACTACTTGTTGCAATGATCATGATTGGGGCGATTCTTCTTATGATCTTGAAAATTTATTTAAGCCTCATGATGAATACGAGATTGATAATAATGTTTGCAATAATATTGAAAGTGGGTTTGGAAGAGTGTCAACTTTAGACCCACATATTTGGAGAATGTTCATCTTATGAAATTTTTGATGAAAGTGGGTTTGGAAAGGTTATGACTTTAGTTAATGATAATCCCACTATTTTGGAAGAGTGTCAATTTTGCATGCATGTGGATCATGTAGAGAATAATTTATGTGATAGCTATATTGTGGAATTTGAATATGATCCTACATGTAATTATTATGAGAGAGGAAAATATGGTGGTGGAAATTTCCATGTTAGTAAATTACCTCTCTTCATGTTGAGATTGCTATCGTCTCTTTCTTCTTCCTTGCAGATGCTAGCTTTTGCTTGCCTTGATAATTTGTTTTCTTATAAAATGCCTATGCATAGGAAGTATGTTAAACTTAGATGTGTTTTTTCATGTGTTTTATTATGCTCCTTTTGTGCTTCAATTCTTGTCTTTCATGTGAGCATCATTTAAATCTTAATGCCTAGCTAAAAGGCTTTAAATAAAAACACTTATTGGGAGACAACCCAATATTTTTATTTGATGTTATTGAATAAATACACATTATTAGTTATGTAGTAATTGTGTTTTGGTGTATCTTTTGAGTTTGTGCCAACTAAGACCTTTGGAATGATTTGGAAGATAGTAGATTGGTTTTGCTAAAAAACAGAAACTTTTGTGTTCAGTATTAGAATTGTTTTTGGTTACTGGAGATCGGTAAATTCTTGAATTTTCTACAAGTTTTTTATATACAAATTTTCCACGTTGTACTAATTTTTTAGAATTTTTAGAGTTACAGAAGTTTTACATCAATTCACATCTTTACAGACTGTTCTGTTTTTGACAGATTCTGTTTTCTACATGTTGTTTGCTTATTTTGATGCATCTATGGCTAGTATCGGGGGGTATGAAGCATGGAAAAGTTGGAATACAGTAGATATTACACCAATATAAAATAAGAATGAGTTCACAACAGTAACTACAAGTAGAGATTGAATTTGTTTTACTAAAGGATCTCACAAGTTTTCTGTTGAGTTTTGTGTTGCGAAGTTTTCAAGTTTTGAGTAGAGATTCGATGGACTATGGAATAAGGAGCGGTAAGAGCCTAAGCTTGGGGATTACCAAGGCACCCCAAGGTAATATTCAAGGACAACCAAGAGCCTAAGCTTGGGGATGCCCCGGAAGGCATCCCCTCTTTCGTCTTCGTCTATCGGTAACTTTACTTGAGGCTATATTTTTATTCACCACATGATATATGTTTTTCTTGGAGCGTCTTGTATGATATGAGTCTTTAATTTTTAGTTTACCAAAATCATCCTTGCTGTACACACCTTTGAGAGGGACACGCTTGAATCGGGATTTATTATAATACTCTATGTCCTTCACTTATATCTTTTGAGCTAGTCAATTTTGTTCTAGTGTTTCACTTATATCTTTTAGAGCACGACAGTGGCTTTATTTTATAGAAATAGTTGAACTCTCATGCTTCACTTATATTATTTTTAGAGTCTTTAAAATAACATGGTAATTTGTTTAGGTTATGAATTTAGTCCTAATATGATAGGCATCCAAGGGAGATATAATAAAAAGTTTCATATATAGAGCATTGAATACTATGTGAAGTTTGATTCCTTATGATTGTTTTGAGATATGAGGATGGTGATATTAGAGTTGTGATAGTAGTAAATTGTGGAGTTGAAGAAATAATTGTGTTAAGGTTTGTGATTCCCGTAGCATGCACGTATGGTCTCCTAACTATGTAACCAAACTGAAGCGCATTGTGTCTTGATTGTTTATCTTTGCGTGGAGGTCGGGAGAGCGCGATGGTTAACTCCTACCAACCTCTTCCCTAGGAGCATGCGTAGTAGTACTTTGCTACGAGGGCTAATAAAACTTTTTGTAATAACTATGTGAGTTCTTTATGACTAATGTTGAGTCCATGGATTATACGCACTCTCACCCTTCCACCTTACTAGCCACTCTAGTGTCGCGCAACTTTCGCCGGTATATCAAACCCACCATATAGCCTTCCTCAAAACAGCTACCATACCAACCTATTATGGCATTTCCATAGCCATTACGAGATATATTGCCATGTAACTCCACCGTTCCGTTTATTATGACACACACCATCATTGTCACATTGCTTTGCATGATCATGTAGTTGGCATAGTATTTGTGGCTTGGCCATCCTTCATATTTTATACATGAAATTCTTGATCATTGCACATCCCGGTACACTGCCGGAGGCATTCATATAGACTCATCGTTTTGTTCTAATATCTAGTTGTAAGTAAATAAAAGTGTGATGATCATCATTATTAGAACATTGTCTCATGCGAGATTATAAATAAAAGAGGCCAAAGAAGCCCAAATAAAAAAGAGGCCAAAGAAGCCCACAAAAAAGAGGCCAAAAAGCCCAAAAGAAAAACAAGAAAACATATATTAAAAAATGAGAGAAAAAGAGAGAAGGGACAATGTTACTATCTTTTTCCACACTTGTGCTTCTGAATAGCACCACGATCTTCATGATAGAGAGTCTCCTATGTTGTCACTTTCATATACTAGTGGGAATTTTTCGTTATAGAACTTGGCTTGTATATTCCAACGACGGGCTTCCTCAAATGCCCTAGGTCTTCATGGGCAAGCAAGTTAATGCACACCCACTAGTTTTCTGTTTGAGCTTTCATACACTTATAGCTCTAGTGCATCCGTTACATGGCAATCTCTACTCACTCACATTGATACCAATTGATGGTCATCTCCATAGTCCATTGATTTGCCTAGTTTATGTGAGACTTTCTCCCTTCTTTTGTCTATTACCACTTTCTATTCCACCCATAGTGGTATATCCATGGCTCACACTCATGTATTGCGTGAAGAGTTGAAATAGCTGAAGCACGTTAAAAAGTATGAAACAATTGCTTGGCTGACACCGGGATGGGCATGATTTATACTTTGTGTTGAGAAGAGGGAGCATAAAAAGACTATATGATTTTGTAGGGATAACTTTCTTTAGCCATGTTATTTTGAAGCTTAATGATTTGCTTTCTAGTATGCTTTAAGTATTATTGTTTTTGTGTAAACATGAACATTTGTTTTGAATCATACAGATCTGAATATTCATGCCACAATAAAGAAATTACAATGATAAATATGTTAGGTAGCATTCCACATCAAAATTCCGTTTTTATCATTTACCTACTTGAGGACGAGCAGGAATTAAGCTTGGGGATGCTTGATACGTCTTCAACGTATCTATAATTTTTGATTGTTCCATGCTATTATATTATCTGTTTTGTATGTTTGATATGCATTAATATGCTATTTTATATTATTTTTGGGACTAACCTATTAACCTAGAGCCTAGTGCTAGTTTATGTTTTCCCTTGTTTTTGAGTTTCGTAGAAAAGGAATATCTAACGGAGTCCAAATGGAATGAACCTTTACGATGATTTTTCTTGGACCAGAAGACACCCAGAGACTTGAGAACCAAGTCAGAAGAGCCATGAGGCAGCGACAAGGGGGGAGGGCGTGCCCCCACCCTTGTGGGCCCCTCGCAAGTCCCCTGACCTACCTCTTCCTCCTATATATTCACATATATTCCAGAAACATCAGAGGGAGCCACGAAACCACTTTTCCGCCGCCGCAACCTTCTGCACCTATGAGATCCCATATGGAGGCCTTTTCCGGTACTCTGTCGGAGGGGGATTCAACCATGGAGGGCTTCTACATGAACACCATTGCCCTTCCGATGAAGCGTGAGTAGTTTACCATAAACCTACGGGTCCATAGCTAGTAGCTAGATGGATTCTTCTCTCTCTTTGATCCTCAATACCATGTTCTCCTCGATGTTCTTGGAGATCTATCCAATGCAATCTTCTTTTGCGATGTGTTTGTCGAGATCCGATGAATTGTGGATTTATGATCAGCTTATCCATGAAGATTATTTGAGTCTTCTCTGAATTCTTATATGCATGATTTGGTATCTTAGTATTTCTCTTTGAACTATCGGTTTGGTTTGGCCAACTAGATTGGTTTTTCTTGCAATGGGAGAAGTGCTTTGCTTTGGGTTCAATCTTGCGGTGTCCTCACCTAGTGACAAAGTACGGGTAGCGAGGCACATATTGTATTGTTGCCATCGAGGATAAAAAAGATGGGGTTTTCATCATATTGCTTGAGTTAATTCCACTACATCTTGTCATCTTACTTAAAGCGTTACTCTGTTCTTCATGAACTTAATACTCTAGATGCAGAATCGTTTCGGTCGATGTGTGGAGTAATAGTAGTAGAAGCAGAATCGTTCCGGTCTACTTGACATGGACGTCATGCCTATATTCCATAATCATTGCCTTGGATATCATCACAACTTTGCACTTTTCTATGAATTGCTCGACAGTAAATTGTTCACCCACAGTATTTTTTGCCTTCAAGAGAGAAGCCTCTAGTGAAACCTATGGACCCCGGGTCTATTTTCCATCATATTAGTTTCCGATCTACTATTTTGAAATCTTTTACTTTCCAATCTATAAACCAAAAAACCCAAAAATATTCTATCTTTTGTTTATCTATCTCTATCAGATCTCACTTTTGCAAGTGGCCGTGAAGGGATTGACAACCCTTTATAGCATTGGGTGCAAGTTGTTTCATTTTTTGTGCAGGTATTGGTGATTTGTGCATTCATCACTTACTGGATTGATACCTTGGTTCTCAAACTGAGGGAAATACTTATCTCTACTTTGCTGCATCACCCTTTCCTCTTCAAGGGAAAAACCAACACAAGCTCAAGAAGTAGCAGTATCATCTTGGGTATCATAGTACCATCCCTTGTGTCACAAGTTTGTTCCCGCATACAGATTTGCTATCTTCGTTCGAGCATTTTGCAAAAGTGGCCAAAGAAAAGAAAAATAATAAGCTTCTAAGAAAAAAGAGAAAAACAAAGAGCTTGTAAGCAATTGCCATAGCATCGCCGCATTGCATATCATACTACCATATTGATTATCTTGGATCATTGTGTGCGAAACACCAGAACATCATACACATATAACATACTTGGGATAGAATGTTGATACATTTTGTATCTCATAGGTTGTGCACAAGTGAAGTATCCTCCTATTGAGAAATCGTGCTAGCGTCTCTGTAGAGTTGTGCAACACGAGCGTTTTCCGTGGATTCCACATTTTGAGCTCATTCCTTGGTTGCACGACCCCATTTATCTATCCATGTGGGTGTTTCCGTGTGCCACTCTTTGCTATTAGTCTACTTGTTTTACTTGCAATTTTGTGAACCTTCTCAACTTTTTTGATACCTTGACTAACATTTGCTTGAAATTTCGTGTCACCTATCCTAACCAAGCTCCTCCATAAGATTTACTCATGTAGGTGTGAGAAACAAACCCGGTACCAATTCCCCTATTGTAGCATCACATTGAGTGATACTCGATACATTTTCAATCTTTGGAAAAAGGTAACTTTGGTATTGTCTTCTCATTTTCCTATTCACTTTTGCTCGAGCCTTGTGATGGACAAGAAAAGCACATCTACTTCGGTCTACAACAACAACGATGAGTTCGGTGCCATGAAGAATAATTTGGACCCCAAGATGGATGCTCAAATGGAGAAGCTCAAGGTCCTCATAAAGAAAACCTCATCTTCGAGAAGATACTCAAGTGCACATCCTCCAAGCTACCATCGCCGGCAAGATCACATCGGCATCAACACCATCACCGACAAGAACGTGAATGTCAAGAGATCAACACCAAACACCACTCTATGACTGTTGGGGATATAACCCCATGGTATGACCCACCCAGGAGGGGCCAGGTTATACCATTGGTGACTCATAAAAAGAAGGCCCATGAAGGCCTAAGAAGACAGATGGAAGGACCCAATGCGGCTTACAAGCAGGCTCATGGGGAGCCCATAACCCAGAGGTGACTCAAGACCCGAAGGAGTAAGCCACCCGAAGGCAGCTTGCCTAGCAAGGTATGGCGACTTAGAGCCAGAGTCGGTTACGTTGTATGACCCGACTTGGACTTATCTAAGCCGCCGAACCTCGACCTGTGTATATAAAGGCGAGACCCGTCGGCGGTTAAGGGAAAGAAACAATCGATCGACAGCTAAGTCAAGCATATTTGCTCCCTTGTAATCGATACTCTAGCAATATAGCAACAAGCAGGAGTAGGCTTTTACCTCGTTGGTGAGGGGCCGAACCTGGGTAAACTCGTGTCTCTCGTCCCGCTCAACCCCTTCAAGCTAATCACCATGACTGGCATCACACCTAAGTACTTGCACTAGGGCATCTGCCATGATAAAACCACGATAGTTGGTGCCCACCGCGGGACTAGGACATGGTGGGTTCGAGTTCTTGAAGGGCACTTTCCCAGGGCTTGAGGGATACGTCATCGGCAGGATGACTAAGAGCCACCGTTGAAAGCTCTACATCGACGATGCTGGCTGGGCCCCCGAGGCCGACTCAATCGAGTACGGGTACCGGGTCCCCTTTGGTGGAATCCACGTCTTCATAGGCAAGATCGATGACTCTATGCCTGAGCCGGACATCTTCCTCGACCTCTTCGAGTCGGCTCGGCGCACGCAATCCGCCCGGTGTCAACCTGGTGGGAAGCATGTTTTCGTCGTCTTCACGCAAGGCTTAGAGCTTGCAGAAAATTCTGCGTCTGGTGAGGCGACTATTATTTATTCAGATAATGAGTCCACCGGTGAGACGAAATCAATCTACCAGCTTCAAGATGGCAAGCTCAAGGGCTATTCCGATGGTAACATCATTCTGGATCCTTACGATCCGCCGAGTAGGGCCGCTATCTTTATGGCTGGCACGCAACTGATGTTGAATTCATCGACAGTGGCTGCTATGACGCCCGGCTCAACTGCTGCGGCGACAGCAGGAGCGAGCGGGTCAGCACGGCCGCTGGTTCAAGTTTTGTTTGAACTTTTGAACACTCCGACGACTTTGTTAGCAGTGGAAGTGACTTCTGCGAATCAAGTGCAACATAATGCAGAAATTGCAAAAGTGCGAGACGAGGTAGCCAAGGTTCAAGAGGATATTAATGCGAAAAATGTCAGGATGACAACATAATGGGCCGCGTTGGAGGTTGAGTCGCATCAAATAAGGGCAGAGGCTTTAAGGTTAAATTTAGATTAGAATGTGTCCAATGCTGTGTTGTGGAGGAGATATCAAAGTCGCCTGCCTTCACAGTTTGAGGGACGAAATCTCTTCAATACACCTGGAGCAGGAACGAGTAACCCGCCAGGCGTGACCCGTGATGTTGAGGCGCCAGGGGCCGGGGCGTCGGTCCAGCCTCATCTGCCAGACCCGCCTCGTAGGGATCCAACTCCGCCCCAACGGTTTCCAACACCCGCCAACCATTATTCTAACTCGATGGATAATATGATAGCCGCAACTGCACGGCTGGCAGCTATTCCAATCGAAGGTGAGTCACCTGTGGCAGTAGAGACCTGAAACGTGGCAAATCTTCTTCAGAGGGTAGTAGCACAATAGGAGGCTTATTCATACAGCCGTGATCGGGATCATTCAACCCCTCGACCAAGTCAAAGTTACAGCAGGCGTGTCGAGTCGCCAGCGGTCTCCAGTATTGAGCAGCGTCGTAACCCGCCCCATGGAGATAACCCGCCCATACCGACGAATGGATAATCAATGCCCAAGCTATTGTGGACAACGCTAGGGCTCGGCGTGAGAAGGAAGCAGCGGCTCAACAGGGGGCTTATCAGCATCCTTCAGTGACTCCTTTAGTATTAGTAGAAGCTTGGATGACCTCGAGAACAGTGGGAGTGCCATGTTTAGCACCAGCTCTACACAATGAGCGTTTGACCAAGGACTTTAAGGGCCCTTGTAAGGTACCTAATTATACAACTGATATTCTGCGTGAGGCTTCGATTGAGAGCTGCAAATTGGTGATGGAGATGTTAGATGTTAATGACGCGGTGTGTGCCAAATACTTCACAATGATGTTGGATGGGCCAGCTCATACCTAGTTATAAGGTTTACCTGTGAACTCAATCAATTCATGGGCCTAGTTGAAGGCACGTTTTATCAAAAAAAATCAAGGGACTTTGTTGGGGATATAGCTATTGGGTATAACCCGACCAGGAGGGGCCGGGTTATGCCGATGGCGGTTCACCAAGACAGGGACCATGAAGATATTGAAGATGGTGATTCACCAAGACAGCCCATGAAGATATGGAAGATGGTGGTTCACAAAGCAGGCTTGCTAAGGACCCGAAGCCCAAAGGTGACTTAAGGACCATAGGTGTAAACCGCCATGTATGTATGACTTGTATTGTAAGGCAAGAATAGTTAGTAACCAAGCCGTACACGTTGTGTATGAGCCGGCCGGGACTCTATGAACCGACGGGCGTCAACCTGTGTATATAAAGGGACGACCCGGCGGCGGTTTAGATAAGAAAAAGAAGAGATCGAAAGCTAGGTCAAGCGTATTCGCTCCCTGGCAATCGAAAGCTACGCAATACCACCTCAAACTGGATTAGGCTTTTACCTTCACAGCAAGGGGCTGAACCAGTATAAACTCTCTGTGTCCTTTGTCCCGATTAACCCCTTTAAGCTAACCTAGGCGTGATGGCTCCCACCGTGGGGCCTGCGCACGGTGGTTTCGAGTTCTTAAAGGGCAACTTCAAAGGGATCAATGGATACGCTATGGTCCGGATGACCAAGAGTCATGACGGCAAGCTCTACATCGACGACGCAGGCTGGGGCCCCGAGGCCGGCTCAATTGAGTACGGGTACCGGGTCCCCTTCGGCAAAATCCATGTCTTCATCAGCAGGATCGACGAACCGGGCCCTGAGCCCGACACTTGCACCGACATCATTGAGACGGCTCAGCGTGCATGACCCGCCCGTGTTCGATCCGTTGTGAAGCACACTTTTGTTGGACATATCCATGGGGTGGAATTTGAGGAAGGTTCTACATATGGTGGAGAGAAGGTCGTGTGCTCTGATGGCAAGACGGTGGGCTTGGGGGCTATTCCGATGGCGATAGTATTCCGGACCCCTATGAGCCACCGAGCTGGGTGGCAATCTTCATGGCCGGTACTCAACCGATGCTTGGATCTGCAACTGCTGCTTCTATAAACCCTGATTCTACGACTGCGGCAACAGCTGGCGTTGCCGGCTCTGCGCGCCCGCCGGCTCAAGTTTTGACTGAGTTGCTGGAAGCTTTGGCGACTTTAATGGGGGTGGAGATAACCCCAGATAATCAAGAGCATCATAAGGTAGACGTTGCAAAGCTAAGGGATGAGATAGGTAAGGCCAAAGAGGACCTGGTGGCTGAGAACGCTAGGATGGCCACGAAGCGAGCTGTTTTGGATGCTCAGGCACAACGGATTCAGGCGGACTCTTTCCGGCTCACCCTGGATCAAAATGCATCAAATGAAGTCATGAGAAGGAGGCACTGGAGCCGTCTACCCCCAATTTATGATGCGAGGAACCTCTTCAACACGCCTGGAGCGGGGACCAGTGACCCACCGGAGATAAACCGAGTTGAAGCACCTGGAGCTGGAGCGCCGGCTCAGCCACGCACAACGGAGCAGCTCCGCTTGAATACTACTCCGCTTCAGGGTGTACCGACGCCACCGGGTCATTGTTCTAACCCTTTGGATAATATGATTGTTGCGGCGACACGGCTAGCAGCTCTACCAGTTGAAGGCGAATTGCCGACGGCAATGGAAATATGATGAGCCAGAGAATTGCTTCAGACGGCCGTGGCCTAACAAGGGCTTATTCATACAGTCGTGATCGGATCCACTCAACACCGCGTCCAGGCTAGAGTTATAGCAGGCATATTGATGAGCTGGTCGGGTCAAGCAGTGGGCGATACCGCGATAAGCTTCGTAGGACTAACCCGCCACACACTGGTAATAATGTCCAGGCTTTGGTGGACCAAGGCACAGCACGTCGGGAGGCCGAGCTGGTGGCTCAGCAAGCGGCTTATCAACACTCTCCGGTTCATCCGACAACTTCGGTAGAGATAGGTGTGACCTTTAGAACCTTGGGTGTGCCATGTTTAGTGCCGGCTATACGGAACGTGCGTTTGCCTAAGGATTTCAAGGGCCCTCGAAAGGTGCCTAACTACACAGCAGATCAGGCCCCTGAAGCTTGGGTTGAAAGTTATGAGATGGCAATGGAGACGCTGGATGTCGATGATGCCGCATGTGCTAAGTATTTGACCATGATGCTGGATGGGACGACCCGTACTTGGTTGAAAGGGTTGCCGGTTAACTCCATTGGATCATGGGTCGAGTTAAAAGCCCGGTTTATCTAGAATTTTAAAGACACATGCAAGCAGCCTATGTCAATTGTGGATCTGGACTCCTGTATCCAAGAAGAGGGCGAGTCAACAACCCATTGGGTACGCCGGGTCTCAGCCATCCTGCACTCATCAGATCGTATCAATGCCGGTACAACAGTTATAATGTTGGAGAAAAACTGCCGTTTTATGCCCCTTAAGCTGAAGTTGGGGCGGCTCAAACATCACTAATGACATGAGGGAGCTCATGGCGGCTCTGGTCAAGTATGTGCTACCTCTTGAGCATGTGTTGGTTTTCCCTTGAAGAGGAAAGGGTGATGCAGCAAAGTAGCGTAAGTATTTCCCACAGTTTTTGAGAACCAAGGTATCAATCCAGTAGGAGACTACACGCAATTCACCTAGTACCTGCACAAACAATCAAGAACCTTGCAACCAACGCGATAAAGGGGTTGTCAATCCCTTCACGGCCACTTGCAAAAGTGAGATCTGATAAAGATAATAAGATAAGTATTTTTGGTATTTTTGTTGTATAGATTGGAAAATAAAGATTGCAAAATAAATAGTAACTAGAATTGTAGATTGGAAACTTATATGATGTAAAGTAGACCCGGGGGCCATAGGTTTCACTAGTGGCTTCTCTCATGATAGCATAAATTATGGTGGGTGAACAAATTACCGCCGAGCAATTGATAGAAAAGCGCATAGTTATGAGAATATCTAGGCATGATCATGAATATAGGCATCACGTCCATGTCAAGTAGACCGAAATGATTCTGCATCTACTACTATTACTCCACACATCGGCCTCTATCCAGCATGCATCTAGAGTATTAAGTTCATAAGAACGGAGTAACACCTTAAGCAAGATGACATGATGTAGAGAGATAAACTCAAGCAATATGATATAAACCCCATCTTTTTATCCTTGATGGCAATAATACAATACGTGCCTTGTTGCCCCTGCTGTCACTGGGAAAGGACACCGCAAGATTGAACCCAAAGCTAAGCACTTTTCTCCCATTATAAGCAAGATCAATCTAGTAGGCCAAACTAATTAAACCGATAATTCAAAGAGACTTGCAAAGATATCAAATCATGCATATAAGAATTCAAAGAAGAACCAAATATTATTCATAGATAAACTTCATCATAAATCCACAATTCATCGGATCTCGGCAAACACACCGCAAAAAGAATTACATCGAATAAATCTCCAAGAACATCGAGGAGAACTTTGTATTGAGAACCAAAGAGAGAGAAGAAGCCATCTAGCTAATAACTATGGACCCAAAGGTCTGTGGTAAACTACTCACGCATCATCGGAGAGGCTATGGTGTTGATGTAGAAGCCTCTGTGATCGAATCCCCCTCCGGCGGAGCACCGGAAAAGGCCCCAAGATGGGATCTCATGGGTACAGAAGGTTGCGGCGGTGGAAAAGTGGTTTGGTTTCCCTCCCCAATGTTTCTAGGGTACAAGGGTATATATAGGCGGAAGAAGTACATCAGTGGAGCTATGAGGGGCCCACGAGGGTGGGGGGCGCGCCTACCCACCCGGGCAGGCCCTCCTGCCTCCTGGACGCCTCGTGGCCTTCCATACTTCAACTCCAAGTCTTCTGGTTTGCTTTCGGTCCAAGAAAGACCCCCCGAAGGTTTCGTCCGTTTGGACTCCATTTGGTATTCCTTTTCTGCAAAACACTAAAATAGGCAAAAAAAACTGGAATTGGCACTGGGCCTTCGGTTATTAGGTTAGTCCCAAAAATAATATAAAATAGCATATTAAAGCCCATTAAACATCCAAAATAGATAATATAATAGCATGGAACAATAAAAAATTATAGATATGTTGGAGACGTATCAAGCATCCCCAAGCTTAATTCCTACTCCTCCTCGAGTAGGTAAATGATAAAAACAGAATTTTTGATGTGGAATGCTACTTAACATAATTATCAATGTAATTTCCTTTATTGTAGCATGAATGTTCAGATCCGAAAGATTCAAGAGAAAAGTTTAATATTGACATAAAAACAATAATACTTCAGGCATACTAACAAAGTAAACATGTCTTCTCAAAATAGCACGGCCAAAGAAAGCTATCCCTACAAAATCATATAGTTTGACTATGCTCTATCTTCATCACACAAAATATTTAAATCATGCACAATCCCGGTTTCAGCCAAGCAATTGTTTCATACTTTAGTATTCTCAAACTTTTTCAACTTTCACGCAATACATGAGCGTGAGCTATGGACATAGCACTATAGGTGGAATAGAGTGGTGGTTGTGGAGAAGACAAAAAGGAAGAAGATAGTCTCACATCAACTAGGCGTATCAATGGGCTATGAAGATGCCCATCAATAGATATCAATGAGAGTGAGTAGGTATTGCCATGCAACGGATGCACTAGAGCTATAAATGTACGAAACCTCAACTAAAGAAACTAAGTGGGTGCGCATCCAACTCGCTTGCTCACGAAGACCAAGGACATTTTGAGGAATCCCATCATTGGAATATACAAGTCAAGTTCTATAATGAAAATTCCCACTAGTATATGAAAGCGACACAACAAGAGACTCTCTATCATGAAGATCATGGTCCTACTTTGAAGCACAAATGTGGAAAAAGGATAGTAGCATTGCCCCTTGATACGCCCATTTTGCATCATGCTTTTATATTGATGTTTATTGCATTATGGGCTGTTATTAAACATTATATCACAATAATTATGCCTTTTCTCTCTTATTTTACAAGGTTTACATGAAGAGGGAGAATGCCGGCAGCTGGAATTCTGGGCTGGAAAAGGAGGAAATATTGGAGACCTATTCTGCACAACTCAAAAATCCCTGAACCTCAACGAAAGTCAGTTTTGGAATATATAAAAAAATCGGGCGAAGAAAGCACCAAAGGGGGGCCACCCACCGTCCACGAGGGTGGGGGGCACGCCCCCTGTCTCGTGGGCCACCCGACAGCCCCCTGATGCCCATCTTCTGGTATAAGGTGTCTTCTGCCCTGGAAAATATCAGAAGGATGTTTTCGGGACAAAGCGCCACCGTCTCGAGGCGGAACCTTGGCGGAACCAATCTAGGGCTCCGACAGAGCTATTTTGCCGGGGACACTTCCCTCCGGGAGGGGGAAATCGTCACCATCGTCATCACCATCGATCCTCTCATCGGGAGGGCGTCCATCTCCATCGACATCTTCACCAGCACCATCTCCTCTCAAACCCTAGTTCATCTCTTGTATCCAATCTCTGTATCAAAACCTCAGATAGGTGCCTGTGGGTTGCTAGTAGTGTCGATTACTCTTTGTAGTTGATGCTAGTTGGTTTATTCGGTGGAAGATCATATGTCAGATCCTTTATGCATATTAATATCCCTCTGATTATGAACATGAATATGATTTGTGAGTAGTTACGTTTGTTCCTGAGGACATGGGAGAAGTCTTGCTATAAGTAGTCATGTGAATTTGGTATTCGTTCGATATTTTGATGAGATGTATGTTGTCTTTGCTCTAGTGGTGTCATGTGAACGTCGACTACATGACACTTCACCATTGCTTAAACCCTGGTTTATGAGCTGCTTCATAAGGGGCTGATTTGGATCCATATGTTTCATGCTATGGTTAGGTTTACCTTAATACTTCTTTTTTAGTTGCGGATGCTTGCAATAGAGGTTAATCATAAGTGGGATGCTTGTCCAAGTAAGGGCAGTACCCAAGCACCGGTCCACCCACATACCAAATTATCAAAGTAACGAACGCGAATCATATGAGCATGATGAAAACTAGCTTGACGATAATTCCCATATGTCCTCGGGAGCGCTTTCCTTTATATAAGAGTTTGTACAGGCTTGTCCTTTGCTACAAAAAGGATTGGTCCATATTGCCGCACCTTATTTACTTTTACTACTTGTTACTCGTTACAAATTATCTTATCACAAAACTATCTCTTACTGATAATTTCATTGCTGGCAGAGAATACCTTACTGAAAACTGCCTATCATTTCCTTCTTCTCCTCGTTGGGTTCGACACTCTTACTTATCGAAAGGACTACGATAGATCCCCTACACTTGTGGGTCATCAAGACTCTTTTATAGCGTCATTTCCGGGGAGAGAAGCGCCTTTGGTAAGTGGAATTTGGTAAGGAAAAATTTATATAGTGTGCTGAAATATACTGTTACTGGTTACTATGGAACATAATCCTTCGAGGGGCTTGTTCGGGGTATCTTCACCCCGACCAGTAGAGCAAAGTGTTGCTCCTCAACCTACTGAACCTACTAAAAATGTTTACTTTGAAATTCCTTCGGGTATGATAGAGAAACTGCTAGCTAATCCCTTACAGGAGATGGAACATTGCATCCTGATTTGCACCTAATCTATGTGGATGAAGTTTGTGGATTATTTAAGCTTGCAGGTATGCCCGAGGATGTGATCAAGAAGAAGTTCTTCTGTTTATCTTTGAAGGGAAAGGCATTGGCATGGTTTAGGCTATGCGATGATATTGGATCCTGGAACTACAACCGGTTGAAATTGGAATTTCATCAGAAGTTCTATCCTATGCATTAGGTTCATCGTGATCGTAATTATATATATAATTTTTGGCCTCGCGAAGGAGAAAGTATCGCTCAAGCTTGGGGGAGGCTTAAGTCAATTTTATATTCATGCCCCAATCATGAGCTTTCAAGAGAAATTATTATTCAAAAAAATTATGCTCGGCTTTCTCTCGATAATCGCTCCATGCTCGATACTTCTTGCATTGGTTCTTTTATGATGAAGACTATTGAATTCAAATGGAATTTATTGGAAATAATTAAATGCAACTCCGAAGATTGGTATCTCGACGAAGGTAAGGAGTCAGGTATAACACCTAAGTTTGATTGTGTTAAATGTTTTATGGATACCGATGTTTTCCGTGATTTTAGCACTAAATATGGACTTGACTATGAGATAGTAGCTTCTTTTTGTGAATCATTTTCTAATCATGTTGATCTACCTAAAGAGAAGTGGTTTAAATATCATCCTCCCATTGAAGTAAAAGTAGTTGAACCTGTTAGAGTTGAAGAAAAGACTATCACTTATAATGTTGATCCTATTGTTCCTACTGCTTATATTGAGAAACCACCCTTCCCTGTTAGAATAAAGGATCATGCTAAAGCTTCATCTGTTGTTCGTATGAGTAATACTAGAACACCTACACCCTCTGAGCAAATTAAAGTTGAACCTAGTGTTGCTATGGTTAAGGATCTCTTGGTCAATAATATTGATGGACATGTTATTTACTTCTATGATGAAGCTGCTAGAATTGCTAGACCCGATACTAAAAATAAACATAGACCTGTTGTAGGCATGCATGTTATTTCTGTTAAAATAGGAGATCATTGCTATCATGGCTTATGTGACATGGGTGCTAGTGCTAGTGCAATACCTCATTCCTTATACGAATAAATTACGCACGATATTGCACCTGCTCAGCTAGAAGGTATTGATGTTACAATTAAGCTTGCCAATAGAGACACTATTTCACCAGTTGGGATTGTTAGAGATGTTGAAGTCTTGTGTGGGAAAGTTAAATACCCTGCTGATTTTCTTGTTCTTGGTTCCCCACAAGATGACTTTTGCCCCATTATATTTGGTAGACCCTTTTTGAATACTGTTAATGCTAAGATAGACTACAAAAGGATGTTGTTACTATTGGTTTAGGGGATATGTCTCATGATTTTAACTTTGCTAAATTTCGTAGACAACCCCATGATAAAGAATTGCCTAGTAAGGATGAAATTATTCGTCTTGCTTCTATTGCCGTGCCTCCTAACGACCCTTTAGAACAATATATCTATTAGACCATGAAAATGATATATATATATATATATATATATATATATATATATATATATATATATATGAATGAGAGAAGGGAAATAGATGAAATATTCTTTAAACAGGGACCTTTTTTGAAACACAACTTGCCTTTTGAAATTCTAGGGGATCCTCCTCCACCCAAGGGAGATCCCGTGTTTGAGCTCAAACCATTACCTGATACTCTTAAATATGCTTATCTTGATGAAAATAAGATATATCATGTTATTATTAGTGCTAACCTTTCAGAGCAAGAAGAAGAGAAATTATTGAAAACTCTGAAGAAGCACCGTCCTGCTATTGGATATACTCTTGACGATCTTAAGGGCATTAGTACCACTCTATGCCAACACAAAATAAAATTGGAGAAGGACGCCAAACCGGTTGTTGATCACCAACGATGGTTAAATCCTAGGATGAAAGAAGTGGTAAGGAAAGAAATACTAAAGCTTCTAGAGGCAGGTATAACTTATCCAATTGCTGATAGTCAGTGGGTAAGTCCTTCCCATTGTGTCCCTAAGAAGGGAGGTATTACTGTTGTTCCTAATGATAAAGATGAATTGATCCCACAAAGAATTGTTATAGGTTATAGAATGGTAATTGATTTCCGTAAATTAAATAAAGCTACTAAGAAGGATCATTACCCTTTACCTTTTATCGATCAAATGCTAGAAAGATTATCCAAACATACTCAATTTTTGCTTTCTAGATGGCTATTCTGGTTTCTCTCAAATACGTGTGTCAAAAGAGGATCAACAAAAGACCACTTTTATTTGCCCTTTCGGTACCTTTGCTTATAGACATATACCTTTTGGTTTATGTAATGCACCTAATACCTTTCAAAGATGCATGATGGCTATATTCTCTGGTTTTTGTGAAAAGATTGTTGAGGTTTTCATGGATGATTTTTCCGTTTATGGAACTTCTTTTGATAGTTGCTTGAGCTACCTTGATCGAGTTTTGCAGAGATGTGAAGAAACTAATCTTGTCTTGAATTGGAAAAAGTGCCACTTTATGGTTAATGAAGGTATTGTCTTGGAACATAAAATTTCTGAAAGAGGTATTGAAGTTGATAAAGCTAAAGTTGATGCTATTGAAAAGATGTCGTGTCCCAAGCACATCAAAGGTATAAGAAGTTTCCTTGGTCATGTCGGGTTCTATAGGAGGTTCATCAAGGACTTCTCAAAAATCTCTAGGCCTCTGACTAACCTCTTACAAAAAGATGTTCCTTTTGTTTTTGATGATGATTGTGTAGAAGCATTTGAAATACTTAAGAAAGCATTGATTTCTGCACCTATTGTCCAGCCTCCTGACTGGAATTTACCCTTTGAAATTATGTGCGATGCTAGTGATTATGCTGTAGGTGATGTTCTAGGACAAAGAGTTGATAAGAAATTAAATGTTATCCAATATGCTAGTAAAACTCTAGACAGTGCCCAGAGAAATTATGCTACTACTGAAAAAGAATTTTTAACAGTTGTATTTGCTTGTGATAAGTTCATGCCTTATATTGTTGATTCTAAAGTAACTGTTCCCACTGATCATGATGCTATTAAATATCTTATGGAAAAGAAACATGCTAAACCTATACTTATTAGATGGGTTCTCTTGCTACAAGAATTTGATTTGCATATTACTGATAGAAAGGGAGTTGAGAACCCCGTTGCAGACAACTTGTCTAGGTTAGAGAATATTCTTGATGACCCACTACCTATTGATGATAGCTTTCCTGATGAACAATTAGTTGTCATAAATGCTTCTCGTACTGCTCCATGGTATGTTGATTATGCTAATTACATCGTCGCTAAATTTATACCACCTAGTTTCACATACCAGCAGAAGAAAAAGATTTTCTATGATTTAAGACATTACTTCTGGGATGACCCACACCTTTATAAAGAAGGTGTGGATGGTATTATTAGACATTGTGTACTTGAGCATGAACAGGAACAAATCTACGCAAGTGTCACTCCGAGGCTTACGGAGGACACCATGTTGGAGATAGAACTGCACATAAGGTATTGCAATCTGGTTTTTATTGGCCTACTCTCTTCAAGGATGCCCGTAAGTTTTTCTTGTCTTGTGATGAATGTCCAAGAATTGGTAATATTAGTAGATGTCAAGAAATTCCTATGAACTATTCACTTGTTATTGAACCATTTGATGTCTGGGGCTTTGATTAGATGGGACCGTTTCCTTCCTCTAATGGGTATACACATATTTTGGTTGCTGTTGATTACGTTAATAAGTGGGTAGAAGCTATTTCAACTAGTATTGTTGATCATAACACCTCTATTAAGATGCTTAGAGAAGTTACTTTTCCGAGGTTTGGAGTCCCTAGATACTTAATGACTGGTGGTGGTTCACATTTTATTCATGGTGCTTTCCGCAAAATGCTTGCTAAGTATGATGTTAATCATAGAGTTGCATCCCCTTACCACCCATAGTCTAGTGGTCAAGTAGAACTGAGTAACAGAGAGCTAAAATTAATTTTGCAAAAGACTATTAATAGATCTAGAAAGAATTGGTCCAAGAAACTTGATGATGCATTATGGGCCTATAGAGCTGCATATAAAAATCATATCGGTATGTCTCCGTATAAAATGGTTTATGGAAAAGCATGTCACTTACCGCTTGAACTAGAACATAAGGCATATTGGTCCATTAAAGAGCTCAACTATGATTTCAAACTTGCCGATGAGAAGAGGTTATTTGACATTAGCTCGCTTGATGAATGGAGAACCCAAGCCTATGAAAATGCCAAACTGTTTAAAGAAAAAGTTAAAAGATGGCATGACAAAAGGATACAAAAGCGTGAGTTTAATGTAGGTGACCATGTTTTGCTATACAACTCTCGTTTAAGATTTTTTGCAGGAAAACTTCTCTCTAAATGGGAAGGTCTTTATATTATCGAGGAGGTCTATTGTTCCGGTGCCATAAAAATCAACAACTTTGAAGGCACAAATCCGAAGGTGGTGAACGGTCAAAGAATCAAACATTATATATCAGGTAAGCCCATAAATGTTGAAACCAATGTTATTGAAACCATAAACCCGGAGGAATACATAAGGGACACTTTCTAGAATGATTCAGACTCTGAAAAGGAAGAGGTATGTGGTACGGTAACTAAACCAACTCCAAAATAGTTCTAATGGCAATTTTTCTCCGTTTTGGAATATTTAAGAAAATAGGAAAATACGAAGTAGTCCGAATGGGACACGAGGCGTCCATGAGGGTGGAGGGCGCGCCCCTTGTCTCGTGGGCACCTCGTGTGCCCTCCGGACTCCGTTTTCTTGCACGATACTTCTTTTGGTCGGTAAAAAATCATTATATAACCTCCCGAAGGTTTTGACCACGACACCACGACAAAATCCTCTGTTTTTGTTTCGAGCTGTCTCTGTCGCAGATTAGAGCAATATGTCGTCTCAGGATTCGGAGGGAGAAACCTATGTGGCTAATTACCTTGCAGACCCTAAGGTCTACGGGGACTTGGAGCATTGTGGGTGGACCACGGAGGAAGAACAAGACTATGATCTTAGGGGAAAGGAGGAGACGAGCTCAGATGAAGATGAAGTCCCATTACCTCAACCTGGGGACATGCATGTGGAGTTAAAAAAGTCAAGCCACCGTGAGAGAGCAAAGAAACCTAAGATCGAGTTTATTCCTTTTCGCCTCTTGTAGGAGAACAAACAGGAACTATGCAAAAAGATATTAAGTCTTGAGTAGGAGATCTATGACCTAAGGGAGAAAAATCCTATCCTCAAGCGCAAATTAAGGAAGAAGCCTACATCATCAACAACTCCATCATCACCACCTCCGAAGAAAGAGACATAATCACATGGGTATGGGCACTCCCCTTGGCAACTGCCAAGCTTGGGGGAGGTGCCCCGGTATCGTATCACCATCACACCTCTATCTTTACCGTTTTTCTTAGTTCGATCCTTTTGGTAATATCTTGATCTAGTAGAATAAAGTTTAGTATGATCTAGTTGTGAGCTTTGCTTTACGATCCTTATCTATGTAATCGAGTCCGTGAGCTATATATATTAAAGATTAGTTTTGAGTCAATGGCTTGATTACCTCACTATGATCATGAGGGAATAAAGGAAAGTATAAAAAGAAATAAAGAGATCATATTGATATTATGGAAAGTAATGACTTCACATATAAGGAGTATGTTGAATACAAATTGTTGAAAGTTGACAAACATAGTTTTGGTCATCGTTGCAATTAATAGGAAGTAATAAAGAAAGAGAGGTTTTCACGTATAAATATACTATCTTGGACATCTTTTATGATTGTGAGCACTCATTAAAATATGACATGCTAAAGAGTTGATGTTGGACAAAGAAGACAACGTAATGGGTTGTTTTCTTATATCTGAAATAAAGTATATTGTCATGGATCATCCAACATGTTGAGCTTGCCTTTCCACCTCATGCTAGACAAACTCCTTGAACCAAGTAGAGATACTACTTGTGCTTCCAAACATCCTTAAACCCAGTTTTGCCATGAGAGTCCACCATATCTACCTATGGATTGAGTAAGATCCTTCAAGTAAGTTGTCATTGTTGCAACTCTCTAAATATGTATGATCTATTAGTGTGGAGAAAATATACTTTATACGATCTTGTGATATGGAAGCAATAAAGAGACGGATTGCATAATAAAGGTCCATATCACAAATGGCAATATAAAGTGACATTCTTTTGCGCTAAGATTTTGTACATCCAACCATAAAAGCACATGACAACCTCTGCTTCCCTCTGCGAAGGGCCTATCTATTGTTCTTACCGTATGCAAGAGTCATGGTGATCTTCACCTTTCCTTTTTACATTTTATCCTTTGGCAAGCACATTGTGTTGGAAAGATCCTGACATATATACCCAATTGGATGTAAGCTATCATGAACTATTAGTGTTGACATTATCCTTGAGGTCAAAGGTTGGGAGGCAACACTATAAGCCCCTATCTTTCTCTGTGTCCGATTAAAACTCCATACCCATAAGTATTGCGTGAGTGTTAGAAATTGTGAAAGACTAAGTGATAGTTGTGTGTGTGGACTTGTTGAAAAGCTCTTATATTGAATCTTTCTGATATTAAGATAAATTGCAATTGCTTCAGTGACTGAGATCATAGTTTGTTAGTTTTCAATGAAGTTTCTGATTCATACTTGACATTGTGAATTGATTGTTACTTTAACATAAGAGATCATTTGGCAATATATATATGCTGCTATTATAAGAATGATAATGATGCCCTCATGTCCGTATTTTATTTTTTCGACACCTCTATCTCTAAACACGTGGACATATTTTTCGATAACGGTTTCCGCTTGAGGACAAGCGAGGTCTAAGCTTGGGGAGTTGATACGCCCATTTTGCATCATGCTTTATATTGATGTTTATTGCATTATGGGCTGTTATTACACATTATGTCACAATACTTATGCCTTTTCTCTCTTATTTTACAAGGTTTACATGAAGAGGGAGAATGCCGACAGCTGGAATTCTGAGCTGGAAAAGGAGCAAATATTGGAGACCTATTCCGCACAACTCAAAAAGCCATGAAACTCAACGAAAGTCAGTTTTGGAAAATATAAAAAATATCGGGCGAAGAAAGCACTAGAGGGGGCCCACCCACCGTCCACAAGGGTGGGGGGCGCGCCCTACCCCCCTAGGCGCGCCCCCTGTCTCGTGGGCCACCTGGCAGCCCCCCGATGCCCATCTTCTGGTATAAGGTGTCTTCTTCCCTGGAAAAAAATCAGAAGGAGGTTTTCGGGACGAAGCGCCGCCGTCTCGAGGCGTAACCTTGGCGGAACCAATCTAGGGCTCCGGCAGAGTTGTTCTGCTGGGGACACTTCCCTCCGGGAGGGGGAAATCATCACCATCGTCATCACCATAGATCCTCTCATCGGGAGGGGGTCCATCTCCATCAACATCTTCACCAGCATCATCTCCTCTCAAACCCTAGTTCATCTCTTGTATCCAATCTCTGTATCAAAACCTCAGATTAGTACCTGTGGGTTGCTAGTAGTGTTGATTACTCCTTGTAGTTGATGCTAGTTGGTTTATTCGATGGAAGATCATATGTTCAGATCCTTTATGCATATTAATATCCCTCTGATTATGAACATGAATATGATTTGTGAGTAGTTACGTTTGTTCCTGAGGACATGGGAGAAGTCTTGCTATAAGTAGTCATGTGAATTTGGTATTCGTTCGATATTTTGATGAGATGTATGTTGTCTTTCCTCTAGTGGTGTTATGTGAACGTCGAGTACATGACACTTCACCATTGTTTGGGCCTAGAGGAAGGCATTGGGAAGTAATAAGTAGATGATGGGTTGCTAGAGTGACATAAGCTTAAACCCTAGTTTATGCGTTGTTTCGTAAGGGGCTGATTTGGATCCATATGTTTCATGCTATGGTTAGGTTTACCTTAATACTTCTTTTGTAGTTGCGGATGCTTGCAATAGAGGATAATAATAAGTGGGATGCTTGTCCAAGTAAGGGAAGTACCCAAGCACCGGTCCACCCACATACCAAATTATCAAAGTAACGAACTCGAATCATATGAGCGTGATGAAAACTAGCTTGACGATAATTCCCATGTGTCCTCGGGAACGCTTTCCTTTATATAAGAGTTTGTCCAGACTTGTACTTTGCTACAAAAAAGGATTGGGCCATATTGTTGCACCTTATTTACTTTTACTACTTGTTACTCGTTACAAATTATCTTATCACAAAATTATCTCTTACCGATAATTTCGGTGCTTGCAGAGAATACCTTACTAAAAACTGCCTATCATTTCCTTTTGCTCCTCGTTGGGTTCGACACTGTTACTTACCGAAAGGACTACGATAGATCCCTACACTTGTGGGTCATCACACCTTCTCTCTTTTTCTCTCATTTTTTTTTATTTTTTTATCTGGGCCTTTTCTCTTTTTATGGCGTATTTCTCCCCTTTTTTCGCTCGGAGTCTCATCCCGACTTGTGGGGGACTCATAGTCTCCATCATCTATAGCGACCACGATCCGAATGGACAGAAGTCTCTGTGTTTCTGTGTCATCCCTAGATCGGTAATGCTAACACACACAATACTTGAAGGATTTATAACAGAGTGGCAATCACACACTTATTACATCGAATGTCTCAAAAGAGAACTTGTTACAAAAGTCTATGGCATTAGGCCATCTAACAAAATAACATCGGAAGGCTTGGAAGATAAGTGAGTCCATCAACTCCAACGGCATAGCTGAGTGCACGACAAACGACCTAGCGCACCTTACTCTTCTTCTGAAAAGTCTGCAACGTAACATGTTGCAGCCCGAAACGGGTCAGCACATGGAATATACTGGCAAGATAACACAGTAGAGCAAGTAACTGAAATAAAGGCTAACACTATATGCATATTTGGCTGGTGGAGGCTCTAACGTAAAGTTTTTTGCATAAAGCCAATTTTCCCCTACAACAAAGGAATAACTTTTATTTTAACTATCATGGTAGTTGAAACATCATTGAGAAGGTACCTCCAACTCAATCCCAATTAAAGTAGTCATCATTAACCCAACAAATTAATTTTAGAGTGATGAGATCAACCAATAAATCAAGTACCAGATACTCAAGATGTCCATAACTGGGGGCACGGCTAATCATCATTAGTTTGTACACTCTGCAAAGGTTTGTGCACTTTTCCCCACAAGACTGGATCTCCTCCGTTGGATTTCTCGCACTGCATGGTGTTTGAGAAACGGATGACCGAGACACATTCTTTCAGAAGCATTTACTCTTTACCCCGGGTGGACTCATACACCTACTTTCCCCTACATCAGCTAGTCCACCATTGAAAGAGCTCACACAACTTACTCATACCATGCCAGAGCCCATAATGGCATTGTGGCTGCACACAGAAGTTTGTAGCATGAATAGTCTTATGATCCCTTTGAGCCTGGGTGTCATTCCATAGGATAATCACACGGTTCCTCTGGGATTTCCTAGGACAACACTGGATTCTCCAGGTGCCCTACAACCAATCCAACCAGATGTGTATTCAAGTAGCCACCTTAAGTTGAACCATTAATTAACAACTCACATCTGTCATGGATACTCTCAAACCCAATCCACGTTTACGAGCATAGCATGGCAACCTAAGCATAACATAGAAGTAACTCGCAGGGGTTTGAAAATAATGCAGGTAATAGGTTCTACCTCAATCTATTTCCCAGACCCACAAGTTAAGAGATCCTACTCATGCAATGTGTGAGGGTTTGACCTAATGCATACAAACTGGGTAATAAGGGGTATGATCAAAGTGTTACTTGCCTTGCTGATGATTCGTAAAACCTAGGGACTCGTAGTAGCACGCTTCGCACTCCGGGAATTCTATCGCAAACAAACAATAGCATACATAAGCAATCAAGCAAATATGCACACGTAAAACTCCGAATAAGAAGATCTAACCAGAAGTTCAACTTAAGAACTCTGGTTTGCAAAAAGAAACAAATCAAACGGAGCAAGGAAACTCAAACTGCGAAAGAAACAAGATCTGTTTACTAGATTGACCTAAAGTCAAATTTTATAGTAGCAAAACCTTGTTCAAGTTGGTTAAACGGAAAGAGGGCTTCGAGACGAAGATCTGGGCGCTTGAATCACCTAATTCCGACTTTCGAGCGAAAAGAAAAACTAAAAAAATATCATGGTAGAAATCGCGATCGATAATAATCGCGGGAAAACCTTGAAAAGGAAAAACGGACGAACAGGCTAACGAACGAACGTTTGTTGTGCGTGACTAACGGGCGAACAACGTTTGTTAAAACGAACGTACGGACGAACATCCGCTATTTAACTAAACCAAAAAAACGAACCGATCTATATAAAAAAAAGATATAGGGTTTCTAAAAAAACAGAATGGTTTTTAGAAAAAACCGGTGGCTACCTCGGCGGCGGTGAACTCCGGCGGCGGCGGCTAGGGCGGCGAGGCGGAGTGGAGCGGGGTGCGGCGCTGCGGCGGTGGGGCAGCAGGTGGCGGTGGCGGCTGTTGGCGGCGGGGTTGGGGCGGCGAGAGGGGGCGGGGGTGGCGGCTTATAAAGGCACGAGGGAGGGTCAGGCCAGGGGGGTCTTTCTTGGGGGAGGGGCAAGGCGGCAGCGGTGCCGAATCGGCCACGGCGGGCGGCGTGCGAGGGGCGGACTCCGGTCAGAGTCGGAGGAGGCGGCGGCGCTGGGCCGGCTGGGCTTCGGCCCAGTCGGTCCGAACCCTTTTTTTAAACGGTCCTGACGCAGAAAAACACAAAAATTAAATCCTAAATGGAGACGAAAAATTCCGAAATAAATTTTCACCGTCTTCTAGTCATATTTAGGACAAAGTGAACATTTTTCTCGGACCTAAATGCAATTTTGAAAAACGCGCATTTTTCTATGCAAATAAAATCACAAATAAATCCGAATAAAAACCAAAAGTGATTTTAATATTTTTCCTCCAATATTTCTTTTATTTTGGAGAAGTCATATTATCTCCGCTCATATATTTTATTAAGAATTTTTTTAGGAGAGAAATACTATTAAAACCAAAGTGATCCCCTTACCGGTATTTGAGAAGACTCAAATACGAAAACGGTAAAATCCCCAACTCTCTCCGTGGGTCCTTGAGTTGCTTAGAATTTTCGAGGATCGCGAGCACACAAATGCAATAAAATATGCAATGCAATATGATCTATGTATGACATTCCAAATTGAAAATCTGGGGTGTTACAAACCTACCCCGCTTAGAATGAATCTCGCCCTCGAGATTCGGTTGGGCTAGAGAATAGGTGTGGGTGGTCCTTGCGTAGATCGTCCTCTCATTCCCAGGTGGCTTCATCTTTGTTGTGGTGACTCCACTGAACTTTGCAACACTTGGTAACTTTGTTGCGGGTGACTCTGCTCGCAAACTCAAGGATCTTGACGGGTTTCTCCTCGTAAGTCAGATCACTATCCAACTGAATTGCTTCCAGGGGTACTATGTCTCTTAAAGGAATATCGGCCATCTCTGCATGGCACTTCTTAAGCTGAGAAACGTGAAACACGTCGTGAACTCCTGATAATCCTTCAGGTAACTCCAACTTGTAGGCAACCTCTCCCATGCGTTCCAAAACATGGCACAGTCCCACAAATATCGAGGCTAACTTTCCCTTAACTCCAAAATGTTTAACTCCTCGCAGAGGCGACACTCTCAGGTACGCTCTGTCTTCGATTTCATAGACTACTTCCTTGCGTTTCAAGTCCGCATAGCTCTTCTGCCTGGACTGAGCTACCTTCAGTCTATCTCGAATCAGCTTAACCTTCTCTTCTGACTCTTTAATCAGATCTGGTCCAAATAACTGACGGTCTCCGACTTCATCCCACATCAACGGTGTTCGACATCTCCTCCCGTACAATGCCTCAAATGGTGCCATCTTGAAACTGGCCTGGTAACTATTGTTGTACAAGAACTCCGCATAAGGCAAGTTGTTGTCCCAACTGGATCCATAATCTAGCGCACAAGCTCTCAACATGTCCTCCAGAATCTGATTGACTCTCTCGGTCTGTCCATCAGTCTGCCGGTGAAAAGCTGTACTGAATTCTATCCTGGTTCCCAAAGTCTGGTGTAGCTGATGCCAAAACTTTGAGGTAAGCTGTGTTGCTCTATCTAATACAATGGTCCTCGGAACTCCGTGCAGACATACGATCCTGGTCATGTATATCTTGGCCAACTTCGCACTGGTATAAGTGGTTTTCACGGGGATAAGTGGGCTACTTTGGTCAAGCGATCCACTACTACCCAGATTGAGTCATAACCCGATCTGGTCCTGGGCAATCCGGTGATAAAGTCCATGCCAAGCTTGTCCCACTTCCATTCGGGTATCAGCATAGGCTGTAGTAATCCTGCTGGCTTCTGATGTTCCGCCTTTACTCTCTGGCATACATCACATACCGCTACATACTCCGCAATATCCTTCTTCATTCCCGTCCACCAGAAACGTTCCTTCAAGTCTAGATACATCTTAGTGTTTCCGGGGTGTATCGAGTATGGTGAATCATGTGCTTCCTGTAATATCAACTTCCTGATCTCGGCGTCATTGGGCACATAGATTCGGTCTTCAAACCATAAGGTGTCGTGTTCGTCCTCACGAAAACCCTTGGCTTTTCCTTTACTCATCTTCTCCTTTATCTCGGAAATCTCTTTGTCATCCTTCTGGGCTTCTCGTATCTTTTCCAACAATGTTGACTGAACCTCCAATGTTGCAACAAAACCTCTAGGAACTATCTCCAAACGAAGCTCCCTAAGATCTTCTGCTAACTCCTTTGGCAATCCTCCCTTCACTAGGGTATTTGCATAACTCTTCTGGCTCAAAGCGTCTGCCACGACATTGGCCTTTCCTAGATGATAGTGCAGCTTCATATCATAATCCTTTATGAGCTCCAACCATCTCCTCTATCTGAGGTTCAGCTCCTTCTGAGTTAAAATGTACTTCAAACTCTTGTGATCAATGTACACATCACAACAATTTCTAATAAGGAAATGTCTCCAGGTTTTGAGCGCATGCACAACTGCTGCTAGCTCCAAATCATGCGTAGCATAATTCAACTCGTGCGGTCCAAGTTGACGAGATGCATAAGAAACAAATCTTTCGTCCTGCATGAGTACTCCTCCAAGTCCTAAGCGTGAAGCGTCGCAATACACTTGGAAATCCTTGCGTATATCTGGCAAGATCAGCATTGGGGTTGTCGTCAAACGTTTCTTCAACTCCTGAAACTTTCTTCGCACTCTTCAGTCCAATGAAACTTTGTGTCCTTCTTCAACAATGCCGTCATAGGCTTTGCAATCTTGGAGAAATTCTCTATAAATCTCCGACAATATCCCGCGAGTCCAAGAAAACTGCGGATCTCTCCAACTGAAGTGGGTGCCAACCACTTAGTGACTGCCTGTACCTTGACATGATCCATTGCTATACCTTCTCCTGATATAATATGCCCTAAGAATTCAACTTCCTTCAACCAAAACTCACATTTGCTGAACTTGGCATATAACTGATGTTCTCTGAGCTTCTCAAGAACCAAACACAAATGCTCCTCGTGTTCCTCTTCGTTCTTCGAGTACACCAAGATATCATCGATGAATACCACGACAAACTTATCCAAGAACTCCATGAACACCTTATTCATCATACTCATGAAATAGGCAGGGGCGTTAGTCAATCCAAATGACATAACCGTATACTCATATAGCCCATACCTTGTGGTGAAGGCTGTCTTAGGTATATCCTTCTCTCGGATCTTCAACTGGTGGTATCCTGATCGTAGACCGATCTTGGAGAATACTTTAGCTCCTTGAAATTGGTCAAACAAATCATTGATCATCGGCAGTGGGTACTTATTCTTAATCGTCACTTCATTCAGTGCCCGATAATCAACGACCATTCTTAAAGATCCATCCTTCTTCTCGACCAAGAGCACATGGGATCCCTAAGGTGATGAACTTCGTCGAATAAATCCTTTCTCCAATAACTCCTTAATCTTCTTCTTGATCTCCCCCAGATCACTTGCTGGCATTCGGTACGGTCTCTTCGATATTGGTCCGATGCCACGAAATAGCTTTATCAGAAACTCAATATCCCTATCCGGCAGCATGCCTGGTAGCTCCTCTGGAAATACATCCGGATAATCCCTTACTATGGGCACTTCCTCCTGAACAACCCTCGAGAGAGAATTTACTTGTGTCCTCCTAGGCGAATGCCTAGATACATACTTGATCCTTTTTCCCTCCGGGGTGGTAAGAAAAATTGACTTACTAGCACAATCGGTGTTTCCTCCATACATCGATAGCCAATCCATACCTAGTATCACATCCAATTCTTGTGAGTCCAAAACTATCAGGTCTGAGGGAAAAACATGGCGTCCAATGGTCAATGGCATCTGAAAACATCCTTGATTTACCATGTATTCCGCTCCGGGTGAACTTACTAACATGGGGGTCATAAGGACTTTGGTGGGCAACTTATGTCTATTTACTAATCCCCTTGAAATGTATGAATGCGATGCACCAGTATCGAAAAGAACTACTGTGGTAAATGACTTAACCAAAAACTTACCGACAACTGCATCTGGTTGCTCTTCAACTTCCTCCACGGTCACGTGGTTCACTTGTCCTTTGTTGAAAGGGTTGGCCTTCTTCCAGGCGCTTCCATTGCCATTCCCATTCTTAGCTTCAGGGCACTCCGTGGCATAGTGTCCATTCTTCCCGGACTTGAAACATGTAACATGACTTAAATCCCTCTTGGCGGGTGTGGACGGAGTGGAGCGGTTCTGATTATTGCTTGCTCCATTCACATTCCCATTCTTGGAGCCATTGTGGTTATGAGAACTTCCTCCATTATGGGTGTGGCCTCCATGGTTATGGGTGTATCCTCCCGAGTTCGGGGTGAAACGGGGCTTCTGCTGGGCTCCAGAATTATTCCTTCCTTGTCCATACTTCCTCTTGAGGCTCTCTATCTGCTGCCGCTTCCCTTCAGTCATAAGAGCCTTGTCTACCAACTCCTGATAGTTGTTGAAGGTTGCCACCATCAACTATATGCTCATCTTATCATTCAGCCCTTCCATAAACTTCTCTTGCCTCGCGGCATCTGTGGCCACATCATCCGGGGCATAACGAGATAGAGTGCTAAACTCATCTACGTACTAATCCACAATACGATTTCCTTGGTGCAAGTTGCGAAAATCTCGCTTCTTCATGCTCCAATTGAGACATGGGAAGTGCGAAAAGCTTGCTGAAACTGATACCAAGTGACATTGGTTACAGGGAAAGTGGTGTGTAATTCTCCCACCATACCGCTGCTGGTCCAGCCAACTGATGTGCGGCAAAAAGGACCTTCTCAGCATCTGTGCAATTTGCGGTGGTCAAATCCCTTCCAATCTTGCGTAGCCAGTCATCAACAACTATTGGTTCAATGCTGCTAGAAAACACCGGTGGTTGCAACCTTAGGAAACGTGTCAGGTTGTCCATGGGTGGTGGTGGCGGAGGGTTGTTGTTGTTGTTCTGCTTGTTCTGGACAAGAAGTTACATCAAGGTGTTCTGCTGCTGGATCAACTGAGTGAGCTCAGGGGGAAACTGAAATCCGGGCTCACGTCTCGAAGGCATCTGATGGGTGTAGAGGGAAGAGATTAGAATAGAAATGAGGCCCAGGGGAAAATTCACTACCCATATGCACATGTGACAAACACAATCATATCACACCAATCAATTTCAAGCAAGGGCATACAAAGATTCTAACTAACGTTACAAAAGTGCTCAAGATTCTACTTTATGGGGGAAACAGTACTAGTCATAGGGTGGTCATCTAGAAATTTTGATCGGCAGAAGATTCCATGATGTCTGCTCCAGCTTCGTCTTCATAGTCATCATCACTATCATTGGGGTCTGAGTCGGTGTCGTCGATGATGATGTAGTTCTCAGAACGAATCTCCTTGGGTTCTTCTTCTTCTTCTTCTCCTGGTGCTGGATCTCCCATGAATACTCCTAGCTTCCTTGTCAGGCCGTCATTCTTCTCCACAAGTATTGTCATCTCCTCCTCGTATCCGTCGTGTGTAGACTTGAGTTCTTCTTCTAGCTCCAAGTTCTTGGTTAGCGCCTTCTTCAACTCTATCATCCCTGCGCACATCTGGTGCTCCTATCGTCGAATGTGCTGATTTAACTCCTGGACGAATGCTGCAATGGACCTGTCCTTCCGAGTGCTAATGATGTCCCATTGCTCATCTTGGCGTCCACATATCTGGTAGATAGTGTCCTTCAGCTCCTGCTTGTAGACTTCTCCAATATGTCCCATGGTAATATGGGCTGCCATACTCTTTCCTAGGCTCCAGGTTGGTGCATCAAAAGAAAACTCTGTTGGCTCAGTGGATGGTGCGAATGTCCTCCCGGGAATTTGAACTTGAATATTCCATCGCTCCTCTTTTGGTAAAGTGGCGGTGTAGGTCCCGGTGAAGCTTGGTATTCCGATGTTCAGGTACCAGTGACTTCCTTCAAGTGTCGTCCAAAAGGCGTGTCTTCATCTGGTTGAGTGAACTTGTTCCTTGGGTCCACCATCCTAAAGAGTAGAAAATGGAGAGGAGTCAGAAGTGAGTAGAGAAGAGTGACCTAGGATTTATCTTAGTGGTCGTGTCCTACAGTCAGCATGTGCTCTGATACCATCTTCTAGCAACCACGATCCGAATGGACCGAAGTCTCTGTGTTTCTGTGTCATCCCTGGATCGGTAATGCTGACACACACAGTACTTGAATGATTTATAACAGAGTGGCAATCACACACTTATTACATCGAATGTCTCAAAAGAGAACATATTACAAAAGTCTATGGCATAAGGCCATCTAACAAAATAACAGCGGAAGGCTTGGAAGATAAGTGAGTCCATCAACTCCAACGGCATAGCTGAGTGCACGACAAACGACCTAGCGCACCTTACTCTTCTTCTGAAAAGTCTGCAACGTAACATGTTGTAGCCCAAAACGGGTCAGCACATGGAATATGCTGGCAAGATAACAAAGTAGAGCAAGTAACTAAAATAAAGGCTAACACTATATGCATATTTTGCTGGTGGAGGCTCTAAGGTTAAGGTTTTTGCATAAAGCCAATTCTTCCCTACAACAAAGAAATAACTTTTATTTTAACTATCATGGTAGTTGAAACATCATTGAGAAGGTACCTCCAACTCAATCCCAATTAAAGTACTCATCATTAACCCAACAAAATAATTTTAGAGTGATGAGATCAACCAATAATTCAAGTACCAGATACTCAAGATGTCCATCACTGGGGACACATCTAATCATGATTAGTTTGTACACTCTACAGATGTTTGCGCACTTTTCCCCACAAGACTCGATCTCCTCCGTTGGATTTCTCGCACTGCATGGTGTTTGTGAAACGGATGGCCGAGACACAGTCTTTCAGAAGCATTTACTCTTCACCCCGGGTGGACCCGTACACTTACTTTCCCCTACATCAGCTAGTCCACCACTGAAAGAGCTCACACAACTTACTAATACCATGCCAGAGCCCATAATGGCATTGTGGCTTCACACATAAATTTGTAGCATGAATAGTCTTATGATCCCTTTGAGCTTGGGTGGCATTCCATAGGATAATCACACGGTTCCTCCGGGATTTCCTAGGACAACACTGGATTCTCCAGGTACCCTACAACCAATCCACCCATATGTGTATTCAAGTAGCCACCTTAAGTTGAACCATTAATTAACAACTCACATTTGTCATGGATACTCTCAAACCCAATCCACGTCTACGAGCATAGCATGGAAACCTAAGCATAACGTAGAAGTAACTCCCAGGGGTTTGAAAATAATGCAGGTAATAGGTTCTACCTCAATCTACTTCCCAGACCCACAAGTTAAAAGATCCTACTCATGCAAAACCTAGGGACTCGTAGTAGCACGCTTTGCACTCCGAGAATCCTATCGCAAACAAACAATAGCATCCATAGCAATCAAGCAAAGATGCACAGGTAAAACTCCAAATAAGAGGATCTAACCAGAAAGTTCAACTTAAGAACTCCGTTTTGCAAAAAGAACCAAATTAAACGGAGCAACGAAACTCAAATTGCGAAAGAAACAAGATTCGTTTACTAGATTGACCTAAAGTCAAATTTTACAGTAGCAAAACCTTTTTCAAGTTGGTTAAACGGAAAGAGGGCTTAGAGACGAAGATCTGGGCGCTTGAATCGCCTGATTCCGACTTTCGAGAGAAAAGAAAAACTAAAAACAAGATCAGGATAGAAATCGCGATCGAAAATAATCGCGGGAAAACCCTGAAAAAGAAAAACGGACGAACAGGCTAACGAACGAACGTTCGTTGTCTGTGACTAATGGGCGAACAAAGTTCGTTAAAATGAATGTACGGACGAACGTCCTCTATTTAACTAATCCGAAAAGTCGAACCAATCTATAAAAAAAAAACAGATCTAGGGTTTCTACAAAAACCGAATAGTTTTTAGAAAAAAAAACAGCGGCTACCTCGACGGCGGTGAACTCCGGCGGCGGCGGCTAGGGCAGCGAGGCGGAGTGCGTTGGGGTGCGGCGCTGCGGTGGCTGCGGCGTTGGGCGGCGGCGGCAGGCGACGGCGGCGGGGCAGCAGACGACGGGGTTGGGGCGGCGAGAGGGGGCGGGGGTGGCGGCTTATAAAGGTCAAGGGGGTCTTGCTTGGGGGAGGGGGCAAGGCAGCGGCGGTGACCGAATCAGCCACGGCGGGCGGCGTGCGAGGGGCGGACTCTGGTCGGAGTCCGAGGAGGCGGCGGCGCTGGGCCGGCTGGGCTTCGGCCCAGTCGGTCCGAACCCTTTTTTTTAAACGGTCCTGATGCAGAAAACACAAAAATAAAATGCTAAACCAAGACAAAAAATTCCGAAATAAATTTGCACCGTCCTCTAATCATATTTAGGACAAAGTGAACATTTTTCCCGGACCTAAATGCAATTTTAAAAAACACACATTTTTCCTATGCAAATAAAATCACAAATTAATCCGAATAAAAACCAAAAGTGGTTTTAATATTTTTACTCCAATATTTATTTTTTATTTTGGAGAAGTCATATTATCTCCGCTCATATATTTTATTAGAAATAATTTTAGGAGAGAAAAACTATTAAAACCAAAGTCATCCCCGTACTGGTATTTGAGAAGACTCAAATACGAAAACGGTAAAATCCCCAACTCTCTCCGTGGGTCCTTGAGTTGCTTAGAATTTTTGAGGATCGCGAGCACACAAATGCAATAAAATATGCAATGCAATATGATCTATGTATAACATTCCAAATTGAAAATTTGGGATGTTACATCATCCTTTCCTCACATGGGACAATGCTCTAATAATAAAGATCATCACACTTTTATTTACTTACAACTCAAGAATTACAACTCGATACTTAGAACAAAATATGACTCTATATGAATGCCTCGGGAGGTGTACTGAGATGTGCAATGAATCAAGAGTGACATGTATGAAAGAATTATGAACGGTGGCTTTGCCACAAATACGATGTGAACTACATGATCATGCAAGGCAATATGACAATGATGGAGTGTTTCATAATAAACATAACGGTGGAAAGTTGCATGGCAATATATCTTGGAGTGTCTATGCAAATGCCACAATAGGTAGGTATGGTGGCTGTTTTGAGGAAGGTATATGGTGGGTATATGGTACCGGCGAAAGTTGCGCGATACTAGAGAGGCTACCAATGGTGGAAGGGTGAGAGTGCGTATAATACATGGACTCAACATTATTCATAAATAACTCATATACTTATTATGAAAATCTACAAGTTATAAAAACCAAGCACTACACGCATGCTCCTTGGGGAAGGGTTGGTAGGAGTTAACCATCACGTGATCCCGACCTCCACACAAAGGAAGACAATGCATAAATAAATCATGCTCCAACTTCATCACATAACGGTTCACCATACGTGCATGCTACGGGAATCACAAACTTTAACACAAGTATTCCTCAAATTCACAATTACTCTACTAGCATGACTCTAATATCACCATCCTCATATCTCAAAACAATCATCAAGCATCCAACATCTCATAGTATTCAATGCACTCTATATGGAAGTTTTTATTATACCCATCTTGGATGCCCATCTTGGATATGTTGTTCTAAAAGACTCTCAAAATAATATAAGCGAAACATGAGAGATCAATAATTTCTATAAAATAAAACCACCACCGTGCTCTAAAAAGATATAAGTGAAGCACTAGAGCAAAATTATCTAGCTCAAAAGATATAAGTGAAGCACATAGAGTATTCTTATAAATTCCGATTCAAATGTGTCTCTACCAAAAGGTGTGTAAAGCAAGTATGATTGTGGTAAACTAAAAATAAAGACTCAACTCATACAAGACGCTCCAAGCAAAACACATATCATGTGGTGAATAAAAATATAGTCTCAATTAAAGTTATCGATAAACGAAGACGAAAGAGGGGATGCCTTCCCGGGGCATCCCCAAGCTTAAGCTTTTGGTTGTCCTTGAATTTTACCTTGTGGTGCCTTGGGAATCCCCAAGCTTAGGCTCCTGCCACTCCTTATTCCATAGTCCATCAAATCCTTACCCAAAAACTTGAAAACTTCACAACACAAAACTTAACAGAAAATCTCGTGAGCTCCGTTAGTATAAGAAAACAAACCACCACTTTATGGTACTGTATTGAACTCATTCTTTATTTATATTGGTGTTAAACCTAATGTATTCCAACTTCTCTATGGTTCATACCCCCCGATACTACTCATAGATTCATCAAAATAAGCAAACAACAAACGAAAAATAGAATCTGTCAAAAACAGAACAGTCTATAGAAATCTATAACTTTCGAATACTTCTGTAACTCTAAAAATTCTGAAATAAATTGGTGGACGTGAGGAATTTTTATATTAATCATCAACAAAAAGAATCAACCTAAAATCACTCTCCAGTAAATAATGGCAGCTAATCTCGTGAGCGCAAAAGTTTCTGTTTTTTACAACAAGATCGCAAAGACTTCACCCAAGTCTTCCCAAATGTTCTACTTGGCACAAACACTAATTAAAACACAAAAAACACAATCATAGCAGTAGAATTATGAATTATTTATTACTAAACAGAAGCAAAAAAGCAAAGAAAATAAAATTGGGTTGCCTCCCAACAAGCACTATCGTTTAACGCCCCTAGCTAGGCATAAAAACAAGAATAGATCTAGGTATTATCATATTTGGTATGCAATCCATAAGTGGCTCTCATAATAGATTCATAAGGCAATTTAATTTAATTTCTAGGAAAGTGTTCCATTCCTTTCCTTAACGGAAATTGGAATCTAATATTTCCTTCTTTCATGTCAATAATTGCACCAATCGTTCTAAGGAAATGTCTACCAAGAATAATAGGAAATGTAGGATTGCAATCTATATCAAGAACGATGAAAGCTACGGGCACATAATTCCTATTTGCAACAATAAGAATATCATTAATCCTTCCCATAGGTTTCTTAATGGTGGAATCCGCAAGATGCAAACTTAAATAACAATCATCAAATTCACAAAACCTAACACATCACACAAAGTTTTTGGAACCATGGAAACACTAGCACCCAAATCACATAAAGCATAGCATTCATGATCTTTAATCTTAATTTTTATAGTAGGTTCCCACTCATCATAAAGTTTTCTAGGGATAGAAACTTCTAATTCAAGCTTTTCTTCATAAGATTGCATTAAAGCATCAACGATATGTTTAGTAAAAGCTTTATTTTGATTATAAGCATGAGGAGATTTTAACACGGATTGCAACAAGGAAATACAATCTATCAAGGAGCAATTATCATAATTAAATTCCTTGAAATCCAAAATAGTGTGTTCATTTCTATGTAAAGTTTTGACCTCTTCAATCCCACTATTATAAATTTTAGCATCAAGATCTAAAAACTCCGAATCATTGGGACACCTTTTAACTAAAGTTGACTCATCTCTAGTCCCATATTTATCAAGATTCATATTGGAAAACAAAGATTTAATGGGAGACACATCAATCACTTTTAGATCTTCATCATTATTATCATGAAAACTAGAAGAACATGCTTTCACAAAGCAATCTTTTGTAGCACGCATCCTAGCGGTTCTTTCTTTGCACTCATTAAGGCCTCGTTTGTTTCGTGTGGGTCGAAGGGGTTTTCAGGGGATTAACCCCGCGAGGCCCAGAATCCTCGCAAATACCCGTTGGCCCATTTGGTGCGCGTGATTTCGACGGCCCAACCCTCTTCATTCCCCTTCGATCCACTCGCTTCCACGCGTTTCAGAACACTCGAGGGGAGGCTCGAGGATTTGGCCGCCCGACCGCCGCCGCCGACTCCTCCCCAAGACACCGCCGCTGCTCGACGCCTTGACGCCCGCGATCTCCTCCGGCGTATCGGACTTCTCCCCGACGGTAAGTCTTCGCCTCGCCTCCCCTCCTTTCCCCTCGTCGTCTAGGGTTTTCTATCCACCCAGCCATGGCTGCTGCCTGTTCTCTCCACGGTGACGCTGTCTCGAGGTGCTTGATCCCCGCCTCGTTCAAGCTGGTCGTCGTCGAGTTCGCCCCCCTCCTGGTGACAGTTGTTGATACTGCGGTTGATCTGCCTTTGCTGATGGTCTGATGTTGATGTTGATGTCCGTGGGTAGTGCTTGTAGGTGATGGTCTGATGTTGATGGTGATGGTAGTGTGGTGCCCGGCCATGGCTGCCACATCCCCTCCTTCCCCTCCGATCATCACTTCTACTAGTTGTTCAGTTCTTGAGTAGTTCTTGCTATGTTTAGTTTATCACATGTTCAGTTCAGATTGATGGTTCTCTGTAATTAGGTTGGGCTATTTTGTCTGTCACATGTTCAGAAACCAGCATTGATGAGGATGGCTCATGTTCTTCACCCCCTCCCCCCTCTCTCTGTTTTTATTTGCTGAAAGTTTTTCTAGTCCTGTTACCTTTGGATTAATTGTCGTTAGTATACCATATATGTTTGTGAGAAGTTGCATCCAGATTGTTGTGAGTGAGTCCTGCCATTTCTTTGTGTTAGACCTGGTATATCAATTAACGAATTATGTGCTTCGGAGGCCGGGGACAGCGCCGCCTACCAGAGGAGCTCCTGCTTCGGGGACGATGTCGTCATCGTCGCGTAAGCCTCCCACTCGCCGATCCAATCATTCTCTTCTTAGCACTACTCTATCCATAGCGCGTACGTCAGCGGCAGCGGAATTGATGCTAGTTCCGATTTGTATCCTCTACTCCTTTAGCCTGCTTCAAAGGGAGAGAATTAGCTAGTGCTTCTTCAGCTGGTAGACAGCCGAGCCCCCAGCTGTAGCTGAGTTGCAGGTGCTGGTGGTGGTCATATATGCGCTGGACTGATTTTTCCCCACAGCCTAACTAACCTTGTACCAGTACTGTCTTGCAAGCACATCAAGCATGCTAGATGATGGTGCTAATTATTTTTACAAGAACCAGCAACACCTGATCCACTGACACTGCACACTTCAGACTTCAGATCTGGTCCTTTACTTTGCCAGCGTCTAGCTCATAATCACAGTTGCTGCCCAAATTGTGTAGAGGACTAGAAGATGGGAAGGCTCTGGAAATGCAGGGCGAGCGTTGTTCTTTATGGGCGCACCATGCTATGCAAATCACAGAACAGAACGATCATGGAACAGATGCCATGTTTGTTCTGATTTTTACTTTCTTCTTCTTTGGTGTGTCGCCCGTGTTGGAATCAACCATGGTTAGACCAGTCCGGTACGGACTTCGTGCAATCAACAACCGAGTAGGATTTGTATTATTACTAGCACTAGGAATAGGACTAGTAGGACCAATATAAATACTGTTGTACCCCCGTGTAATCAGACCAGATCGAGATCACAAAGCAATAAAGTAAAACAGGAACGACACGTTCCTGTGGCAATATCTTTGCTTCGTGTTCGTGCGTGAGTACTAGATTGATCCCTCGATCGACTAGCTAGCTACTACGTGCGTGGTTCGTCTCACCGTGTTTCGCTTCGGCCAAGTGCATCGGCCAACAGCGGATTGATTGAGACTGGTCAGCGTTGCTTCAGTTGTCGTCGTTCGTCGTCAGTCGTCGCCTTCGCCGGAAAGTACTCGGCGTCGGGACTGGGCCAACAATTGGTATCTAGAGCAAGGTTGATCTTCTAGTAACAGAAGGTCATGACGGGCAAGGAGATAGTGGAAGCGTCCGGTGCGGCTAAAGTATTTGCTGCTCCGGCGAGTTCGTCGTACCCAAAGTTTGATCGCGAGAACTTCGGGGTCTGGAAGGCCCTCATGGAGTGTGGTCTCCGCGCCAACGAGCTATGGGACGCGATCGATCCAGGAGGCAACGCGTTCAATAAGGAGGGAGCCGAGCACCGGAAGGATCGGCAGGCGGCGTCGGCGATTTACTCGGTGATGCCGATGGATGTCCTCCACACCTGATCGCCAAGGAAACGACGAAGGAGGCGTGGGATACGTTGAAGCTCATGTTCGAGGGACACACCCGCGTCAAGCAAGCCAATCTTCAAACTCTCCTAAGGAACTATGAGACTTTGGTCATGGGCGACAGTGAGTCCGTGGATGCGTTCGCTTCACGGGTGGCTACTCTCATCAATCGGATCCGCACACTTGGAGAAAACATCACAGAGGCTTCGGTTGTCCGGCGGTTCTTGCACGCGGCCCCTCCCCGGTACCTACAAATTTTCACGACGATCGAGCAATGTGTCGATCTCGAGACCCTTTCCATCGATGATCTCGTCGGACGCTACAAGGCTCATGACGAGCGTATGGGGTACAGTCTTGGGGACGGGAGGAACCATGAGCAAGTCATGCTCACATGGGCTCAGTGGCTGGCGCTAGACTCAAGGAGAGGAGGCGAGGGCTCAGGCAACAACACTCGCCAAGATCATGCGCCGAAAGAACAAAGTAAGAAGAACGCCGGCGACGGCGCTCCGAAGAAAAAGAAGTTCGACAAGCTCAAGATCAAGTGTCACAACTGTGGCATAATGGGGCACTTCAAGTCGGAGTACAAGAAACCACCGAAGGAGAAAGCTCTCATGGCCAAAGGAGGCGATGATGGCGAGATGATGCTCATGGTCGAGGTATGTGAGCTAATGGACGAGGATAGTCCAGCTCCCAAGGCACCGGCTACAGAGGTTGTCACGCTCGTAGAGGAAGCAGTTTATCTTCATGACAAGAAGAGGATGAACACGTCGAGGCACGTATGGTACCTCGACACGGGCGCTAGCAATCACATGACCGGCGACAAGGACCAGTTTTCTGAGCTCAATTTTTTGGTGGGAGGCACGGTTCGGTTCGGCGATGGACGGACCATTGACATCGCAGGGCGAGGTACTGTCCTGTTTGAGTTGAAGAACGACGGTCACAAGGTACTCACGGATGTGTACTATATTCCCAAGCTAAAGAGCAGCATCATAAGTCTTGGTCAGCTCGAGGAGCGTGGTTGCAAGATTGTGCTCGAAGATGGCTATCTATGGGGATATGATCGTCAGAGGATGTTGATTATGAAGGTGCAGAGGTCACCAAACAGACTGTACATCCTGAACCTGGATCATGTGGATCCGGTATGTCTCTTTTCGAGCATGGACGACTCGGCATGGAAGTGGCACGCGCGCTACGGTCATCTAAATTTCCAAGCTCTTCGGCAACTTGGACAAAAGGAGATGGTACGTGGTCTACCATGCATCAACCATGTCGACCAAGTGTGCGACGGTTGTCTCACTGGGAAACAAAGGCGAGCCCCGTTCCCAAGAGAGGGAAACTTTAGAGCAAGTAAAGCTCTTGAGTTGGTCCATGGAGACTTGTGCGGGCCGATTACACCGTCCACCCCTGCCGGAAACAGATACTTCTTGCTCGTCGTCGACGACTTCAGCAGATTCATGTGGATTGTGTTGTTGAAGACGAAGGATCAAGCTTTGCAAGCCTTCAGGATAATAAAGATGCCGACTAAAGTAGAATATGATGCCAAGCTGAAGGCCCTCCGTACCGATCGGGGGGGGG
>LR738714.1:106708843-106727542 GCA_902687465.1 Secale cereale | reverse complement strand
GAAGCAAGGTCATGGAATTGGAACTCCATTGAGCCGGTATACCCGTCTTCCGATGAAATTTTTCACGTTGTTTACGACGAATCCGAGCATGCAGGTAATTTTGATCAGCCGGAGAACTCTTCGGGACGGAGCGATGCTCCGGGCGAAGATGCGCCAGCTACTCCCGCTGAGTCTCACGCGCACGCGCGAGAAGGAGTGGCTGATGCACTGCCTGTAGGTGACATGGAGAGATTAATTGTCTGAACTAATGTAGATGTCCTTATCACATTGCTTAGTGGCACCACACGTGTCCAGGTCCTCGCTATCCTCGCCAATGTTTCGTATATGAAGGGATAATACTGGTAATTTTTGGGTGTGGGTATGCTCTTGCTGTGAACGATGACTTCTAGTCGTAGCATCTGTGTGTATTTGTATGTTGTTTGTGAGTACAGAGTACTAGAACATAGGTTGTCTGACTTGTTGGCCTATTTAAAAAGCTCATCTCCTTTTGTTTTAGCAGGCTCTTTGGCAGCTAGAGAAGCAAGATGGACAAACTTTTGGCCATTCAAAAACTCAATGATCATGACATCGTAAGAGCAATTCATTTGTAGGACAACATCATTCTCATCCTTGCTTGGTCCGTAAAAATACAATTGATTGTGAGCTATGAGACATTATATTGATTCCAAGTCAAGATGTGAAGAACTGGTGTCACATTTTTATTAGGTGTCATTCACAATTTTATGGCAAGTTTGTCTTGCTATGATGCTATTTAACCTGTAAAGATTGAATTTTTAACTGTTTTATACGATTTTAACTCAATAGGGCAATCCCTGCCTACCAAACAATGTTTTATATGGAGAGGATTGTGGCTGGAGAGGGATTTGAGGTTTCAAGGGGATCTGAGGGGATTGGGTGGAAGAGGGGGATTCACCAAATTCCCTGAAATCCCCTCCTCCCCAAACCTCTTAAATCCACTCCTACCAAATAAGGCCTAATGGAAATTCTCATGGCTTTGAGAGACCCATTGATGTCATGCTCAGGTGGGATAGATCTAAGTTTCAAAGAATCAACGTCAAGAGAAATTATATCCATGTTCCTAACCAAATCATCAATCTTAAGCAAATTTTTTTCAATCATAGCATTAAAACTCTTTGTGAAATCATAAATTCCTTAACACTATTCTAAAAATCAGAGGGCATCTTATTATAATTTCCATAGGAATTGTTGCAGGAATTTCCATAATTATTGGAGGAATTACTAGGAAAAGGCATAGGATTAAAGTTTCATCTATAAGCATTGTTACCAAAATTATTCCTACCAACAAAATTCACATCCAAAGATTCATTATTATATTCAATCAACGTGGATAAAGGCATATCATTAGGATCAGAAGAAGCACTCTTAGCAGCAAATAATTTCATAAGTTCTTCCAATAGTAATTCCTCCAATAATTATGGAAATTCCTGCAACAATTCCTGCAACGTGGATAAAGTCATTCCAAGAGTCATCGCGGCAAGCTCTACATTGACGACGCAGGCTGGGCCCCCGAGGCCGGCTCAATTGAGTACGGGTACCGGGTCCCCTTCGGCGGAATCCATGTCTTCATCGGCAGGATCGGCGAACCGGGCCCTGAGCCCGACACTTGCACCGACATCATCGAGACGGCTCAGCATGCACGACCCGCCCGTGTTCGATCCGTTGTGAAGCACACTTTTCTTGGACATATCCATGGGGCGGAATTTGAGGAAGGTTCTACATCTGGTGGAGAGAAGGTCGTGTGCTCTGATGGCAAGATGGTGGGCTTGGGGGCTATTCCGATGGCGATAGTATTCTGGACCCCTATGAGCCACCGAGCTGGGTGGCAATCTTCATGGCCGGTACTCAACCGACGCTTGGATCTACAACTGCATAAACCCTGATTCTACGGCCGCGGCAATAGCTGGCGTTGTCGGCTCTGCGCGCCCGCCGACTCAAGTTCTGACTGAGTTGCTGGAAGCTTTGGCGACTTTAATGGGGGTGGAGATAACCCCAGATAATCAAGAGCAGCATAAGGTCGACGTTGCAAAGCTAAGGGATGAGATAGCTAAGGCCAAAGAGGACCTGGTGGCTGAGAACGCTAGGATGGCCACGAAGCGAGCTATTTTGGATGCTCAGGCACAACGGATTCAGGCGGACTCTTTCCGGCTCACCCTTGATCAAAATGCATCAAATGAAGTCATGAGAAGGAGGCACCGGAGCCGTCTACCCCCAATTTATGATGCGAGGAACCTCTTCAACACGCCTGGAGCGGGGACCAGTGACCCACCAGAGATAAACCGGGTTGAAGCACCTGGAGCTGGAGCGCCGGCTCAGCCACGCACAACGCAGCAGCTCCGCTTGAATACTACTCCGCCTCAGGGTGTACCGACGCCACCGGGTCATTGTTCTAACCTTTTGGATAATATGATTGCTGCGGTGACACGTCTAGCAGCTCTACCGGTTGAAGGCGAATTGCCGGCGGCAATGGAAATACGATGAGCCAGAGAATTGCTTCAGACGGCCGTGGCCCAACAAGCGGCTTATTGATCGGATCCACTCAACACCGCGTCCAGGCTAGAGTTATAGCAGGCATATTGATGAGCTGGCCGGGTCAAACTGTGGGCGATACCGCGATAAGCTTCGTAGGACTAACCCGCCACACACTGGTAATAATGTCCAGGCTTTGGTGGACCAAGGCAGAGCACGTCGGGAGGCCGAGCTGGTGGCTCAGCAAGCGGCTTATCAACACTCTCCGGTTCATCCGACAACTTCGGTAGAGATACGTGGACCTTTAGAACGTTGGGTGTGCCATGTTTAGTACCGGCTATACAGAACATGCATTTGCCTAAGGATTTCAAGGGCCCTCGAAAGGTGCCTAACTACACAGCAGATCAGGCCCCTGAAGCTTGGGTTGAAAGTTATGAGATGGCAATGGAGATGCTGGATGTCGATGATGCCGCATGTGCTAAGTATTTGACCATGATGCTGGATGGGACGACCCGTACTTGGTTGAAAGGGTTGCCGGTTAACTCCATTGGATCATGGGCCGAGTTAAAAGCCCGGTTTATCCAGAATTCTAAAGACACATGCAAGCAACCTATGTTAATTGTGGATCTGGACTCCTGTATCCAAGAAGAGGGCGAGTCAACAACCCATTGGGTACGCCGGGTCTCAGCCATCCTGCACTCATCAGATCGTATCAATGCCGGTACAGCAGTTATAATGTTGGAGAAAAACTGCCGTTTTATGCCCCTTAAGCTGAAGCTAGGGCGGCTCATACATCACTGCAATGACATGAGGGAGCTCATGGCGGTTCTGGTCAAGTATGTGCTACCCCTTGAGCATGTGTTGCTTTTCCCTTGAAGAGGAAAGGGTGATGCAGCAAAGTAGCGTAAGTATTTCCCTCAATTTTTGAGAACGAAGGTATCAATCCAGTAGGAGACTACACGCAAGTTGCCTAGTACCTGCACAAACAATCAAGAACCTTGCAACCAACGCGATAAAGGGGTTGTCAATCCCTTCATGTCTACTTGCAAAAGTGAGATCTGATAAAGATAATAAGATAAGTATTTTTGGTATTTTTGTTGTATAGATTGGAAAATAAAGGTTGCAAAATAAATAGTAACTACAGTTGTAGATCGGAAACTTATATGATGTAAAGTAGACCCAGGGGCCATAGGTTTCACCACTGTTCAAGAAATCTTCCGACTCAGCGATTTATCATCCGATTTATCGCTACTCTTGGGGTGACCGATAAGATTATGCCTTATCTTCATCATTTATCATTTGGGCCGATTTATCGCTATGACAAGCGATTTATCGGGAATCTGCTAATAAATTGTGCCTATTCGTAGCACTATGTTTGCAAGAACTATGTTTATTTGTGTTTTGTTGACCTTGTTACACAATATGTAATGTTTTTCTATTTTTTTGTCATTATATCATGATTCAAAGGCTAGGATTAAAGGTAACACTTCTGTCCAATATTATTTTGGTGTTGAATATAGCATATTTTAGTGTTGGGAACCTGAGATTTGAAAAAAATGGCCGATTAATAGTCGACCGATAAAATCGATTAATCGGACGATTTCCGATTAATCTCTAATCCCCAGGTGACCGAGACGATAACGATAAGCGATATCCTCAACATTGGGTTTCACTAGTGGCTTCTCTCCTGATAGCATAAATTACGGTGGGTGAACAAATTACTGCCGAGCAATTGATAGAAAAGCTTATAGTTATGAGAATATCTAGGCATGATCATGAATATAGGCATCACGTCCGTGTCAAGTAGACCGAAATGGTTCTGCATCTACTACTATTACTCCACACATCAACCGCTATCCATGGTGCATCTAGAGTATTAAGTTCATAAGAACGGAGTAACGCCTTAAGCAAGATGACATGATGTAGAGGGATAAACTCAAGCAATATGATATAAACCCCATCTTTTTATCCTCGATGGCAACAATACAATACGTGCCTTGCTGTCACTGGGAAAGGACACCGCAAGATTGAACCCAAAGCTAAGCACTTCTCCCATTGCAAGAAAGATCAATCTAGTAGGCCAAACTAAACCGATAATTCGAAGAGACTTGCAAAGATATCAAATCATGCATATAAGAATTAAGAGAAGAACCAAATATTATTCATAGATAAACCTGATCATAAATCCACAATTCATCGGATCTCGGCAAACACACCGCAAAAAGACTTACATCGAATAGATCTCCAAGAACGTTGAGGAGAACTTTGTATTGAGAACCAAAGAGAGAGAAGAAGCCATCTAGCTAATAACTATGGAGCCGAAGGTCTGTGGTAAACTACGCGTTGATGTAGAAGCCCTCAGTGATCGAATCCCCCTTCGGCGGTGCGCCGGAAAAGGCCCCAAGATGGGATCTCACGGGTACATAAGGTTGCTGCGGTGGAAAAGTGGTTGCGTTGCCCTCCCTGATGTTTCTAGGGTACAAGGGCATATATAGGCAGAAGAAGTACGTCGGTGGATCTACAAGGGGCCCATGAGGGTGGGGCGCGCCTACCCCCTGGGCGAGCCGTCCTGCCTCATGGCCACCTCGTGGCGTTCCAGACTTCTACTCCAAGTCTTCTGGTTTGCTTTCGGTCCAAGAAAGATCCTCCCGAAGGTTTCGTTCCGTTTGGACTCCGTTTGGTATTCCTTTTCTGCAAAACACTCAAATAGGCAAAAAAACAGGAATTGGCACTAGGCCTTCGGTTAATAGGTTAGTCCCAAAAGTAACATAAAAGAGCATATTAGAGCCCACTAAACATCCAAAACAGATAATATAATAGCATGGAACACTCAAAAATTATAGACACGTGGAGACCTATCAGTTTGCCGACGCTGATAGTAGCAAGGACCCCGAGTCTGATGAGGAAAAGCCGCGTAAGGGAAAGAAGAGTAGCAACACCAAAGGGCATCAACATAACCTGGCGAACCAGGGGGGCAATGGTAAGCGCAAGGCTGATAATAGTTTGGATTTTGTGGCTAACACCAACACGCAAAATAACGGCCAGCGTCGTAAGGGACAGCCGAACCCTCGGTTTGGAGGGCCAAATTTCAACCTCGAGGAGATGCTGAATCAGCCATGCCCAAAGCATGGTACACAGGAAAAGCCGATCGCTCACCTCTGGAAGGATTGTTTCATCATGAGAGAGTATAGGAAAAAATAGGAATAATCATGGGCCGGGCGGCGGCTCAGGACTCGGCTCTCACGGTCCAGGTTACGGTGGCGGTGGTTCTGGTTCCGGTTTCCAAGGCCAAGGCAATCATTGTTGTTATAAACAGAAGTCTGGACAGGGAGCTCAGGAGCAGCAGCAGTCAGGGTATCAGAGTAACCCGAAACAGTTGAATAGTGGGCAGTACCACGTCTTCACCACAAATTTATGTAAGTGGGATCAGAAACTCCATAAAAGGGCAGTGAATGCCGTTGAGCCGGCGGTTCCCCGTTACTTACGCTGGTGTGAGCAACCCATCATGTGGAGTCGTGAGGATCACCCGCCCCTGGTTGATAATCCGGGTCACCTGGCACTGGTGGTAGCACCTTAGGTTGGGGGGGGGTACAAGTTTACTAAGGTACTCATGGATGGAGGCAGCAGCATGAACATCCTTTACTATGATACTTTCCATCGCATGGGATTGACTGGCAAAAATCTTAAACCATCCAATATTGTTTTCCATGGAGTGGTGCCTGGTAAGTCGGCGTATCCTGTAGGCAAGATCACTCTAGAATTAGCCTTTGGAGATGAACATGATTCCATAGCGGAAACTTTGACTTTTGAAGTTGTCAAGATCCAGAGCCCGTATCATGCTCTGTTTGGACGGACGGCTTATGCTAAGTTCATGGCAAGACCGTGTTACGTTTATCTACAACTCAAGATGCCGGGTCACAAGGGTACCATCATGGTGCATAGAAGCCAGAAGATAGCCTTGGAGTGTGAAGAGGGTGATGTTGCCTATGTTGAGTCCGTTTCTGCAACAGAGGAATTGAAATTTTATAAGGATAATGTTGACCCAGCAGATATGACATCTTTGAAAAAGCCAACCACAGACATGACCCCTTACTAAAATTCAAATCACTAGATGACACTAAGCTGGTTGACTTTGTTCCTCGCGATTCATCCAAGCAGTTCAGCATCAGTGCTAATCTGGATCCGAAATAGGAAAGCGTGCTCATCGAGTTCATCTGTGAGAACCGGGACATTTTTGCATGGAAACCTTCTGACATGCCAGGTGTACCGAGGGAACTCGTTGAGCACACTCTTAATATTGATCCAAAGTTTAAGCCGGTCAAGCAATTCCTTCGTCGCTTCAATGAAGAGAGACGTAAGGCCATTGGTGAAGAAGTGGCCCGGCTCTTGGCGGCTGGGTTCATTGTTGAAGTCTTTCATCCTGAGTGGCTAGCTATCCCGGTGTTGATGCTTAAGAAAAATGGCACTTGGCGTATGTGTGTGGATTACACAGATTTGAACAAAGCATGTCCAACTGATCCTTTTGCTCTCCCCCGCATTGATCAGATTATTGATGCCACGACGGGTTGTGAACATCTGCGCTTTTTGGATGCTTATTCTGGTTATCATCAGATCTAGATGACAGTTAAGGACCAGGAGAAGACATCTTTCATCACTCCGTTTGGAGCCTTCTGTTATGTGTCTATGCCTTTCAGGCTCAAGAGTGCCCAGGCGACTTACCAGCGATGTGTGCAGAATTGCCTTCATGACCAGATTGGGCGCAATGTTCATGCTTATGTGGATGATATTGTGGTGAAATCCAGGAAGAAAGAAATCTTGATAGATGATTTGAAAGAAACCTTTGACAATCTCCGAGCCTACAAGATGATGCTTAACCCGGCCAAGTGTGTCTTTGGTGTACCAGCAGGTAAGCTCTTGGGATTTTTGGTTTCTGATAGAGGCATTGAAGCTAACCCGGAGAAGATCAAGGCCATTACTTCCTTGGCTAAGCTGACGTGTGTCAATGATGTTCATCTCTGGCGGGTCGTATTGCGGCCTTAAGCCGGTTGGGTGAGAATGCTATACCACTATACCATATGATCAATAAAGCAGATCACTTTGTCTGGAGTAATGCTGCTAATGAAGAATTCGAAGCCTTGAAGAAACAGTTAGCTGAGCCACCAGTCCTTGCTGCTCCTATTGATAAGGAGGCATTGTTGTTGTATGTGGCTGCAAATGCCCGGGCTGCAGCGTAGCTATTGTGGTGGAATGGAAGGAGTTAGGCAAGGATCATCCGGTTCAAAGGCCGGTTTACTACATCTGTGAGGTGCTTATTGAATCCAAGCAGAGGTACCCACACTGGCAGAATCTTGTGTACGGGGTGTTCATGGCTAGCCGAAAGCTCAAGCGGTATTTTTTGGGTCATCCTATCATTGTGGTCAACTCTGCTCCTTTAGGGGATATCATTCAAAACAGAGAAGCCACAGGTCGGGTTGCCAAGTGGGCCATTGAACTTGGACCTCATGGTTTGAAATATATGCCTCGCACAACCATCAATTCTCAAGCACTTGTGGATTTCATCAATGATTGGACAGAGTTGCAGACGCCTGGAGAAAAGCTGGATCACACATATTATACCATTCACTTTGATGGGTCCAGGCATTTGGAAGGCTCGGGGGCTGGAGTTGTCTTGACTTCCCCATGAGCTGATAAATTATGTTATGTTTTAAGGTTGATGTTCCCTTGTACTAATAATGCAGCTGAGTATGAAGCCTTTCTCCATGGTCTATTTCGGATGGTGAAGGAGATGAATCTAAGCCGGGTTAGGTGTTTTGGCGACTCAGACTTGGTGGCTCAGCAAGTTTATGGCACTTGGGATTCTAAATATCCACTCATGGCGGCTTATCGACGCGAGGTTGATGCTATTGTGGGTCACTTAAAAGGTTATCAGGTGGAACATGTTGATCGCAGGAAAAATGAGGCCGCTGATGCTTTAAGTTGGCTAGGATCCCAGCGTAAGCCGGTGCCACCTAATGTTTTTCTGGATATCCTGCATAGACCTTCAATCAAGTTGCCTACAGAGGAAGGTCTAGCTATCCCTGACCCGGAGGCACAATTGATGGCGACTCTTCATGTGATTCCTGATTGGAAAGTTCCATATTTGGCTTATATGACACGGCGAGTTACCTGAGGATGAAACTTTGGCCAGGCAAATAACCCGGCGGTCTAAGTCAATGACCATTCTCAATGGAGAGCTGCATCATTGCAGTGTTACTGGGGCATTTCAATGTTGCGTTTCTCCTGAGGAGGGTCGGGGGATTCTTCGTGAGATTCATGAAGGAGATTGTGGTCATCATGCTGGTTCTAAGTCTCTTGTAGCCAAGGCTTTTTGTCATGGGTTTTATTGGCTGACGGCTCATGCTGATGTAGAGGATTTGGTCAGTAAATGTGATGGTTGTCAGAAATTTTCACGCCAAGCTCATTTGCCGGCCCAAGAATTGAGGATGATTCCAATTACTTGGCCGTTTGCAGTCTGGGGGCTTGATATGGTTGGGCCTTTCAAAAGGTCCAAAGATAAAAAACTCACCTCTTGGTGGCAGTTGACAAGTTTACAAAATGGATCGAAGCAGAGCCGGATAGTAAGTGTGATGCGGCAACGGCGGTTCAATTCATGAAAAAGGTGATTTTCTGTTTTGGTTTTCGACATACCATCATTACTGATAATGGCACTATTTTTTCCAAGGGTGCTATCAAAGAGTTTTGTCAACGAGAACATATCCGGCTTGATGTATCATCAGTGGCTCACCCCCAATCCAATGGTCAAGCTAAGAGAGCCAATCAAGCGATCTTGAGAGGCATCAATCCCAGTTTATGGTCCCTTTGCAGAGGACGGCGGGTTGTTGGGTGGAGGAGTTACCCTCAGTACTATGGAGCATTGATACTGGTTGGAAATATGCCCTAGAGGCAATAATAAATTGGTTATTATTATATTTCCTTGTTCATGATAATCGTTTATTACCCATGCTAGAATTGTACTGATAGGAAACTCAGATACATGTGTGGATACATAGAGAAACACAATGTCCCTAGTAAGCCTCTAGTTGACTAGCTCGTTGATCAATAGATGGTCACGATTTCCTGACCATGGACATTGGATGTCGTTGATAACGGGATCACATCATTAGGAGAATGATGTGATGGACCATACCCAATCCTAAGCCTAGCACAGATCGTATAGTTCGTATGCTAAAGCTTTTCTATATGTCAAGTATCTTTTCCTTAGACCATGAGATTGTGCAACTCCCGGATACCGTAGGAATGCTTTGGGTGTACCAAACGTCACAACGTAACTGGGTGGCTATAAAGGTGCACTACAGGTATCTCCGAAAGTGTCTGTTGGGTTGGCACGAATCGAGACTGGGATTTGTCACTCCGTATGACGAAGAGTTATCTCTGGGCCCACTCGGTAGGACATCATCATAATGTGCACAACATGTGATCAAGGAGTTGATCACGGGATGATGTGTTACGGAACGAGTAAAGAGACTTGCCGGTAACGAGATTGAGCAAGGTATCGGTATACCGACGATCGAATCTCGGGCAAGTGCTATACCGATAGACAAAGGGAATCGTATGCGGGATTAATTGAATCCTTGACATTGTGGTTCATCCGTTGAGATCATCGTGGAACATGTGGGAGCCAACATGGGTATCCAGATCCCGCTGTTGGTTATTGACCGGAGAGTCGTCTCGGTCATGTCTGCGTGTCTCCCGAACCCGTAGGGTCTACACACTTAAGGTTCGGTGACACTAGGGTTGTAGAGATATAAGTATGCGGAAACCCGAAAGTTGTTCGGAGTCCCGGATGAGATCCCGGACGTCACGAGGAGTTCCGGAATGGTCCGGAGGTAAAGATTTATATATAGGAAGTCCTATTTTGGCCACCAGAAAATGTTCGGGATTTTTCGGTATTGTACCGAGAAGGTTCTAGAAGGTTCCGAAGTGGGACCCACCTGCATGGGGGGGACCCACATGAACGTGGGTAGTGGGGGCAAGGCCCCACACCCCTGGTCAAGGCGCACCAAGATCCCCCCTTAGAAGGAATAAGATCATATCCCGAAGGGATAAGATCAAGATCCGTAAAAAGGGGGGATAACAATCGGTGGGGAAAGGAAATGATGGGATTTCTTTCCCCCACCTTTGCCAACGCCCCAATGGACTTGGAGGGCAAGAAACCAGCCCCCTCCACCCCTATATATAGTGGGGAGGCACATGGGAGCTGCACCCCAAGCCCTGGTGCCTCCCTCTCCCTCCCGTGACACATCTCCCTCCTCCCGCAGCGCTTGGCGAAGCCCTGCTGGAATCCCGCTACTTCCACCACCACGCTGTTGTGCTGCTGGATCTCCATAAACCTCTCCTCCCTCCTTGCTGGATCAAGAAGGAGGAGACATCCCCGCTCCGTACGTGTGTTGAACACGGAGGTGCCGTCCGTTCGGCGCTAGGATCATCGATGATTTGGATCACGACGAGTACGACTCCATCATCCCCGTTCTCTTGAACGCTTCCGCTCGCGATCTACAAGGGTATGTAGATGCACTCCCCTTTATGCTCGTTGCTAGATTACTCCATAGATAGATCTTGGTGATGCGTAGAATTTTTTTTGATTTTTTTGCTACGATCCCCAACAGTGGCATCATGAGCTAGGTCTATGCATAGTATCTTGCACGAGTAGAACACAAAGTAGTTGTGGGCGTGGATTTGTCAATTTACTTGCCGTTACTAGTATTATCTTGATTCGGCGGCATCGTGGGATGAAGCGGCCCGGACCGACCTTACACGTACTCTTACGTGAGACAGGTTCCACCGACTGACATCCACTAGTTGCATAAGGTGGCTAGCGGGTGTCTGTCTCTCCCACTTTAGTCGGATCGGATTCGATGAAAAGGGTCCTTATGAAGGGTAAATAGAAATTGGCATATCACGTTGTGGTTTTGACGTAGGTAAGAAACGTTCTTGCTAGAAACCTATAGCAGCCACGTAAAAACTTGCAACAACAATTAGAGGACGTCTAACTTGTTCTTGCAGCATGTGCCGTGTGATGTGATATGGCCAAAAGGATGTGATGAATGATATATATGTGAAGTATGAGTTTGATCATGTTCTTGTAATAGGAATCACGACTTGCATGTCTATGAGAATGACAACCGGCAGGAGCCATAGGAGTTGTCTTATTTATTATATGACCTGCGTGTCACTGGATAACGCCATGTAATTACTTTACTTTATTGCTAAACGTTAGCCTTAGCAGTAGAAGCAATGTTTGGCGAGACGACTTCATGAAGACACGATGATGGAGATCATGATGATGGAGATCATGGTGTCATGCCGGTGACAATGATGATCATGGAGCCCCGAAGATGAAGATCAAAAGGAGCAAAATGATATTGGCCATATCATGTCACTATTTGATTGCATGTGATGTTTATCATGTTTTACATCTTATTTGCTTAGAACGACGGTAGTAAATAAGATGATCTCTCACTAAAATTTCAAGAATTGTGTTCCCCCTAACTGTGCACCGTTGCTAAGGTTCGTTGTTCCGAAGCACCACGTGATGATCGGGTGTGATAGGTTCTAACGTTCGCATACAATGGGTGTAAGCCAGATTTACACACGCGATACACTTAGGGTTGACTTGACGAGCCTAGCATGTACAGACATGGCCTCGGAACACGGAAGACCGAAAGGTCGAACATGAGTCGTATAGAAGATACGATCAACATGAAGATGTTCACCGTTGATGACTAGTCCGTCTCACGTGATGATCAGACACGGCCTAGTCGATTCGGATCATGTATCACTTAGATGACTAGAGAGATGTCTATCTGAGTGGGAGTTCATTAGATGAACTTAATAGTCATGAACAATAGTCTAAGTTGTCTTCGCAAATTATGTTGTAGATCAATAACTGCGTTGTAGCTCCCTGTTTAATACGATCCTAGAGAAAGACTAAGTTGAAAGATATTGTAGGCAATGATGCGGACTGGGTCCGTAGTCCGAGGAGTGTCCTCACTGCTGCACAGAAAGCTTACGTCTTTGATGCACCGCTCGATGTGCAAACCCATACAATGTTGTCTGTGGATGTTGTGAACACCTGACAGACACGTCCTGATGACTACTTGATAGTTTAATGCACCATACTTTACGGCTTAGAATCGGGATTCGAATGACGTTTTGAACGCCTAGAACATATGAGATGTTCTAAGAGCTAAAATTGGGATTTCAGGCTCATGCCCGTGTTGAGAGGTATGAGACCTCTGACAAGTTCTTTTGCCAAAAAGATGGAGGAGAATAGCTCAGGTAGTGAGCATGTGCTCAGAATGTGTGGGTGCTAAAATCACTTGAACCAAGTGGGAGTTAATCTTCCAGGTGAGATAGTGGTTGACAGAATTCTCTAGACACTAACACCAAGCTACTAGAACTTCGTGATGAACTATGACATGCAAAGGATGGAGATGATCCCGGAGCTATTAGCGGTTCTTAAGACCGAAAAAGTAGAAATCAAGAAGGAGCATCAAGTGTTGATGGTTTAACAAGACCACTGGTTTCAAAAGGGCAAGGGCTAGAAGGGAAACTTCATGAATGGCAAACCAGTTGTCGCTCTGATGAAGGAACCCATGGTTGAACCCAAACCTCGAGACTAAGTGCTTCTATTGTAAGGGGAACGGTCACATGGTAGCAGAACTACCCCAAATACATGGTAGATATGATAGCTGGAAACCTCAACAAAGTATATTTGATATACGTGTTATTGATGTGTACCTTACTAGTACTCCTTGTAGCACCTGGGTATTGGATACCGGTTCAGTTGCTATTATTAGTGACTTGAAGCAAAAGCTACGGACTGAACGGAGACTAGCTAAGGGCGACGTGACGATGTGTGTTGGAAGTGTTTCCAAGGTTGATAATATCACCATCGCACGCTCCCTCTATTTTCGGGATTAGTGTTGAACCTAGATAAATGTTATCAGGTGTCTACGTTGAGCATGAATATGATTAGATCATGTTCATTGCAATACGGTTATTCATTTAAGTTAGAGAATAACGGTTATTCTGTTTACATGAATAATACCTTTATGGTCATGCACCCAATGGTTTATTGAATCTCGATCATAGTAATACACATGATAATAATATTAACGCCAAAAGATGTAGAGTTAATAATGATAGTACCACTTGTGGCACTACCGCTTAGGTCATTTTGGCATAAAATGCATGAAGAAACTCCATGCTGATCAATGTTTGGAGTCACTTGATTTTGAATCGCTTGACATATGCGAGCCATGCCTCATGGGCAGGATGACTGAGATCCCGTGTTCATGTACAATGAAATGGGCAAGTGACTTGTTGGAAATCATACATGCTGATGTGTGTGATCCAATGAGAATTAAGGCGTGTGGTGGATATCGTTATTTTCTCATCTTCACTTACGATTTGAGTAGATATGGGTATATTTACTTAATGAAGCAAAAGTCTGAAAACGTTTTGAAAAGTTCAAGCAATTTCAGAGTGAAGTTAAGAATCATCATAACAAGAAGATCATGTTCCTACGATCTGATCAAGGGGAGATTTTCTGAATTATGAGTTTGGCAACCACTTAAGACATTGTGGAATTGTTTCGCAGTTGAAGCCACCTGGAACACCACAGCGTAATGGTGTGTCTGGACGTCATAATCGAACCTTATGAGATATGGTGCGATCTATGATGTCTCTTACCGATCTACCGCTGTTATTTTGAGGTTATGCATTAGAGACAGCTGCATTCACTTTAGATAGGGCACCATCTAAGTCCGTTGAGACGACGCCGTATGAACTGTGGTTTGGCAAGAAACCATAGCTGTCGTTTCTCAATGTTTGGGGCTGCGATGCTTATGGCTTCAGCCGGGAAAAGCTCGAACCCAAAGCGGTCAAATACATCTTCATAGGATACCCAAAGGTAACAGTTGGGTATACCTCCTATCTCAGATCCAAGGGCAAAAATGTTTGTCGCTAAGAACGGGTCCTTTCTCGAGAAGGAGTTTCTCTCGAAAGAATTGAGTGGGAGGAAGATAGAACTTGATGAGGTTGTCAAACCCTCACTTCAACCGGAGAGTAGTGCAACACAGAAAGATGTTTCTGTGGAACCTACGATTGTTGAAGAGGAAACTAATGATAGTGATCATGAAGCTCCAGATCAAGTTGCTATCGAACCTCGTAGGTCGACAAGGATATGTACTACTCCTGAGTGGTACGGTGATCCTGTCTTAGAGGTCATGTTGTTGGACAACGATGAACCTACGAACTATGGAGAAGCGATGGTGGGCCCGTATTCCGACAAATGGTTAGAAGCCGAGAAATCCGAGATAGGATCCATGTATCAAAACGAAGTATGGACTTTGGTGGACTTGCCCGATGATTGGCAGGCCATTGAGATAAATGGATCTTTAAGAAGAAGACGGACGTGGACGGTAATGGTCACCGTCTATGAAGCTCGACTTGTGGCAAAGAGTTTTTCACAAGTTCAAGGAGTTGACTACGATGAGATTTTCTCACCCGTAGCGATGCTTAAGTCCGTCGGAATCATGTTAGCATTAGCTACATTTATGAAATCTGGCAGATGGATGCCAAAACAAGTTTCCTTACCAGTTTTCGTAAGGAAAGGTTGTATGTGATACAATCAGAAAGTTTTTGTCGATCCTAAGGATGCTAAAAGGTATGCTAGCTCCAGCGATCCTTCTATGGACTAGAGCAAGCATCTCGGAGTCGGAATATATGCTTTGATGGAGTGATCAAAGTTTTTGGGTATACAAAGTTTGTTAGAAACTTTTATTTACAATAAAGTGAGTGGGAGCACTACAACATTTCTGATAAGTATATGTGAATGACATATTGTTGATCCGAAATGATGTAGAATTTCTGGAAATCATATAGGGTTGTTTGAAAGGAGTTTTTCAAAGGAAGACCTGGATAAAGCTACTTACATAATTGGGCATCAAGATCTATTGAGATAGATCAAGACGCCTAATGATAGTTTCAAAAGAACACACACCTTTGACATGTTTTTGAAGGAGTTCAAAATAGATCAGTCAAAGAAGGAGTTCTTACCTGAGTTGTAAGGTGTGAAGTTGAGTAAGACTCAAAGCTTGACCGCGGCAGAAGGAAGAGGAAGGGCGAAGGTCGTCCCGTATGCTTTTGTAATAGGCTCTATACGGTATGCCATGCTGAGTACCGCACCTGATGTGTGCCTTGCCACATGTCTGGCAAGAGGGTACAAAGGTGATCCAGGAGTGGATCACTAGATAGTGGTCAAAATTATCCTTAGAGGAATAAGGAAATGTTTCTCGGTTATGGAGGTGATAAAGAGTTCGACGTAAAGAGTTACGTCGATGCAAGCTTAACACCTATCCGGATAACTCTGAGTAGAGATACCAGATACGTATAATGGAGCAACAGTTTGGAATAGCTCCAAGTGGAACGTGGTAGCAACATCTACGATATGACATAAAGTTTCGTGAAGTACATAGGGATCTGAATGTTGCAGACCCGTTGACTACAACCTCTCTCACAAGCATAACATGATCAAACCCAGAACTCATTGAGTGTTAATCACATATTGATGTGAACTAGATTACTGACTCTAGTAAACTCTTTGGATGTTGGTCACATGGTGATGTGACCTGTGAGTGTTAATCACATGGCGATGTGAACTAGATTATTGACTCTAGTGCAAGTGGGAGACTTTTGGAAATATGCCCTAGAGGCAATAATAAAGTGGTTATTATTATATTTCCTTGTTCATGATAATCGTTTATTACCCATGCTAGAATTGTACTGATAGGAAACTCAGATACATGTGTGGATACATAGACAAACACAATGTCCCTAGTAAGCCTCTAGTTGACTAGCTCGTTGATCAACAGATGGTCACAGTTTCCTGACCATGGACATTGGATGTCGTTGATAATGGGATCACATCATTAGGAGAATGATGTGATGGACCAGACCCAATCCTAAGCCTAGCATAGATCGTATAGTTCGTATGGTAAAGCTTTTCTATATGTCAAGTATCTTTTCCTTAGACCATGAGATTGTGCAACTCCTGGATACCGTAGGAATGCTTTGGGTGTACCAAACGTCACAACGTAACTGGGTGGCTATAAAGGTGCACTACAGGTATCTCCGAAAGTGTTTGTTGGGTTGGCACGAATCGAGACTGGGATTTGTCACTCCGTATGACGAAGAGGTATCTCTGGGCCCACTCGGTAGGACATCATCATAATGTACACAATATGTGATCAAGGAGTTGATCACGGGATGATGTGTTACGGAACGAGTAAAGAGACTTGCCGGTAACGAGATTGAGCAAGGTATCGGTATACCGACGATCGAATCTCGGGCAAGTGCTATACCGATAGACAAAGGGAATCATATGCGGGATTAATTGAATCCTTGACATCGTGGTTCATCCGATGAGATCATCGTGGAACATGTGGGAGCCAACATGGGTATCCAGATCCCGCTGTTGGTTATTGACCGGAGAGTCGTCTCGGTCATGTCTGCGTGTCTCCCGAACCTGTAGGGTCTACACACTTAAGGTTCGGTGACGCTAGGGTTGTAGAGATATAAGTATGCGGAAACCCGAAAGTTGTTCGGAGTCCCGGATGAGATCCCGGACGTCACGAGGAGTTCCGGAATGGTCCGGAGGTAAAGATTTATATATAGGAAGTCCTATTTTGGCCACAGAAAAATGTTCGGGATTTTTCGGTATTGTACCGGGAAGGTTCTAGAAGGTTCCGAAGTGGGGCCCACCTTCATGGGGGGACCCACATGAACGTGGGTAGTGGGGGCAAGGCCCCACACCCCTGGTCAAGGCGCACCAAGATCCCCCCTTAGAAGGAATAAGATCATATCCCGAAGGGATAAGATCAAGATCCCTAAAAAGGGGGGATAACAATCGGTGGGGAAAGGAAATGATGGGATTTCTTTCCCCCACCTTTGACAACGCCCCAATGGACTTGGAGGGCAAGAAACCAGCCCCCTCCACCCCTATATATAGTGGGGAGGCACATGGGAGCCACACCCCAAGCCCTGGCGCCTCCCTCTCCCTCCCGTGACACATCTCCCTCCTCCCGCAGCGCTTGGCGAAGCCCTGCTGGAATCCCGCTACTTCCACCACCACGCCATCGTGCTGCTGGATCTCCATCAACCTCTCCTCCCCCCTTGCTGGATCAAGAAGGAGGAGACGTCCCCGCTCCGTACGTGTGTTGAACACGGAGGTGCCGTCCGTTCGGCGCTAGGATCATCGGTGATTTGGATCACGACGAGTACGACTCCATCATCCCCGTTCTCTTGAACGCTTCCGCTCGCGATCTACAAGGGTATGTAGATGCACTCCCCTTTATGCTCGTTGCTAGATTACTCCATAGATAGATCTTGGTGATGCGTATAATTTTTTTTGATTTTTTTGCTACGATCCCCAACAATACTACCCCCAACAGATCCACGGCTTACACGCCTTTCTTCATGGTTTACGGAGCAGAGGCAGTTCTGCCTAGTGACATCCATCACGACTTGCCCCGTGTGGCGTCTTATGTTGAAGCTGATAATGAAAAAGCACGTCAGGATGCACTTGACCTGTTGGATGAGATGCGCGACCTTGCGGCGGCTCGTTTGGTGATTTACCAGCAAGATGCACTACAAAAAAGACGCATCCATGACATTTTGGGCCGAACGAAACTTTTTCTGTCATACTTATGACACTTCTATGATGATAATTGTGACAAAACCCGGTATCATCACAAATGTGGTGGGGTACTACTTCTATGACAAAAAATCATGACAGAAAATGGGATTTTTGTCCTGGGCGGGCCGGAGACGCAGCTGCATGACATTCTTTGGGCCGTCCATGAAGGAAAAACCATGGTAGAAGGAAGGGCGAGGGAAATATCGGGGTGTTCCCGGTTACAGTGGGTGGTCGGGGCCGAGCGATGCACGTTTCTCTCGTACACGCACGCGCGTGGGTGCGAGGCATTGGGCTCTAACTGAACCCAAGCGATTGCACTGCAGGCTACGCGTTACTGAACCCGAGCGATCGATCGATGGCTGTTAACTGAAACCGATCGAGCGATTCCTTCGCTACTGCTGCTAACTGAGGCCGATCGATGCTGCCTCTACATGAACAGTGAGCATTGCGGG
>LR738714.1:106681044-106707914 GCA_902687465.1 Secale cereale | reverse complement strand
ACAGGACCCCGTGGTGTTGCCTCTGGATGAACAGGACCTCGATCGATCGAGCCGGTTAGGGCTGCATGAACAGGACCCCATGGAGGGCTGGATGAAAAGGACCACCCCGTGGAGGGCTGGATGAACAGTAGATGGTGGAGAGCTGGATGAACAGTAGCCCGTGGAGGGGTGGTTGAACAGGAGCCCGTGGAGAGGGCTGGTTGAACAGTAGCCGGTGGAGTAGCGCGCGGTGGAGGCTGAACAGTCGCAGGTGGAGGCTGAACAGTCGCAGGTGGAGGCAGGAGGAGGTCGACGGTGGATGAACAGTAGCCCATGGAGGATGGAGGGGGTTGACGGTGGAGATGAACAGTATCATGTGGAGTCCCGTTTTGCGGTACGCCACACCCCTCCCGATGAACAGGACCCCCGTTTCGACCGTAGTGCTCCAACACAAGTCCGTTTCCTCCATTTTGCGGTACGCCACACGCCTCCCGATCAACATGACCCCTGTTTCGACCGTAGGAGGTCCATTTCCTCCGTTTTGCGATACGCCAGACCCCTGCAGATGAATAGGATCCCGTTTCGACCGTGGCTGGACGAACACAAGGCCGTTTCCTCTGTTCTGCGGTACGCCATGCCTCGTTTCCATCGACTGTTCCATCCAAGCCCTCTCGATGAACACGACGACGCATTCCGTTCCGACCCAGCCGGTTGGCTCCCCATGAACACGACGACGACGCTGTTTCTCCGTTCTGACCCAACCATGTACACGAGCCCTGGCCATACGTACGCACGAGTAGGTGTTCGAGACCCCGCCCGTATGTACGTACATGGCCGTATTTACTTTCTTACACCCTGGCCGATGTGCGTACGTGTACATGCTACGTGCGCGCCTTTGCTACGACACATGCGCGCCTCTGCATCGACCAGTATGTACGTACATGTTCGCGACCAGAATGACAACGCTGCGTACGCTTCGACCAGGTAGGTCCCGACTGTCAGGCACTTCCTTGCGTGCGAAGATGTAGCTGGTGGGTCCCAGCAGTCAGGGGGATGAATCGTTTTTTTTGTCCGGACGCACTTCCTTGCGTGCGAAGATGTAGCTGGTCGGTCCCAGCAGTAAGGGGGAAAGGTTTTTTCGCTAAATACTGTCGCTCGTCCGGTGGGTCCCCGATGTCAGGTGGAGGAATAATTATTTTGCGCGTAATAAGGAGGCACTTCCTTGCTGTGGCCATGGACCCAGCTATCAGCCTCTCCACATACAGTCCACATCCGATGCAAAGCCGTTCCTTGACCACGTTGACCACGCCGCGCCGAGAGCACCAGGGCGATGGACGACGGTGAGGCCTAGGTAGGGGACGACGCGGAGCCGGGGAAGACGCGACAGTGGAAGACCGCGCGGAGAGGAGTATGAGGGTTCACTGGTTCGGCTGCGGTGTGAGGCTGCCGTCGCTGCAGAATAACAGGGGGTGTGGGTGAGTGGAGGGATGGCCTGGCCAGCGGTGGGAGTAGTATGGGGCGATGAGGCCTCCGCGGCAGCACAGCCGGCCACGGGAGGTAGGAGCGGGAGGCACGACCGGCGCTAGTTTGCTAGCTGGTTTGGGCGGCTGGAGCAAGAAGACCAGAGGTTGAAGAAGCACTACAGCCGTTGGATGGACATCGTACGGTCACTGGAGCTAGAATCGTGCATATTGACTAAGTTGACAAAGCCCTCCGTCCCCGTCAACTTAGTAGGCCCACAAGTCAGCCTGCCACTATACTGGGTCCCAACTAACAGGGGGAGTATTCATTTTTTTTGTGCGTAATAAGGAGGCACTTCCTTGCGTGCGAAGATATAGCTGGTGGATCCGAGCTGTCAGCAACGGTAATGTTTTTTCGCGAAATACAGATGCCCTTTCGATGGGTCCCAGATGTCAGGTGGAGGAATCATTATTTTGCGCGTAATAAGGAGGCATTTCCTTGCGTGTGGCCGTGGACCCAGTTGTCAGCCTCTGCACGTACAGTCCACTTCAGATGCATGTTGGTCGTTGAACACATTGACCATGCCGTGCCGAGAGCACCAGGGCGGTGGATGACGGCGAAGCCTAGGAAGGGAACGACACGGAGGCAGGGAAGACTTGGCAGTTGTTTCCGACGCAGAGGAGTACGAGGGTTTACTGGTTCGTCTGCGTCCCCGGAGAAAACAACAGGTGTGGGTGAGTAGAGGTGTAATGCCCCGGATGTAATACTTTCCCTTTTGGGCATATAATATATCTCCGGCTTCATCTATTCCATTCTGGGTTCTTTGTCTTTCGGGTTTTCGTCGTTTTGTTGTGTGCGTGTGTGGCATTCATTCATATCATGTAGACATGTGCATTGCATTGCATTTGTGTTGTCGTTTGCATCCGGTACCACGCGTTCCTTCCCGTTGTCCGTTTCGCGTTCCGGAGCTCCTTCACGTGTCCGTGGCGTCCCGTAGGCCTACTTTGGGGTTTGGCCGTGTAACGTTACCGTTTTGGCGCGAGTCTTGTCATGTGTTGTTGTTTTGGTGTGTGTAACCCGCCTGTCAAATCTCGCCGCGTTTCGAGTCCGTTTGCTACCCCAACAGTTATTCGTGTGGGCTCAAAGTGCCTCCACTTTGAGGCCCAAGACACCCCTCCAACAGCCCACTTCCCTCCTGTTGGCCCATCCTAACTCCCCTCGCGATCGGATCCGTTGGATCGCGATCGGAGGGCTCTAAAACCCCCCAAATCCCTCAAACCCTAGCACCTACCCTATATAAACATCCCCCATGCCATTTTTGGCAGCCTAAACCCCCTCCTCCTACCTCTAGCCCCTTCTCCCCTCAATTTTCGTGCCATACCAGTTCCCAGCCGCCACTTGGCTGTCCCCTCCTCGAATCCCGCTGCCCGCTCGAAGCCTCAGCCGCAGCCCTCGAAGGATTCGTCCCCGACATCGAGCCAACCGCCGCCGCCAGTTCTCTGGATCGGGGAGGATCCAGCGTCCCGATCCAGTCAACGCCCGCGTCGGACGCCTCGCTGGGCCAGCGGACCAGCCGCCACCCCGCGCCAGTAGGCCGCTCCTCGCCTCCTTCGCCTAGGCGCCCGCCAGATCGCCAGATCGCCGCTCCAGGCCTCCCCCTGGGCCGATCGGCAGCCGGCTCCTCCGATCCGCCGCGTCGCCAGCGCCTGGGCTCGAAGCGCCCAGCGGCCCAGCCGCCATCCCGCCTCACCGGGGCCGAGGCCAGCAGCCTCCCAGGCCGGCTCTCCAGCCGCCGTTTCCCCGCGGGCCGAGCCGCCTCCCAGCCGCGGCCCACTCCTCCCGCAACGCCTCCAGCCGCCGGGCCAGGTGGGCCAGCAAGCCCGAAGGCCGCCGCCTCGCCAGTTCCCTCGCTGGGCGAGATCCCGCAACCCGAGCCCGTTGACATTTTTTCTTTGGATCTGGAGGTTGCTCTCTCTCTCACTAAGTCCCTGTTGCTTGTTGTGTGCTGATGCAATATTAGAACTGTGATAACTTCCTGTGTGTTGCTCCGTTTTGCGCAAATGACATGTCCAGACGTTCGTGGTGACTAGCACTACGATTCATTCCTTTGTGCCATGCATGTTTGTGGTCATCTAGATGCTTATTTTTCTGTTGCAAGAGTGCATCCCGATATAAACTGCTGCTATGTGTTGTTTTATGCCATCTTTGCATAGTGATATCTTTTAGCTCGTTTATCCGAATGATGCAAATGACATGTCCACGTGTTCGTCTTGCCATGCTCTACTTGTTGCCTGTGTTAGGTTGCATGATAGATTTAATCTTGACATGTTTATCTTCGTTGCAAAGTGCTATGTGGCTGTTTAGTTATTTAACTTGTTATGAAATGCCATCTTGTTGAGCTCATTGCTATCGTTGTGTTTATCTCCATGATGCATGCTTGTATGTTTCAGAATCACCATCATGTGTACTTTGATGTGGTGCTTACCACTTGCCATGTTTAGTTTCGAGGTGACTTAAACTTGCTCTTATAGATGCCATGATGAAACTGCTGTTTTAACACTTAGTGGATTTTTCACTAAGTCTGGAATCTGTAATGTTCCGATGCCATGTTTGCGTGCTGTTCTAGGACAAACCATGATAGTTTTGGAGTGTCTCTTGATGGTTCCTTGTAGTATATATTGTTCGCTATCCATTCATGTTCTCACATGCTTATTTAAGTGGCTGTAGCATATTTAACTTTTGCTCCAAAGTTTCAATAAAAATTCTGCTGTCAGGATTTTGTTGTCAAGTTCAATATGTCCAAGCTTGTTGCTATTGATCCGTGGCTCCTTTGGGGGTGCACCTTTGGACTTATTTGCTGTAGGATATGTCTAGTTTATGTTCATGCTCTTTGCCATGATGTTTGAGTGCTGTAGCTTAATTATCTTGTGCTCCGAAGTTGCTATGTTGCTGTAATTTTCAGCTTTCGCCTATTTCTTGTTTCGGGCATAACTTTTAGCCCGTAGCTCCGTTTTCAGCAAGTCTTATATGAAACTTGATTGATTTTCCGTGTAGATTCATAATATCCTATTGTTATCTTGTTTTGAAGCTTTTGCTTGAATGCTTATTTTTTTTCCGTGCTCCGTGTGCTTCCTTAGTGCATCCATCATGCATCCATCATTTTTTGAGTGCGCATTGTATCTTGTTGATTCGTGCCTTGTGTGATTGTATTGTTTAGAGCCGGAAGCTGAGACCGAGTACGAGTACGAGCACGAGGTTACCAACGAGGTTGAGCACGAGGACCCTTCTTACGATCCGAACGACAACTTTTCAGGCAAGATGACCGAACCCGGATACCATTACTATCTTTGCCTATTGCTAGTAGTCTCGATCTATAGTTTTACCTTGATGCCCATGTCTTTCATGTCAGCCTCCTACTTGTAACCATGAACATGTCTAACCACCCTACCTATGCAAACCATTGCTTGGCTATGTACGCTTCGCTCAGCCCCTCTTATAGCATTGCTAGTTGCAGGTGAAGTTGAAGATGCTTGCTTCATGTTGAAGTTTTGTTGGGTTATATCACACTATATAAATGCTTAAAATGAAATCATCTATATATTGGCAAGGGTGGAAGGCTAAGCCTTTTGCTTGGTGATTTGTTCCACTCGTGCCATTAGGAACCGTTTAAACCGGTGTTATGTTCATTGATTATGCGTTCCTCACACGGTTGGGGTTTATGGGGCCCCCTCGATAAACCTCTAAGTGCTAAGTCTTTTCCAGCAAGTCCCAACATTGGTACTATTTGCCTGATAACTAAATAAACTTGCATAGGGAGTAATTAACCCTCTTTCTTAATCAACAACCCTGGGCCAGTGCTCCACATGAGTGTCGGTCCGAAACGGGGAGTCTGCGGGGCCGCCTTGGGGAAACCCGAGGTATCTGGCATACACCTGTAGAATCGCCCATCCGGTCGTGTCCTGAGACTAGATACGCGCGGCTACTATCAGGGTGTCGACACGCCGGGAGGATTTGCTGGATTAGCCTTACCTTAGTTCGGAGTATCTTGAGCACGGGATTCCGAGAATACTCGGGTCTTCCCACCTTGGAGTTGCGACTCCGTGGATCGTGGGCTTGTCATGGGCCAAGTTGGAACACCCCTGCAGGGTTATGAACTTTCGAAAGCCGTGCCCGCGGTTATGTGTCAGATGGGAGCTTGTTAATATCCGGTTGTAGATAACTTGACACATTGTTCTAATACACTACCAGCGTGTGTACCGTGACTGTCAATTTCCGAATAGGGATTCGGGAGTTGAACACGGTGGGGTTATGTTTGTTGAGCTTTAGCTAGGATCACTTCGTGATCACCTCTCGACCGAGGCCTTCTCTTCTCGCACTCTCTCATGTAAGCTAGTGCTAGTTGTTGCTGCAGACACTTATTCTTTTCTTCAGCCTTATCCTCTCCCAAGGCTTAAATAGTCATGTTACCCGGGAACGGGATTGCTGAGACCTCTATGGCTCACAGTTACTTCACCACACCAGATGCAGGTCCAATGGTGAGCTATCCAGGTGATGGCACCGAGCTAGACTGGGAGTAAGACGAGGAGCGTAGTCGTTACTATGTTCGTTATCCGGATGATCAGTAGTGGAGACTTCTACTAGGATTCGATCCGACCTGTGGATTTAAGTTATGTTTGGTATCTTGTTATTTGGATTTTTTACCCTTAGAGGGCTGTGATGTTTTATTGAATGATGATTTGAACATGTATTGTATTTGTGTGACGTGGCGATTGTAAGCCAGATATTTTTATGTTTTCCATCCTGCTTTTTTACATGAGTTGTGCGAAGATACCAGACTTGCGATCATTCCAGCATGGGGTTATGTCTCTAAGTCGTGCCTCGACACGTAGGAGATATAGTCCCATCCTGGGCATTACAAGTTGGTATTCAGAGCCTTCTCCGACCTAGGAGCACCCACTGATTGATCGAATCGTTGACGGTCGAGTCTAGGCACACATTGAAAATATTTTGAGTCCTATATTATATCGGAGAGTAGGATTTCTTTGCTTGTCATCCCCTTTCTCTCTGGTGAGGACTCCTGACGTCTACTCTTCCCTCTTCTACTTTCAAAAATTGCACCAAATTTTTTTAGGAATCTCGCGAGTATTCTGGGATTGTTTCGATGTTCTTGTGACGAGAATATTGTTTTCGATGCCTCCTGACATTAGGGGTTGTGGCAGTGTCCTGGGGAGTTGAGCTTCGGGGTATTGTCGTCACAAGCATATCGCGGTAGTACTAAATACTTAAGACGACCGACATCGAAAATCTCTCCTATACGGTTAGTGACAAGATAACCCCGACATCACCCAGTACTGGGGAGGTAGTTCGGGAGTATTGCCATAGCTTTTTATAGTGGATGCTTTTCGAAGGTCCGAGGTAGACAGTTTCCGAGAAAGACTGGTTATGTGTTGAAGGATGGATACAGCTGGATGTAGGTTTAGAGTTGATTGCGCGGTGCTTCCCCTGTATCCCCAACACTTGATTGCATAACTGGAATCTTTAGGAAATTCATAGGTGGGTTTATCCAGTAGACCGTTGATACGTCTCAAACGTATCTACTTTTCCAAACACTTTTGATATTGTTTTGACCTCATTCTTGCATGATTTGGACTAAACTAACCCGGACTGACGCTGTTTTCAGCAGAGCTGCCTGTATGGTTTATTTGTGTGCAGGAAAACGGATTTTTAAGCATCTCAGAAAAATCCATGAAAAATCACGAAAAATCCACGCACCCGAAGAAACAAAATGCCAGAAGTGGGGCCAGAGGGGGGCCAGGGGGTGCCCAGGCGCCCTGTGGGCGCGCCACCCCCTGGGCCGCGCCGAGGGGGCGCCTGGGTGGGCCCCACACCCCCTGGTGCCCTACTTTAGCCCGTATTTTTCCTCCCGACGCAGAAACCCCGGATCGGAAGTCCTTTCGCTGTTTTTCGTCGCGGAGCCGCCGCCACCCTCTGTTCTTCTTCGGGAGGGCTAATCTGGAGGCTGATTTGGCCTCCGGAGAGGGGAGATCGTCGCCATCGTCATCATCATCACCACTCCATCATCCCTCCATGACTTCCCCCTTCATGTGTGAGTAATTCCCTTGCTGTAGGCGAAGGGGATGGTAGGGATTGGATGAGTTAGATCATGTAATAGTTCGTCAGATTGTCGGGGGCATGTTGCCTATCATCTAGTATGGTGTTTATCATCTTTGCTACAACTTGTTATTCTTATGCTTGACACTTAGTGCCCGAGTGCCATGATTTCAGATCTGAACCATATGTGTTTTCATGAATATATTTGTGTTCTTGATCCTATCTATGAGTTGTATGCACCTGTTACGGTTCGGAACCGGCGATCCCAAAAGTGACAGCTTGGGACACCAAAGGGGATGGTCCGTAGTTTGAGGATTACATGTATCCATTGAGTTCATTGCTTTGTTCCGGTGCTCTTTGACAGGAGCAGCTTAATATCCATTAGTTCCTTTTGGCCCCGTTCGTAGCGGGATGGTAGGACAAAAGATGTTGTGCAAGTTCTTATTGCAAGCACGTACAACTACATACGGGATACATGCCTAATGTTTGATATTTGCCTAGATGATCATTACTTTTCCGTGTGCCGTGCCCTAAGTTAGAATCTATCTCATCCATGCAACACCCAACCATCCATCTCCCTAGCCTACAGTATTTTAAACCTTGTTTGTCACTAGTTGCTACTTTTGCCATTTACTACTGCTATTTACTTTTGCTGTTTACCTTTACTATTACTATCATCACTATCATATCACTGTTACCACTTATCTTTTGTTGCAAGTTAGTATATTTCAGGTGCGGTTGAATTGACAACTCAACCGTTAAAGCTTATAAATACTCTTTGGCTCCCCGTGTGTCGAATCAATAAATTGGGTTATTCTTACCCGCGAAGACTATCTCGATCCCTTACGGTTGAGGGTTATCAAGTACCGTTTTCTGGCGCCGTTGCCGGGGAGCATAGCAATATTTACAAGTCTACTTGAGGTATCCTACCTGCTGCACTTTATTCACTATGGGTAAGAAAGGAGACCCCAAGGTTCCGATCTTACGATCCACTACAAGAAGAGGTACTGCTCTGAGCACTAGTGCTACGCTTGATTCACCTTCTGTTATGAGTAAGTTTGCCTCACCACCACCACATGATGCTCCTATTGAATCTGTTACTATGTCTGGTACTCTTGATGATGCTTCTACTACTTTTGATGATGATATTAGTTCGCTTGGTTATGCTCTTGAGAAACAAATTACCGATGCTGCTGAAAAATATGGAATTGAACTTCCTGTTACTCGCTACCCTATTGGTGAAACTTATGATTTTCCTGAATTGAGTAAACTTCAGGAGAGGCTCCTTGATGATGATTATTATATACTTGATGAAGATTTATGCAGGGAACTGACAGAGTTTGCCGGCTCTGACCCTGAAACTATTAAGAAAATATTTGAAAAACACTCTTTGAAAAACAAAACCGTTCCTAATCCTGAGTTTGCTACATCTCCTATATGCATTGATGATCCTGATATTGATTTCTCTGTTGATCTTTCACTTATACCCACGGTTGAAGCTGACCCCTTTTATGGTAGAGAAAATGATGATGCTATTGCACACCTAACTAAACTTGGTGAGCTAGGTAGCCTGTTTACCACAGATGAGAAGATACGCTACTTTTATGTGACCAAGCTTCTTCCTTTCTCCTTGAAGGAAGGTGCTAAAGCATGGTATGATTCACTCCCATGCGGTTCTATTAAGAGTCCTCATGACTTAGCTCACTCTTTTGTTGATAAGTACTTTCCTGCTCATATGCAACATGCTGCTTTACAAAGAATTTATAATTTTAAACAGTTGCAGGATGAGTCCCTCCCTAAAGCTTGGGGGAGGTACTGCGGTCTGATTCAGGCTAGACCAGGACATGGAGTTCCTAAGAATGAATTAATTGATATATTTTATGCTAGTCTAACTGATGAATCTAGGTCCTATCTGGACAGTTGTGCTGGTTGTGTTTTCAGGAAAAGAACACCGGACGACGCGGAAGATTTAATGGGCAGGATTGCCAAAAACCATGCAGATTGGTCCGTCCCTGAACCACCTCCACCAACAAAGAAGAGGGGCATGTTTGTTCTAAGCCCCGAGGATATGCGAGAAGCAAAGAAGTCTATTAAAGAGAAAGGTATTAAAGCTGAAGACGTGAAGAATCTACCCCCTATTGAGAAGCTGTGTGAGCCTACCACTCACCCTCCTATGGTAGAGGTACACTCTCTTTTAGATTTCAACGCAAGTGACATCCCTTATGGTAAGCCTCCTGATCAATGTTTAGATGAGTTTGATAATTTTATTATGAAACAGAATCATTTTAATGAGAGGATAGAAAGTCAGTTGCATGATAATTCCCTTGCTATCAAAAAGTTGCTTGGTGTTTTAGATAGAACAGTTAATGATGTCCAATGTCTTGTGAAGCATTTTCATATGGTTCAAACTTAGCTTGATCAAATTTCTAATGTGCAAAGAGATTTTCTTGCTAACAATGCCAAACAAGATAAACTGCAGGCTTTTGGGATTAAGACCCGAGGAGGAACTAGTACTCAAGATCCTCTTTATCCAGAGGGACACCCGAAGAGAATCGAGCAAGATTCTCAAATGCAGGAAGAAGAAATTGTTGTCTCTCCAAATGAGAAGAAGAAACATAAAGAGACTGACAATTCTAATGATCCTATTGCAGATGAAGAGCCAGCTATTGATCCCAACAGTGTATCTATTTCCGATGCTGAGACTGAAGACGGTGCTGAACCTGAAGGTAATGATAATGAGAAAAACGATCCGCCTGAAGTTCGAGAAGAAGAAGCACCTGACAAATGTAAGAGGTACACTAAAGAAGACTTCATCGCAAGAAAACATGGGAAGGAGAAAGAACCATGGGTACAGAAACCCATGCCCTTTCCAGGTAAGTCCATCAAATCTAAAGAAGAAGAGCATTACAATAAGTTTTGTGAATGGATTAAACCTCTTTTTCTTCAAATTCCTTTGACTGATGCTATTAAGTTACTTCCATATTCAAAATATATGAAAGATATTGTCACTAACAAAAGAAAAAATCCTAATGATGCAATATCTACTATGCTTGCTAACTATTCTTTCAGTGGAAAGATTCCTGAGAAGCTCGGTGATCCAGGTATACCCACCATCCCTTGCTCCATAAAGAATAATTATGTCAAAACTGCTTTATGTGATCTTGGAGCGGGAGTGAGTGTTACGCCTCTCTCTCTCTTTACGAGAGGCTCTGTTTAGAGAAACTAATTCCTACAGATATCTCCCTTCAGATGGCTGACAAGTCAACCGCTGTTCCGATAGGTATTTGTGAGAATGTTCCAGTTGAGGTTGCTAATTGTTTAATTCTTACTGATTTTGTTGTGCTTGACATGCCTGAGGATGGGAGCATGTCCATTATTCTTGGTAGACCTTTTCTTAACACCGCAGGTGCTGTTATTGATTGCAACAAAGGGAAGGTTACCTTTCATGTGAATGATAAAGAACACACGGTATATTTTCCGAAGAAGACCGACAGGAGGCATGCCCTCAACTCTATAGAGAATATCGAGACCGTGAAAATTGGAGAATGGGACTGTCCACTACATGTGCCTCACAAATACAAAACTATCATGGTAGGGACAATGTCCATCAAGGTAAAAGTTCAGTGATTACTTCGTAGGAGGTGAGACTTTTTGTTCTATATACCGCTTGTTTGTTGGTAAGACTTGATCAACCTTACTAGTGAATGTGTTTTATATGGATAAAAAGTTGAGCTTTCTATGTTTTTATTTGTTTTTAGTGTTGTCATACTTGCTGTACCAAGTATCTATGTTTTTGAAGCTTCACAATTCTACTAACTGCTTCAAGTTTTCAGAGAGTTTCGCAGCTTTTTGAACTTCGAAAAAATTTCAACAGTGAAGTTTTCAGAAAAATTCCAGAAAAATTATATTAAAAATTTCCACAACGGGAGAGACCCGGAAAGTCCTGGGGCCAGCCAGGGGGGCCACCAGTGGCCCAGGCGGCCAGCTGGCGCGGCCCAGCCCCTGGCCGCGCCCACAGGGTGCCTGGGGCCCACGGGACCCCCCTCCAGGTACTTCTTCTTCCTCTCTCTCTCTCTTTTTCCAGAAACCCGAGTTCTAGTCTTGTTCTTGCTGTTCTTGCTGTTCTTGGGGGCGATTCTTCGATCTCTCTCTACAGCCCATCATCTGAGCTGAAATTTTGAGCAAATACTCCCTGGTATGTGACTCCCCCACCCCTCCAATTAGATTTTTGATTGGTGGCCTCATTTGTGAGTATTTAGTAGTTCTTGGTGCTGTAGAGATGAGCTTGCATGCATGTGTAGAAAGTTGTTTTCCAAGTTTTGATGCAAGTTTATGCCTTGGGCAAGTGAGTTGAGTAGTTTGCCTTAGCTCACTTTGTTTTAATCCTCGTTTTTGTAAATTATAAAAAATTTCAGAAATGAGTTTGTTAGGAAGGGAAAAAGGATGGCTTGAGAAGAGGAGGCCCGCACACTCCGATCGAGTCACTAGAGCCGCAGCTTCACCATCGACTGTTAGGGTGAGCTATAATGAAGATCATGTGCCCCTGGAGTTGTTGGAGGACACAAGTCCAGCACGTGCAATGACATTTCCATGTGATGAATTCATGGAAGCTGCGGGAATGAAGGATGAGTTTTATAATCTTTGTGCTAATGCAGGTTTGACACGACTCGTCATGAGCCGTGTTACTCAGTATCAGAAACTCACCTCCGGTTTCATTAACAGTTTTAGATATAATCCTGATTCAGGTGCTATTGAGTTTAAAATTTATAATGATCTTATCACCATGACTCTGGGAAATTTTTGTGAAGTAATAGGTGTGCTGAACGTTGGGAGGACGACAAGGATGGCCACGCAGCCCTCCGAGCTGAAAACCGTCATCAACTCTCTTTGCAGCATGGGTACGAGGGATATTCATCGGTCGAAGATCTCCAACATCTTGTTTCCTCACCTCAGGTATTTTGCATATTATATTGCTAGAGGGGTGTTAGCTCGCGACAACACGAGCAACATTTCTGCTCCGGATATTGCTATCTTGGCAGCAGCCCTCTCAGGGAGGTCTGATCATAATATTGGTACCTTAATTGCTCGACGCCTTGCTATGAACGGTAACAAGGGGGACTTATATGGTGGCATTTATGCCACGCTTATCTTAGAGCATCTTGGAGGCACCCCACACCCTGATGATACTCCTTTTACTTATTTAAGCTTTTATCTTGCTGCTATGAAAAGGCATAAGTTTGTTACCATGGGCTCTGAACTTGATAACCTTGTTTATATCTTGCGTTTCGGAACTACCGCGAAACGCGAGATCCGTCTACCTGCACCTCTTTTGTTTGATTTTTCTGGCAGGAACGGATGGTCCTTTGATGTTGTCCAGTTCGATGAGTTCATGGTCCAGCATCAGTTCCATAACCCCATGGAGGGGGTTGAGCCCGACGAAGAGAGGCACGGTGAGATACCACATTTTCAGGATGAGACCGCCACCGAGTTTGGTAAAGGGTCTTCCTCTGTTTGGCGCTCGGAACCTTCCTCGTGGGAGACTCCGAGGAGTTCAGTGTATGCGCCATCATCCTTCTACGACCCCTGGTCTCACCACCATACCCCTGGAGCAGGAGGCTCCTAGGGGCAGTAGCTGCTACCAACTTAGGCCAAAAGCCTAAGCTTGGGGGAGTACGTGCCCTTCTCACTTTTTCATTGTATTATCCGTTTGATTCACTTTGATCTTTTCGAAGTTTTTGCCCGTCCTTCTTTATTTCTCTCTTTGCAAAAACAACAAAAAGATTTTCTCTTTCTTTTGCTTTTTATTCAACTTTTGAAAAACCCAAAAAGATTTCCTTTCTCTCTTTAGTTTGCTTTGTTTTCAGAGATCAGCTCGCGTCCGTGGTGGCATTTGATTATATTTCCTACGTTCGATCGTGCAAGTGACAAGCAGTAATGACGAAGATCGACTGAAAGGAAGCAACAAGGAAGACCGGTATGAGCTCTTATTGTTTCTACTTTTGTACATATGCCTGTACTTATGATCTAGAGACCAGCTTGTAGCGACATAGTGCTGTGTTTACAATGCTCTTCCAGTGGTTCATGCTTTCCTTGTGGCTAGTCTCCAAAAACTAGAGTATATAATGTGTTATTGAAATGATCTACATGCATCGCACTGTTCATAGTCTGGCATACTAAGGTGGTATTTCCTTTTAGAGAATTTTTGGATTGACTTGGCACATGCTTACACATGTTTAAGACTAAAAGTCTACCTTGCCTTGATGATCTTTGAGTTTTAGAATAGTTATATCACTTTCATGCCCGATTCAATGTTGCTTTGTCGCTCTGCATGATTATGACCATTATTGCTCTCTAGTTGGTCGCTTCCAGTCTTTTGCTAAACCTCCACCCATACTAAGCGGAATGACTGCTTGTGCATCCAAAACCTTTAAACCTGTTATGCCATATGAGTCCACTATACCTTCCTATACATGGTATTTACCTGCCATTCCTAACGAAGACTTTCATGTACCATCTCGAAATTAATCAAAAGCATTTCCCTTTTTGTGCCTATGTTTTAGCTCATGAGGAAGTAGTAGTTAGTTCATGATCTCTTTAAGTTGGACAAGTTTCACCCCTGGATTGCATGTATAATGTGCAAACCCTTAATATGAAAAGGAACTGGCATTGAGTGCGCCCGGCTCAAAAAGATAATATAACAAACAAACCCTCCTTCACGCTTTGTTCATGAGAAATCAGAAAACTTTGGCAGTGATAAACAAAGGAGATTAAGAGGATGTGATCGTCCTCATGCGGGAGCCGTTCCTCAAGACTTGTCTAGCTTAAAAAGCGATTGAGTTATCTGCTAGCATTCGTTGACGAAATATGCACCTCTTAAAAACATATTTACTTCTGTTTTTAAAACCAAGAGCTCTGGTACATATTTAGTTTTTGTTTCCGATCACGGGTTTTCAACGTTGCCAATAAAAGCCACGGTTCAAGAGTCTCATCTTCTTTCTTCAAAGCACTGACTAGGAGAGCATAATTGTCATTCTGAGTGTAATGTGCATTGTCCCAAAGTATTACGTTGTCTTCTGCATACTTGTGATATGATTTATTCTGAAATTCTTAGTTCTAGTCTCCTTTAAAACTTTGGAGGAGTCTCTGCATTTATGTTTTGCTTCACTCATGGAGGCTAGCGAGATACCACCTAAATATGCTCAAGCTATGTGCAATGTGATCTTGTCTTGATTTTCGGAAATATATTGTTTACTCTTAATTATTTGTGACTGGTCACTTGAAAGAAGGATTGCTCCTTGCATTGTTCTCATAAGTACTGTTTTAATACTTGCTGAACTCTTTTCGTAGTAGATGCTTATATACATCTAATGAAGCAAAAGAGTTTGTCAAAGTTTTATTTGTCGTGTCCAGTTCGTTGAACTGAATTGCTTGAGGACAAGCAATATGCTAAGCTTGGGGGAGTTGATACGTCTCAAACGTATCTACTTTTCCAAACACTTTTGATATTGTTTTGACCTCATTCTTGCATGATTTGGACTAAACTAACCCGGACTGACGCTGTTTTCAGCAGAGCTGCCTGTATGGTTTATTTGTGTGCAGGAAAACGGATTTTTAAGCATCTAATAAAAATCCACGAAAAATTCACGCACCCGAAGAAACAAAATGCCAGAAGTGGGGCCAGAGGGGGCCAGGGGGTGCCCAGGCGCCCTGTGGGTGCGCCCCCCCTGGGCCGCGCCAGGGGGGCGCCTGGGTGGGCCCCACACCCCCTGGTGCCCTACTTTAGCCCGTATTTTTCCTCCCGACGCAGAAACCCCAGATCGGAAGTCCTTTCGCTGTTTTTCATCGCGGAGCCGCCGCCACCCTCTGTTCTTCTTCGGGAGGGCTAATCTGGAGGCTGATTTGGCCTCCGGAGAGGGGAGATCGTCGCCATCGTCATCATCATCACCACTCCATCATCCCTCCATGACTTCCCCCTTCATGTGTGAGTAATTCCCTTGCTGTAGGCGAAGGGGATGGTAGGGATTGGATGAGTTAGATCATGTAATAGTTCGTCAGATTGTCGGGGGCATGTTGCCTATCATCTAGTATGGTGTTTATCATCTTTGCTACAACTTGTTATTCTTAATGCTTGACACTTAGGGCCCGAGTGCCATGATTTCAGATCTGAACCATATGTGTTTTCATGAATATATTTGTGTTCTTGATCCTATCTATGTGTTGTATGCACCTATTACGGTTCGGAACTGGCGATCCCAAAAGTGACAGCTTGGGACATCAAAGGGGATGGTCCGTAGTTTGAGGATTACATGTATCCATTGAGTTCATTGCTTTGTTCCGGTGCTCTTTGACAGGAGCACCTTAATATCCATTAGTTCCTTTTGGCCCCGTTCGTAGCGGGATGGTAGGACAAAAGATGTTGTGCAAGTTCTTATTGCAAGCACGTACAACTACATACGGGATACATGCCTAATGTTTGATATTTGCCTAGATGATCATTACTTTTCCGTGTGCCGTGCCCCAAGTTAGAATCTATCTCATCCATGCAACACCCAACCATCCATCTCCCTAGCCTACAGTATTTTAAACCTTGTTTGTCACTAGTTGCTACTTTTGCCATTTACTACTGCTATTTACTTTTGCTGTTTACCTTTACTATTACTATCATCACTATCATATCACTGTTACCACTTATCTTTTGTTGCAAGTTAGTATATTTCAGGTGCGGTTGAATTGACAACTCAACTGTTAAAGCTTATAAATACTCTTTGGCTCCCCGTGTGTCGAATCAATAAATTGGGTTATTTTTACCCGCGAAGACTATCTCGATCCCTTATGGTTGAGGGTTATCAACTGTAGGCATTCTTCCAACGAATGCAGGTTAGCGAGTTCGGGGTTCTACATTGAGTGAAGTGGTATTATGACCGATGTTCCGATCGGGAGTTGCATCTTAATGGGTCCTTGGCTATGCTGATCCGGGGATTGCAAAACCCTTTCGTAACGCGTTCATATGCTTTCAGCACAAAGATGTTAGAACGAAGCTCCTATCTTGTGTTTGTTTTCCGTCCATACCTTGTTGTTTTTCTTATTGTTACCTTTTGTCCCCTATGTGGCTTCTCGTGAAGATTGATGTTATCATTTAACTGAAAATTTCATTCGTTCCTCTTGTTCGAATGATTTCATTCGTTCCTATTGTTCAAATGATTATTGTGAAGACTTCTTGCAATTCATTCCATTGATTCAACTTTATCTTCTTTCAATCAATTGCTGATTCGTGGTCATCTATTTCAGGATGCCTCCGAAAAAGGTTCCCAATGCTAACCCAGAGGGTGAAGAGGTCCCAGATCGTCCTCCTTCCCCTCCTCCTCCGTCTGAGGCTTGGAGAGCGATTATGCAGACTACAGCTAAGAACACCCAGATGTTGATGCAGATGATGCAGCAGATGCAAGCTAATCAAGCTAATCAGGGTGTTCCAGGGAATCAAGGCAATTTCTTCAACCAGCAGCACCATGCTACGCTCAACCAGTTCTTGGCCAATAACCCAAAAGCTTTCAGTTACTGTGTCGACCCTCTTGATGCTGAAGATTGGTTAACCGACTTAAAGAAGCATTTTGAGTGCAGTAACGTGAAGGAAGAGGACTATGTGAAGTTTGCAGCCTTCCAACTCAAAGACCAAGCAGCTGACTGGTGGAAGCAGTACAAAGACTCCAGGCCAGGTCGTGTGATCTCTTGGGAGGATTTCTGCAAGGACTTTCGCTCTCACCACATTCCAACAAGTGTCATCGAGGGTATGCGTGAGAAATTCCGCAACCTGAAGCAGGGATCTATGATAGTCTATCAGTATAATGTCAAGTTCCAAAACCTTGCCCGCTATGCTAAGCAAGACATTCCTGATGCTAAGAGCAAAATCTACCAGTTCCGTGGAGGTCTGAAAGATGAACTTCAACTTGCTCTCACCTTGTTCGAGCCCGATGAGTTCGACAAATTCTATAACATGGCTTTGAAACAAGAGGCAACTCAGCTTAAGATGGAGGCTTCCAAAAAGAGGATTCGAGATGCCGTTCACTCCTCCTCATCGTCTCAGATGGTCTCGAAGCAACAGAAATTTTGGCTTCCTCCTCCTCCAGTGATTCGAGCTCCATACAACAACTCCAACAACTCCAACAGCAACAAGAACTCTAGTGGACGTGGTTTCTCCCACCCACCCAACCCGAACAACCAGTCGAAGAACCAGTTTCAGTCTCAAGGCTCCAAGTCAAGTGGTTCTCATTTCCGTCCTCTCTCAGAAGTGGTGTGCAACAAGTGTGGCAAGAAGGGTCACTATGTCAACAAGTGCCCCAACCCGAAGCACCTTCCACCACCTCCGCCTGTCAGTTCGGCTATTGTCAGGCATGATCCAAAGGCAGCAAGGGTAAATCTGATGAATGCAACACAAGCGGAGAATTCTTCTGATGTGATTTTGGGTAACCTCTCAGTTAACTCTTTTCCAGCTAAAGTGTTGTTTGATTCAGGTGCTACATGTTCCTTCATGTCATCTCCATTTGCATCCAAGCACAATATTGTCACTTCAAATTTGCCTCAGAAGTTGCAAGTTGTTTCTCCGGGCAGGATTATGACTTCTAGTGTCTATGCTCCGGATGTTTCTATTCGCATGGGTGATTATCGCTTTCTGGCTAAACCGGTGGTTCTCGGCAATTCTGACATTGACCTCATCCTCGGAATGGATTGGCTTTCTCAGCATGATGCTCACATTGATTATGCACAGAAGGAAGGCAAGATGACTCATCCTGATGAAGATGTGATTATCTTTGCCTCCAGGGATAACACTATCAGGCTTTTCTCTCTCAATGATAAGGGCGAAATTAATGCCATATCTCAAATTCCGGTGGTAAACGAATATCAAGACGTCTTTCCTGAAGAACTTCCAGGCATGCCTTCACACCGTCAGGTGGAATTTGTCATTGAACTCGAGCCGGGTACTGAGCCAGCATGCCGGCGTCCGTATAAGCTCTCTCCTAAAGAATTGAAGGAATTCAAGAAGCAGCTTGATCAACAGGAGCGTATGGGTCTCATCAGGCCTAGTACGTCTCCTTGGGGCTGTGGTGTCTTATTTTTCAAGAAAAAAGATGGCACGGAACGTCTCTGCGTTGATTACCGGCCATTGAACAAGAAGACAATAAAGAACAAGTATCCGCTCCCCAACATCAACGAACTCTTCGAGGAGCTCAAAGGAGCTAAAGTGTTCTCTAAGCTCGATCTCCGAATGGGCTATCACCAAATTCGCATTCGCGAGAAAGACATTCCCAAGACTGCCTTCAGAATGAGTTTCGGTTCATATGAGTATACAGTCATGTCCTTTGGTCTCGCCAATGCTCCTCCTACCTTCTCGAGAATGATGCACTACATCTTCAACCCCTATACCGGCGAGTTTGTGCTTGTGTATCTGGATGATATTCTAGTGTTTTCCAAGAATGAAGAAGATCACGAAAAGCACTTACATCTGGTTCTTGATCGACTCCGTGAGCATAAGTTCTATGCCAAGTTCTCCAAGTGCGAATTTTGGCTCGATAAGGTTTTGTACCTGGGCCATATCATCTCAGCTGACGGTATTGCGGTTAATCCCGAGAAAGTTGAAGCAATTGTCAACTGGGAAGCTCCTCAGAACGTCAAGCAACTCCGAAGTTTTCTGGGTCTTGCTAGCTATTGCAGAAGGTTCGTTGAGAACTTCTCCAAGATTGCCAAGCCTCTCTCCAACTTGCTTAAGAAGATTATCAAATACTTTTGGTCTCCAGAGTGTGAAGTGGCATTCAAAACTCTCAAAGAAAAGCTCGTCTCTGCTCCAGTTCTTACTCCTCCAGATGAATCCAATCCCTATGAAGTATTCTGTGATGCTTCTCTTCAAGGACTTGGTGGTGTGCTTATGCAAGATAAGAGAATTGTGGCATATACTTCTCGTCAGCTCAAGCCAAGTGAGAAGAACTATCCCACACATGATCTCGAGCTAGCAGCTGTGGTACATGCTTTGATTACATGGAGACATCTGTTGTTGGGCAGAAAAGTCGACATCTTCACCGATCACAAGAGCTTGAAGTACATCTTCACACAGCCGAATCTGAACCTCCACCAGACTCGTTGGGTTGAAATGATCCAAGAGTATGATCCCAGCATTGAATACACTCCTGGCAAGGCGAATGTGATTGCATATGCTTTGAGAAGAAAGGCATATTGCAACAGCCTTCTTATCAAGCCGTTCCAGCCTGAGCTTTGTGAAGCATTCAGGAAACTCAACCTCCAAGTTGTTCCGCAGGGTTTTCTTGCAAATCTTCAAATTGCTCCTACCTTGGAAGATCAAGTCCGTGAGGCCCAAATCAGTGATGCCATGGTGCAGAAGGTGAAACATGGTATTGCAAAGGGCACTCCAAAATACAAGTGCTTTCGTGTTGATGAGAGAGATACCTTGTTCTTCGAGGACAGACCCGTGGTTCCCAAAGGTGATCTCAGGAAGCTCATAATGGAAGAAGCACATGATTCTCTCCTTTCCATTCATCCTGGCAGTTCCAACATGTACCAAGACCTCAAGCAATCTTACTGGTGGACACGCATGAAAAGGGAGATTGCCCAATTCGTGAATGAATGTGATGTTTGCAGAAGAGTGAAAGCAGAACATCAACGTCCAGCCGGTCTTCTCCAACCTCTTCCTATTCCCGAGTGGAAATTCGACCACATTGAAATGGATTTCGTCACTGGCTTTCCTAAGTCCAAGAGAGGGAATGATTCTATCTTCGTGGTGATTGACAAGCTTACCAAAGTCGCTCACTTCCTTCCAGTCAAAGAATCCATCAATGCAGCTCAATTGGTAGAGTTGTACACTTCCAGTATTGTGTCCTTACATGGAATTCCTCAAGTTATCTCCTCAGACCATGGAAGTTTGTTCACTTCAAAGTTCTGGGACTCCTTTCAGTCCGCCATGGGCACTAAGATCAGGTTCAACACTGCTTTTCACCCTCAGACTAGTGGTCAAGTCGAGCGAGTGAATCAGATTCTAGAAGACATGCTCAGAGCATGTGTCATATCTTTTGGCATGAAATGGGAAGATTGCCTTCCATTTGCCGAGTTCTCTTACAACAACTGCTTTCAAGCAAGTGCAGGCAAAGCTCCGTTTGAAATTCTCTATGGCAGAAAGTGCCGTACCCCTCTCAACTGGTCTGAAACAGGTGAACGCCAACTTCTTGGCAATGACTTGATCTCAGAAGCCGAAGAGATGTGCAAAGTCATACGTGAGAATCTCAAGGCCGCTCAGTCGCGTCAGAAGAGCTACTATGACGGCAAGCATCGTGATTTGGCCTTCAACATTGGTGATCATGTATATCTCCGTGTTTCTCCGATGAAAGGCACCCAAAGATTCGGTATCAAAGGAAAGCTTGCTCCTAGATACGTCGGGCCTTTCAAGATTCTTGGCAAAAGAGGCGACTTAGCCTATCAACTTGAGCTCCCTTCCAACTTCGCCAATGTTCATGATGTGTTCCATGTGTCTCAACTTCGCAAATGCTTCAAGGCACCTGAACGCATGATTCTGTTTGAAGAGATTGATCTTCAACAAGACCTGTCTTACCGAGAGCATCCCGTTGCTATTCTCGAAGAAACCGAGCGCAAGACCCGCAACAAGTCCATCAAATTCTTGAAAGTCAAGTGGTCACATCACACCGACCGATAAGCTACGTGGGAACGAGAAGATCATCTTCGTTCCGAGTACCCTTCCTTTCTCCAGTCCTAGATCTCGGGACGAGATCTTTTTGTAGTAGAGGAGAGTTTGTAATGCCCCGGATGTAATAATTTCCCTTTTGGGCATATAATATATCTCCGGCTTCATCTATTCCATTCCGGGTTCATCTATTCCATTCCGGGTTCTTTGTCTTTCGGGTTTTCGTCGTTTTGTTGTGTGCGGTGTGGCATTCATTCATATCATGTAGACATGTGCATTGCATTGCATTTGTGTTGTCGTTTGCATCCGGTACCACGCGTTCCTTCCCGTTGTCCGTTTCGCGTTCCAGAGCTCCTTCACGTGTCCGTGGCGTCCCGTAGGCCTACTTTAGGGTTTGGCCGTGTAACGTTACCGTTTTGGCGCGAGTCTTGTCGTGTGTTGTTGTTTTGGTGTGTGTAACCCGCCTGTCAAATCTCGTCGCGTTTCGAGTCCGTTTGCTACCCCAACAGTTATTCGTGTGGGCTCAAGGTGCCTCCACTTTGAGGCCCAAAACACCCCTCCAACAGCCCACTTCCCTCCTCTTGGCCCATCCTAACTCCCCTCGCGATCGGATCCGTCGGATCGTGATCGGAGGGCTCTAAAACCCCCCAAATCCCTCAAACCCTAGCACCTACCCTATATAAACATCCCCCATGCCATTTTTGGCAGCCTAAACCCCCTCCACCTACCTCTAGCCCCTTCTCCCCTCAATTTCCATGCCATACCAGTTCCCAGCAGCCACTTGGCTGTCCCCTCCTCGAATCCCGCCGGCGCAGCCCTCGAAGGATTCGTCCCCGACATCGAGCCAACCGCCGCCGCCAGTTCTCTGGATCGGGGAGGATCCAACGTCCCGATCCAGTCAACGCCCGCGTCGGACGCCTCGCTGGGCCAGCGGACCAGCTGCCACCCCGCGCCAGTAGGCCGCTCCTCGCCTCCTTCGCCTAGGCGCCCGCCAGATCGCCAGATCGCCACTCCAGACCTCCCCCTGGGCCGATCGGCAGCCGGCTCCTCCGATCCGCCGCGTCGCCAGCGCCTGGGCTCGAAGCGCCCAGCGGCCCAGCCGCCATCCCGCCTCACCGGGGCCGAGGCCAGCAGCCTCCCAAGCTGGCTCTCCAGCCGCCGTTTCCCCGCGGGCCGAGCCGCCTCCCAGCCGCGGCCCACTCCTCCCGCAACGCCTCCAGCCGCCGGGCCAGGTGGGCCAGCAAGCCCGAAGGCCGCCGCCTCGCCAGTTCCCTCGCTGGGCCGGATCCTGCAACCCGAGCCCGTTGACATTTTTTCTTCGGATCTGGAGGTTGCTCTCTCTCTCACTAAGTCCCTGTTGCTTGTTGTGTGCTGATGCAATATTAGAACTGTGATAACTTCCTGTGTGTTGCTCCGTTTTGCGCAAATGACATGTCCAGACGTTCGTGGTGACTAGCACTACGATTCATTCCTTTGTGCCATGCATGTTTGTGGTCATCTAGATGCTTATTTTTCTGTTGCAAGAGTGCATCCCGATATAAACTGCTGCTATGTGTTGTTTTATGCCATCTTTGCATAGTGATATCTTTTAGCTCGTTTATCCGAATGATGTAAATGACATGTCCACGTGTTCGTCTTGCCATGCTCTACTTGTTGCTTGTGTTAGGTTGCATGATAGATTTAATCTTGCCGTGTTTATCTTCGTTGCAAAGTGCTATGTGGCTGTTTAGTTATTTAACTTGTTATGAAATGCCATCTTGTTGAGCTCATTGCTATCGTTGTGTTTATCTCCATGATGCATGCTTGTATGTTTCGGAATCACCATCATGTGTACTTTGATGTGGTGCTTACCACTTGCCATGTTTAGTTTCAAGGTGACTTAAACTTGCTCTTATAGATGCCATGATGAAACTGTTGTTTTAACACTTAGTGGATTTTTCACTAAGTCTGGAATCTGTAATGTTCCGATGCCATGTTTGCGTGCTGTTCTAGGACAAACCATGATAGTTTTAGAGTGTCTCTTGATGGTTCCTTGTAGTATATATTGTTGGCTATCCATTCATGTTCTCACATGCTTATTTAAGTGGCTGTAGCATATTTAACTTTTGCTCCAAAGTTTCAATAAAAATTCTGCTGTCAGGATTTTATTGTCAAGTTCAATATGTCCAAGCTTGTTGCTATTGATCCGTGGCTCCTTTGGGGGTGCACCTTTGGACTTATTTGCTGTAGGATATGTCTAGTTTATGTTCATGCTCTTTGCCATGATGTTTGAGTGCTGTAGCTTAATTATCTTGTGCTCCGAAGTTGCTATGTTGCCGTAATTTTCAGCTTTCGCCTATTTCTTGTTTCGGGCATAACTTTTAGCCCGTAGCTCCGTTTTCAGAAAGTCTTATATGAAACTTGATTGATTTTCCGTATAGATTCATAATATCCTATTGTTATCTTCTTTTGAAGCTTTTGCTTGAATGCTTATTTTTTTCCGTGCTCCGTGTGCTTCCTTAGTGCATCCATCATGCATCCATCATATTTTTAGTGCGCATTGCATCTTGTTGATTCGTGCCTTGTGTGATTGTATTGTTTAGAGCCGGAAGCTGAGACCGAGTACGAGTACGAGCACGAAGTTACCAACGAGGTTGAGCACGAGGACCCTTCTTACGATCCGAACGACAACTTTTCAGGCAAGATGAGCGAACCCGAATACCATTACTATCTTTGCCTATTGCTAGTAGTCTCGATCTATAGTTTTGCCTCGATGCCCATGTCTTTCATGTCAGCCTCCTACTTGTAACCATGAACATGTCTAACCACCCTACCTATGCAAACCATTGCTTGGCTAAGTACGCTTCGCTCAGCCCCTCTTATAGCATTGCTAGTTGCAGGTGAAGTTGAATATGCTTGCTTCATGTTGAAGTTTTGTTGGGTTATATCATAGTATATAAATGCTTAAAATGAAATCATCTATATATTGGCAAGGGTGGAAGGCTAAGCCTTTTGCTTGGTGATTTGTTCCACTCATGCCGTTAGGAACCGTTTAAACCGGTGTTATGTTCCTTGATTATGCGTTCCTCACACGGTTGGGGTTTATGGGGCCCCCTCGAAAAACCGCTAAGTGCTAAGTCTTTTCCAGCAAGTCCCAACATTGGTACTATTTGCCTAATAACTAAATAAACTTGCATAGGGAGTAATTAACCCTCTTTCTTAATCAACAACCCCGGGCCAGTGCTCCACATGAGTGTTGGTCCGAAACGGGGAGTCTGCGGGGCCGCCTTGGGGAAACCCGAGGTATCTGGCATACACCTATAGAATCGCCCATCCGATCGTGTCCTGAGACTAGATACGCGCGGCTACTATCAGGGTGTCGACACGCTGGGAGGATTTGCTGGATTAGCCTTACCTTAGTTCGGAGTATCTTGAGCACGGGATTCCGAGAATACTCGGGTCTTCCCACCTTGGAGTTGCGACTCCGCGGATCGTGGGCTTGTCATGGGCCAAGTTGGAACACCCCTGCATGGTTATGAACTTTCAAAAGCCGTGCCCGCGGTTATGTGGCAGATGGGAGCTTATTAATATCCGGTTGTAGATAACTTGACACATTGTTCTAATACACTACCAGCGTGTGTACCGTGACTGTCAATTTCCGAATAGGGATTCGGGAGTTGAACACGGTGGGGCTATGTTTGTTGAGCTTTAGCTAGGATCACTTCGTGATCACCTCTCGACCGAGGCCTTCTCTTCTCGCACTCTCTCACGTAAGCTAGTGCTAGTTGCTGCTGCAGACACTTATTCTTTTCTTCAGCCTTATCCTCTCCCAAGGCTTAAATAGTCATGTTACCCAGGAACGGGATTGCTAAGACCTCTTTGGCTCACAGTTACTTCACCACACCAGATGCAGGTCCAGTGGTGAGCTATCCAGGTGATGGCACCGAGCTAGACTGGGAGTACGACGAGGAGCATAGTCGTTACTATGTTCGTTATCCGGATGATCAGTAGTGGAGACTTCTACTAGGATTCGATCTGACCTGTGGATTTAAGTTATGTTTGGTATCTTGTTTTTTGGATTTTTTACCCTTAGAGGGCTGTGATGTTTTATTGAATTATGATTTGAACATGTATTGTATTTGTGTGACGTGGCGATTGTAAGCCAGATATTTTTATGTTTTCCATCCCCCTTTTTTACATGAGTTGTCCAAAGATACCAGACTTGCGATCATTCCAGCATGGGGTTATGTCTCTAAGTCGTGCCTCGACACGTAGGAGATATAGTACCATCCTGGGCATTACAAGAGGGATGGCTAGGCCAGCGATGGGAGTACGATGGGGCGGTGAGGCCTGCGCGGCAACACAGCCGGCCGCATGGAGGAGAGAGCAGGCAGTCCCGCCGGCGCTTGTTTGAGCGACCGGAGAAGGAAGGGCAGAGATTGAAGAAGCACGACGGCCGTGTGATGGACATCCAACAGTCACTGCTTGTGCGTCAACCTTTTTTTAGGAAAGCCTCAAATCTGTGGAAAACATCATACAGCCCATCTGCCATTATTAATAATAATTTACAGCTCATTTACTAATTCTTAAGTGTTTTTTTGGAGCCCATATTCTTTTTGTTAGCAATACAGCCGATATTGTGGCCATGGTTAAAAAATTGTACGAAATTTTGCATATTTCGGTGTGGTCCGAACTGTTTTTAATCCCGAAATTTTGAGTCACATTCCAACTGATTTAAAAAATAATTTTATATCAATATAAAATCCAACAAATTGTCCACGCATAAAAATCAATGCAATTAAAATCTCGAAATGAAAAAAAGAAATTTGAAACTAATTGCCGGTTTGATGTGTTTTAAAAATGTACAACCCATTTATCATTACTGATAGGCCATTTTCTCGGCCAGCCGAATGAAGCCCTCCTCGTCTTGACAGATTTGCAGCCCAACAGACCTGACAAAACGACTTACTTGGCAAATCACAAAAAACTGGGCTGTGGCCATGGACCCAGCTGCGGCCGTGGACCCAGCTATCAGCCTCTCCACGTACAGTACTCTTCCGATGGAAGTCGGTCGTTGACCACATTGACCACGCTGTGCCGAGCACCAAGGCGGTGGACGACGGTGAGGCCTAGGAAGGGGATGATGCAAAGCCGGGGAAGATACGGCAGTGGATGCCCACGCGGAGAGGAGTACGAGGGTTCACTGGTTCGGCTGCGGTGTGAGGCTGTCGTCGCCGCAGAATAACAGGGGGTGTGGGTGAGTGCAGGGATGTCCTGGCCAGCGGTGGGAGTAGTATGGGGGTGGTGAGGCCTCCGCGGCAGCACAGCCGGCCACGGGAGGTAGGAGCAGGCGGCATGACCGGCGCTGCTTTGGGCGGCTGGAGCAAGAAGACCAGAGGTTGAAGAAGCACTATGGCCGTTGGATGGACATCGTACGGTCACTTGAGCTAGAATCCTTCATATTGACTAACTTGACAAAGCCCTCTGTCCCCGTCAACTTAGTAGGCCCATAAGTCAGCCACCCACTATGGTGGGTCCCAGCTAGCAGGGTGGTATTCATTTTTTTGTGTGTCATAAGGTGGCACTTCCTTGCGTGCGAAGATATAGCTGGCGGGTCCAACCTGTCAGCGGGGGGGGGGGG
>LR738714.1:106660578-106680925 GCA_902687465.1 Secale cereale | reverse complement strand
GGGGGGGTGTTTTGTTCACGAAATACAGAAGCCCTTCCCATGGGTCCTAGCTCTCAGGTGGAGGAATCATTATTTTGCTTGTAATAAGGAGGCATTTCCTTGCGTGCGGCCATAGACCCAACTGTCCGCCTCTCCCTGTACAGTCCACTTCCGATGGATGTCGTTCATTGACCACGTTGACCAGGTCGCGTCGAGAGCACTAGGGCGGTGGACGACGGCGAGGCCTAGGAAGGGAACGACACGGAGCGAGGGAAGCCTTGGCAGTTGTTTCCCACGCGGAGGAGTACGAGGGTTTACTGGTTCGTCTGCCGTCCCCGAAGAAAATAGCAGGTGTGGGTGAGTAGAGGGATGGATAGGCCAGCGATAGGTGTACGGTGGGGTGGTGAGGCCTGCGCGGCAGCACAGCCGACCGCGAGGAGGAGAGAGCAGGCAGTCCCGCCGTCGCTTGTTTGAGCGGCTGGAGCAGGAAGAGCAGAGATTGAAGAAGCACGACGGCCGTTGGATGGACATCCAATAGTCACTGCTTGTTCGTCAACCTTATTTTAGGAAAGCCTCAAATATATGGAAAATATCATACAACCCATCTGCCATTATTTCTGATAATTTACAGGCCATTTGCTAATTCTTAAGGTTTTTTGGAGCCCATATTCTTTTTGTTAGCATTACAGCCCATATTGTGGCCACGGTAAAAAATTATATGAAATTTTGCATATTTCGGTGCGGTCCGAACTATTTTTAATCCTGAAATTTTGAGTCACATTCAAACTGATTTTTAAAATAAATGTATATCAATATAAAATCTAACAAATTGTCCACGCATAAAAATCAATGCAATTTAAAATCTCGAAATGAAAAAAATAAATTTGAAACTAATTGCCGGTTTGATGTGTTTTAAAAATGTACAACCCATTTCTCATTACTGATAGGCCATTTTCTCAGCCATCCGAATGAAGCTCTCCTCGTCTTGAAAGATTTGCAACCCAACAGGCCTGACAAACGACTTACTTGGCAAATCACAAAAAAACTGGCTGTGGCCGTGGACCAAGCTGTCAGCCTCTCCACGTACAATACTCTTTCGATGCAAGTCGGTCGTTGATGACATTGACCACGCCGTGCCGAGAGCACCAAGGCGGTGGACGACGGCGAGGCCTAGGAAGGGGATGACGCGGAGCCTAGGAAGACGCGGCAGTGGATGCCCACGCGGAGAGGAGTCTGAGGGTTCACTGGTTCGGCTGCGGTGTAAGGCTGCCGTCGCCATCGAATAACAAGGGGTGTGGGTGAGTGAAGGGATGGCCTGGCCAGCGGTGGCAGTAGTATGGGGGCGGTGAGGCCTCCGCGGCAGCACAGGCGGCCACGAGAGGCAGGAGTAGGCGGCACGACCGGCGCTGCTTTGGGCAGTTGGAGCAAGAAGACCAGAGGTTGAAGAAGCACTATGGCCGTTGGATGGACATCGTACGGTCACTAGAGCTAGAATTGTTCATATTGACTAACTTGACAAAGCCCTCTGTCCCCGTCAACTTAGTAGGCCCACAAGTCAGCCACCCACTATGGTGGGTCCCAGCTAGCAGGGGGTATTCATTTTTGTGTGCGTCATAAGGAGGGACTTCCTTGCGTGCGAAGATATAGCTGGTGGGTCCGACCTGTTAGCGGGGGGAACATTTTTTCGTGAAATATAGAAGCCCTTCCCGTGGTTCCTAGCTATCACGTGGAGGAATCATTCTTTTGCGCGTAATAAGGAGGCATTTCCTTGCGTGCGGTCGTGGACCCAGCTGTCAGCCTCTCCACGTACAGTCCACTTCCGATGGATGTCGTTCATTGACCACGTTGACCAGGCCACGTCGAGAGCACCAGGGCGGTGGACGACGTCGAGGCCTAGGAAGGGAACGACATGGAGCCAGGGAGGACTCGGTAGTTGTTTCCCACGCGGAGGAGTACGAGGGTTTACTGGTTCATCCGCCGTCCCCGGAGAATAACAGCAGGTGCGGGTGAGTAGAGAGATGGCTAGGCCGGTGATGGGATTACGGTGGGGCGGTGAGGCCTGCGCGGCAGCATAGCCGGCCGTGGGAGGAGGGAGCTGGCTGTCCCGCCGACGCTTGTTTGAGTGGCTGGAGCAGGAAAAGGAGAGATTGAAGAAGCATGACAGCCGTTGGATGGACATCCAACAGCCACTGCTCTTGTGTGCATTATTTCTAATAATGTACAACCCATTTGCTAATTCTTAAGAATTTTTTTGCAGCCCATTGATACGTCCAAAACGTATCTATAATTTCTGCTTGCTCCATGCCACTTTTGGGTGATATTGCTATGATATTCATACACTTCCATACACTTTTGATCATATTTGGACTAACTTATTAATCCAGTGCACCCCAGTGCCAGTTTCTGTTTTCGGCTGTTTTTGTATTTCAGGTTTTCATGTTTTGAGAACTGCCCAGAAAAATCCAGAAAAATTATATAAAAAATCAGCGATCCGGAAACAACACTGCGTCCGAAGGGCAGCATGGGGGGGGGGGGCACAGGGGCTCCAGGCGCCCTGTGGGCGCCCCCCTGGGCCGCGCCGGGGGGGCACCTCGGCCCCCCGAAACTCCCCCGGTGCCCTACTTTGGCATATATTTAAAGGACCCTCCGAAACCCTCAGAACAGGAACCCTTTGCGCGATCCCATCTCTGTTCCGCCGCCGCCGCCGCTTCCAAGATCGGGAGCACCAGGAGAACTCTTCCCGGCACCCTGCCGGAGGGGAGGATCACCACCGGGAGCTTCTCCACCACCATGGACGCCTCCCGGATGACTCGTGAGTAGTCTCCCTTGGACCATGAGTCCATGACCAGTAGCTATGTGATATTCTCCTCCCGTTCTTGTGCTTCACTAATTAGTCCTCGTGAGCTGCCCTACATGATCGAGGCACCTATGTAATCCTTATGCTGTTGCTATGTTGAGTTTGCTGGGATCCGATGGATTATGAGATTATGTTCAGATTGATCTTGAGTAATATATTTGATTCACCTCTTTTATATTTTAGTTCATAAGTAATTCTTGCATGTTCTCCGTTGTTATTTATTGCTTTGGCCGAGTAGTAAGTAGTGACTCCAAGAGGGAACGTTATGCTCGATTGTGGGTTTATGCCCCTCGATGACTAGCTTGAGTGACAGAAACATGAGTCTAGGGGATGTGCTGTTGCCACAAGGGGGAAAACAACGGTGCTTGTGCCCGCGGGTGCAAGGATTGTTTACTTTACGCAAAGTTCTTTTAATGCAGTTGTCTGTTGCATTGAGTTTACACTATGGGTGGGACTCGCAACTTAATACCAGCGAGATGTTCTGGATAGATATCTCAAGGTGGATGATTAGTAGTAGATATTGATGGATTTCGGTCTACTTACTTTGGCGTACCGCCCATGCTTTGAACCTCAACCTTTCTTGCAATGTAGTCAGCATTGGTTTGCGTTCGTGGTCCTGTCAATTTCCCAGCTGTAATTTGTTTACCTCACATAGCTGTTTTATCGTCTTTTGGGAGAGAGACATCACTAGTGAACATCATGAGACTCCGGTCCATATTACCATCATTGATCACATCCACTATTTACTTTCCGTTATTATTTACTATTGCAAAAACTATCTATCACTACTATCATTGCTTTTAACCCTTTGTGAACTACTAGGCCGGAGGGATTGACAACCTCTCTGTACTCGTTGGGAGCAAAGTTATTTGTATCTGTGTGCAGGTCCACTTTGATTGCTAATTGCGCCGTTAGCAATTGACACCTACTTGTTGAACCTAGGAGTCTCTGGGGATTCGATCCTTGGCATTTTGCTAGGGGAAAACACTTCTACTTACTGCATCTTACACCTTCCACTTGGCGTAACCAACGAGGGGTTCGAGGCCCATCAAGGAGTATTTTCCGGCGCCGTTGCCGGGGACTCCACTCTTCAGGATAGGGGAGTTGCATGCTATCTTTTACCTTTGCTTTTTAGTCTTGTTAGTTTACCTTTCATTTTTGCTTTAGTTCCTTTTATCGAAAATCACAAAAATAGTTATCTTGCTTGCTTGCTACTATGGGTTCCACCGAGAACACCAAGTTGTGTGACTTCACTAGTCACAACAACGATGACTTTATCAGCACACCTATCACTACACCTGCCACTTTAGCACCTTCATATGAAATTAAACCTGCTTTACTTAACTTAGTCATGAGAGAACAATTCTCCGGTGCTGGAGATGATGCTGCTTTACACTTGAACAACTTTGTAGAACTTTGTGATATGCAAAAGTACCAAGAAATAGATGGTAATATTGTTAAGCTTAACCTTTTTCCTTTCTCCTTGAGAGGAGGAGCTAAAATTTGGTTTCAGTCTTTGCCTAGAAATAGCATAGATTCATGGGACAAGTGCAAAGATGCTTTTATTGGAAAGTACTATCCACCTGCTAAAATTATCCAACTTAGAAGTAACATCATGAATTTTAAACAATTGGATAATGAACACGTTGCCCAAGCTTGGGAACGTATGAAGTCTCTTATCAAGAACTGCCCTACTCACGGTTTAACTACTTGGATGGTTATCCAAACTTTTTATGCAGGCTTGAACTTTACCTCGCGGAACCTGTTAGATTCGGCCGCGGGAGGAACTTTTATGTCAACTACACTTGGTGCTGCCACAAAGCTTCTCGATGAGATGATGACCAACTATTCCCAATGGCACACCGAACGCGCTCCAACAGGTAGGAAGGTAAACTCTGTCGAGGAGATTTCCTCCCTTAATGAAAAAGTTGACTTGATCATGTCTCTACTTTCAAAGCAATCTACTGTTGATCCTCGTTATGATCCTTTGGATTCTGTGATTGCCGATGCTTATAGGAGTAACTATGGTAGTAATTCTAGAACGTTCCCCTCCAATTCCTATGGGAACAACAATGCTTATCCTAACATCAAGAACTCCTTCCGAAAAGATAGAGACTTGTCTGGCTATGAGAAACTGGTAGAAATAGAGGAGGCCACTAAGAACTACATGCACACCCAATATGAACAAAACAAAACCTTCTCGAGGCAATTAAATGAGCATACTGCTATCTTGCAAGACATTAGTAGACGATTAGAAAACATAAATATTGAGATTTCTAACCTCCAGACTAGACTCACTATCACTGAGGCCCAAGTTTCCAATATGTCCCACACACAAGCCACTTTGATAAACCAAATGGCAGCTAAACCCGAAGTGGTTGCATCCCTAAGGGAGGAAGAGGAAAGAATTAAGAGCATTCCTACCCACCACACTGTTGCTACTATCCAAGTTATTGAGGATGTTCACACTCTTAGCACCCAATGTACTCCTGGTCCCAATGGACCTATTAATGGTGATGCTATGACTTTAGAAGCTACCAAACAAGTGAACCTTAAGGACACCACTACCACTTTACTTGATGCTCGTGACCTTGATTTTGATAATTGCACTCTTACCGAAGTTATTGATTTCCTTCACAAGATGTCTAGAGATCCCCGCACTAGCACGCTTAACCTTGCCTTCACAGAGCATATCACTAATGCTCTCATCAAAGCTAGGGAGGAGAAACTTAGAGTAGAAGCCTCCATACCTAGAAAGCTAGAAGATGGTTGGGATCCTATGATAAAAATTAATTTGAATGACTTCTCTTGTTATGCATTATGTGATGTTGGTGCTAGTACCTCTGTTATGCCCAAAAGGATATATGATATGCTTAAATTGAAACCTTATGATTCTTGTTCTTTTGGTGTTCGTCTCGTTGATTCTTCCATAAAGAAACCTTTGGGGAGGATCGATGATGTTCTTATTGTTGTCAATGATAATTATGTGCCCGTTGATTTCACTATTATGGATATTGAATGTGATCCTTCATGTCCAATTATTTTGGGACGTCCCTTTTTGTGCACCGTTGGTGCTGTCATTGACATGAAAGAGGGTAATATAAAATTTCAGTTTCCTCTCAAGAAAGGGATGGAACACTTCCCTCGTAAGAAGGCCAAGTTACCTTTTGAGTCCGTTGTACGGGCTAGCTATTCTTTTACTCTTGATAAAACTTGATCTATGCATTATGCCTAGCTTAAAGGCATAAAAGAAAGCGCTTTTGGGAGGCAGCCCACATGAATAAATTTTTGCTTTTTGTTGTGTCTTGATGTTGTTTACTGCTGTAGCATCATCATTGTATCTTTGCTTTTCATATTTGTGCCAAGTATAGCCTCTGATTGCTAGAAAGTTCAAAAGTTGTGAGGTGCTGTCCAGGAAACAGATTCTGTCCTTGGATAGAAAAATTCGTATAAAATCACCAGATCATCTTTTTGGTCTGAAATTTCTCGACAGCGTTCTCTATATAATTTTCTTTCGTGCGTCAGTTCTGAGTTTTTTGATTTGAGTTGCAGAAGTATCCCGAACAGATCAATTACTGCCTGCTGTTCTGTTTTTCACAGATTCTGTCCTGTTTTGCCTTACCTTCACTTTGCAAATTAAGAACTTGCTTTATCTTTGCAAAAACCTTTTGGCAATCTTTAGAAACAGTAGAACTTCAAGAATATCCTTATTTCCAGCAAGGTATAATTATTTTATTAAGGGTACTAACCTCGCTAATCAGACTATGATGAGTTATGTATGAAGGGAGTTTTCAAGTGTGCGAGGGAAGATGATAAAAAGATTCAGGAGTGTCAAGCGCTCAAGCTTGGGGATGCCCCCGTGCACCCCCAAGAAATATTCAAGGAGACTCAAGCGTCTAAGCTTGGGGATGCCCCCGTGCATCCCCTTCTCCATCAACACTATCAGTTCGTCTTTCGTTTCGCTAAATTTTTATCACTTCATGTGTTATGTGCTATGCTTGGAGCGTCTTGCTTTTAGTTTTCTTTTTAGTTTTTCATAATGAGTCGGAACCCAGCATTCCTTTATGTGGGAGGGAAACACGCTCCACCTCTACCTAGAACATAACATAGAATTTTCATGTCTATCTATGCTGTGTGTGTTCTTTGTCTTTTAATAGCTACTATCGTGCTCTGCTCTTAGTATTCATGCTTATCTTTTCAAGAGCTTTTATTTAGTTGGTTGCTTGAACTCTCTTTAATTACCATGCTCACCTTATTAAGAGAGTTTGCTTCCGTTGCATTGGTTAATGTGTCTATGATAAAGATGCTACTTTCATGATGGTGCTTAGTAGTTCAGGTTTTCTTATGGTTAATCTCAAATAGCTGGGGGGTTCCCAATGTGTTATTGGAATACCAACTTGGTTTGTTTGCCTATGATGTGGTATGGTTTAGTAATATCTTCCTTCGAGAATTTATTTTGATTGACTTGGCGTATGCTCACGCATATTCAAGACTGTAAAGAAAGTCTGTCAAGCCTTGATGATCTTTTATTTCTGAGTAGCGATATAACTACCATGCCTGATTCAATATTGCTTTGTCGCTCTGCATGATTATGACCGTCATTGCTCTCTTAGTTGGTCACTCCCAGTCTTTTTGCTAACCTCCACCTGTACTAAGCAAACTAACCATGCAATACATAGCTCATGGGAAAGTAGCCTAGAAACTATTGTGGTAAAGAATATGTTGCTTATGTATCTTATAAGTTGCTTGCTGAGCGGTAACCATGTTTCTGGGGACGCCATCTACTGTCACACTTTTGTTGAATATCATGTGAGTTGCTATGCATGTTCGTCTTGTCTGAAGTAAGGGTGATTTACCGTGGGTTGAATAACTATGCATATTGTTAGAGAAGAACATTGGGCCGCCAACCAAAGCCATGCATCATGGTGGAAGTTTTAGCTTGGACCTTAATCCTCAAACTCTTATGAGAATATGCTTATGCATTAAAGAGGAGTCCATCTGTTGGGGAACGTTGCATGGGAAACAAAAATTTTTCCTACCGTTCACCAAGATCAATCTAGTAGATGCAACTACGAGGGGAGAGTGTGATCTACGTACCCTTGTAGATCGCTAAGCGGAAGCGTTATGAACGCGGATGATGGAGTCGTACTCGTCGCGATTCAGATCGCCGAAGACCTAGCACCGAAGCAACGGTGCCTCCGCGTTCTTCACACGTACGGCTCGGGGACGTCTCCTCCTTCTTGATCCAGCAAGGGGTGGAGGAGAGGTTGATGGAGAACCGGCAGCACGACGGCGTGGTGGTGATGGTGGAGAAGAACTCCAGCAGGGCTTCGCCTAAGCACCGCGGGAGAAGAAGATGTAACGGGAGAGGGAGGGCAGCGCCGAGGCACAAACTGTATCGGCTGCCCTCCCTTTGCCCCACTATATATAGGGGGGGTGGAGAGGTGAGGGCGCCCTAGGGTTTCCCCCTAGGGGCCGGCGGCCAGGGCAAGGGGAGGGGGCGGCGGCCAGGGCAGGGGGGCGGCCAGGCCCTAGGGTTTCCCCCCTAGGTGCCTTGCCCCCCAAGGCCAAGGGGTGCGGCCAGCCCTAGGGGGTCCCACCCCCTTAGCCGCATGAGGAGAGGGCCCAGGGGGGGCGCACAGCCCCTTGAGGGCTGTGGTGTTCCCCCTTGTGGCCCACTAGGCCCAGAACCACTTCCGGACCCTCCGAAACCCCTTCCGGTACTCCGCCGATTTCCCGATGCTCCCCGGAACACTTCCGGTACTCCGAAACCTTTCATCCTATATATCAATCTTCGTCTCCGGACCATTCCGGAGACCCTCGTCATGTCCGGGATCTCATCCGGGACTCCGAACAACCTTCGGTAACCATATACTTTTCTCACTAACAACCCTAGCGTCACCGAACGTTAAGTGTGTAGACCCTGCGGGTTCGGAAACCATGTAGACATGACCGAGACACTCCCAGGTCAATAACCAATAGCGGGATCTAGATACCCATATTGGTTCCTACATGTTTCTCGATGATCTCATCGGATGAACCACGATGTCAAGGATTCAGGCAATCCCGTATACAGTTCCCTTTGTCTCGTCGGTATGTTACTTGCCCGAGATTCGATCGTCGGTATCTCTATACCTAGTTCAATCTCGTTACCGGCAAGTCTCTTTACTCGTTACCGTAATACATAATCCCGTGACCAACTACTTAGTCACTTTGAGCTCATTGAGATGACGTATTACCGAGTGGGCCCGGAGATACCTCTCCGTCATACGGAGTGACAAATCCCAGTCTCGATCTATGTCAACTCAACAGACACCCTCGGAGATACCTGTAGAGTACCTTTATAGTCACCCAGTTACGTTGCGACGTTTGGCACACACAAAGCATTCCTACGGTGTCAGTGAGTTACATGATCTCATGGTCATAGGAACTTATACTTGACATGCAGAAAACTATAGCGATAACTTACACGATCAAAAGCTATGTTAACGTTTGGGTCTCGTCCATCACATCATTCTCCTAATGATGTGATCCCGTTATCAAATGACAACTCATGTCTATGACCTGGAAACCGCGGTCATCTTTGATCAACGAGCTAGTCCTGTAGAGGCTCACTAGGGACACAAAGTCTGTCTATTCATCCACACGTGTATCTGAGTTTCCAATCAATACAATTATAGCATGGATAATAAACGATTATCATGAACAAGGAAATATAATAATAACTCTTTTATTATTGCCTCTAGGGCATATTTCCAACAGTCTCCCACTTGCACTAGAGTCAATAATCTAGCATTACAAGGTAATGAATCTAACACCCATAGAGTCTTGGTGTTGATCATGCTTAGCCCGTGGAAGAGGCTTAGTCAACGGATCTGCAACATTCAAATCCGTGTGTACTTTGCAAATGTTTATGTCCTCCTCCTTGACCGAATCGCGGATGGAATTGAAACGTCGCTTTATGTGTCTGGTCCTCTTGTGAAACCTTGGTTCCTTGGCTAGAGCAGTGGCACCAGTGTTGTCACAGAACAGAGTCATTGGGTTCAGTGCACTAGGCACAACTCCAAGATCTGTCATGAACTCCTTCATCCAGACACCTTCCTTCGCCGCCTCCGAGGCAGCTATATACTCCGCTTCACATGTAGAATCAGCTACCACGCTCTGCTTGGAACTGCACCAGCTTACCGCTCCCCCGTTGAGAATATATACGTATCCGGTTTGAGACTTAGAGTCATCCGGATCAGTGTCAAAGCTTGCATCGACGTAACCCTTTACGACGAGCTCTTGATCACCTCCATAAACGAGAAACATATCCTTAGTCCTTTTCAGGTACTTTAGGATATTCTTGACCGCTGTCCAGTGATCCATACCAGGATTACTTTGAAACCTTCCGGCCATACTTATGGCAAGGCTGACATCTGGTCTTGTGCACAGCATTGCATACATGATAGTGCCTATGGCTGAAGCATAGGGGACGACACTCATCTTTTCTCTGTCATCCGCAGTCACTGGGCATTGAGTCTTACTCAACTTCGTACCTTGCAATACCGGCAAGAACCCCTTCTTGGATTGATCCATTTTGAACTTCTTCAAAACTTTATCAAGGTATGTGCTTTGTGAAAGTCCTATCAAGCGTCTTGATCTATCTCTATAGATCTTGATGCCCAATATGAAAGCAGCTTCACCGAGATCTTTCATCGAAAAACTCTTGTTCAAATACCCCTTCACGCTATCCAAAAATTCTATATTGTTTCCAATCAGCAATATGTCATCCACATATAATATTAGAAACGCTATAGAGCTCCCACTCACTTTCTTGTAAATACAAGCTTCATTGTAAACTTGTATAAACCCAAACGCTTTGATCACCTCATCAAAGCGAAGATTCCAACTCCGAGATGCTTTCACCAGCCCATAAATGGAACGATGGAGCTTGCATACTTTGTCAGCATTCTCTGGATCGACAAAACCCTCTGGTTGCATCATATACAACTCTTCCTTAAGAAAACCGTTAAGGAACGCTGTTTTGACATCCATCTGCCAAATTTCATAATCGAAATATGCAGCTATTGCTAACATGATTCGGACGGATTTAAGCATCGCTACGGGTGAGAAAGTCTCATCGTAGTCAATCCCTTGAACTTGTGAAAAACCCTTTGCCACAAGTCGAGCTTTATACACGGTGACATTACCGTCAGCGTCCGTCTTCCTCTTAAAAATCCATTTATTCTGAATGGCCTTCCGCCCTTCAGGTAATACTTCCAAAGTCCATACTTTGTTTTCATACATGGATCCCATCTCGGATTTCATGGCCTCTAACCATTTGTCGGAATCCGGGCCCACCATCGCTTCTCCATAGCTCGTAGGTTCACCGTTGTCTAACAACATGACCTCCAAGACAGGGTTACCATACCACTCAGGTGCAGTGCGTACCCTTGTCGACCTACGAGGTTCGGTAGTAACTTGATCAGAAGCTCCTTGATCATCATCATTGGCTTCCTCTTCAACCTCTGCAGGCTCCACAAAAACATCTTTCTGTGCTGCGCTACTCTCTGGTTGAAGCAGAGGTTCAATAACCTCATCAAATTCTACCTTCCTCCCACTCAATTCTTTTGAGAAAAACTCCTTCTCGAGAAAGGACCCGTTTTTAGCGACAAACACTTTGCCCTCGGATCTGAGATAGAAGGTGTACCCAACAGTTTCTTTTGGGTATCCTATGAAGACACATTTGTCCGCTTTGGGTTCGAGCTTTTCTGGCTGAAGCCTTTTGACATAAGCATCGCAACCCCAAACCTTGAGAAAAGACAACTTAGGTTTCTTACCAAACCACAGTTCATACGGTGTTGTCTCAACGGACTTAGATGGAGCCCTATTTAAAGTGAATGCAGCTGTCTCTAACGCATATCCCCAAAACGATAGTGGCAAATCGGCAAGAGACATCATAGAACGTACCATATCTAATAGGGTTCGATTACGACGTTCAGACACACCATTATGCTGTGGTGTTCCAGGTGGCGTCAACTGTGAAACAATTCCACATTTTCTTAAGTGATCACCAAACTCATAACTCAGATATTCTCCCCCTCGATCAGATCGTAGGAACTTGATCTTCTTGTTACGATGATTTTCAACTTCACTCTGAAATTGCTTGAACTTTTCAAAAGTTTCAGACTTATGCTTCATTAAGTAAATATACCCATATCTACTTAAGTCGTCAGTGAAGGTGAGAAAATAACGATATCCACCGCGCGCCGTTACACTCATCGGACCGCACACATCAGTATGTATGATTTCCAATAAGTCACTTGCCCGTTCCATTGTCCCTGAAAACGGGGTCCTTGTCATCTTGCCCATGAGGCACGGCTCGCACGTGTCAAGTGATTCAAAATCAAGAGACTCCAAAAGTCCATCAGCATGGAGCTTCCGCATGCGTTTCACGCCGATATGACCGAGACGGCAGTGCCACAAGAAAGTGGTATTATCATTATCTACTCTACATCTTTTGGCATCAATGTTATGAACATGTGTATCATCACTATCGAGATTCAATAAGAATAAACCCCTAACTTCGGGTGCATGACCATAAAAGATATTACTCATATAAATAGAACAACCATTATTCTCTGACTTAAATGAGTAACCGTCTCGCAATAAACAAGATCCAGATATAATGTTCATGCTTAACGCAGGCACTAAATAACAATTATTCAGGTTCATAACTAATCCCGATGGTAATCGAAGAGCGAGCGTGCCGACGGCGATCACATCAACTTTGGAACCATTTCCCACGCGCATCGTCACTTCGTCCTTCGCCAGCCTCCGTTTATTCCGCAGTTCCTGTTTAGAGTTGCAAATGTGAGCAACCGAACCGGTATCAAATACCCAGGCACTACAACGAGAGTTGGTAAGGTACACATCAATAACATGTATATCATATATACCTTTGTTGTTGTTGGCCCCCTTCTTGTCCGCCAGATACTTGGGGCAGTTCCGCTTCCAGTGGCCATTCCCCTTGCAATAGAAACACTCAGTCTCTGTCTTGGGCCCAGCCTTGGGTTTCTTCACTGGATTAGCAACTGCTTTGCCACCCTTCTTAGAGTTACCCTTCTTGCCCTTGCCATTCTTCTTGAAACTGGTGGTCTTATTGACCATCAACACTTGATACTCCTTCTGGATGTCTGCCTCAGCGACTTTCAGCATCGAAAACAGCTCGGCGATGGTTTTATTCATCCCTTGCATGTTGTACTGCTGGACGAAGCTCTTGTAGCTTGGAGGGAGTGACTGGAGAATTCTGTCAATGATAGCCTCATCCGGGAACACAAGTCCCAGATCAGCTATGCGGGTATAGTACCCAGACATCTTCAGTAAGTGCTCACTGACAGACGAATTCTCCTCCATCTTGCAAGCGAAGAATTTATCGGTGGTCTCATACCTCTCGATCTTAGCATTCTTCTCAAAGATGAACTTCAACTCCGTGTACATCTCATATGCACCGTGACGTTCAAAACGCCTTTGAAGTCCTCCTTCCAAGCCGTACAACATGGCACACTGTACTATCGAATAGTCATCCGAACGCGTCTGCCAGACGTTCATATCGTCCGCAGAGGCTCCAGGAGCGGGGGGTTGACCTAGCGGTGCATTTAGGACATAAACCTTTTGGGCAGCTGTGAGGATGATCCTCAGATTGCGGAGCCAGTCCACAAAGTTGCTCCCGTCATCTTTCAGTTTAGCTTTCTCTAGGAACGCATTAAAATTCAGGGGAACTCCTGCGCGAGCCATCTACAACATAAGTTTGCAAAGACATTTTAGACTATTGTTCATGATAAGTGAGTTATTACCTAATCAAATTAATTATAACTCCCACTCAAATTGACATCCCTCCGGTCATTCGAGCGTGACATGATCCAAATTCACCAACCCAAGTCCGATCATCACGTGAGATGAGGTGGTGTCAATGGTGAACATCAACATGTTGATCATATCTACTATATGACTCATGCTTGACCTTTCGGTCCTCCGTGTTCCGAGGCCATGTCTGTACATGCTAGGCTCGTCAAGTCTAACCCGAGTGTTCTGCATGTGCAAAACTGGCTTGCACCCGTTGTATGCGAACGTAGAGTCTATTACACCCGATCATCACGTGGTGCTTCGAAACGACGAACCTTCGCAACGGCGCACACTCGGGGGGAACACAATTTTATCTTGAAATTTTAGTGAAGGATCATCTTATAATGCTACCGTCGTCCTAAGCAAAATAAGATGCATAAAAGGATTAACATCACATGCAAATCATAAGTGACATGATATGGCCATCAACTCGTGCTTTTGATCTCCATCTCCAAAGCACCGGCATGATCTCCATCGTCACCGGCGCCACACCATGATCTCCATCATCATGATCTCCATCATCGTGTCGCCATCGGGGTTGTCGGCGCCCACCATGCTCTTACTACTATTGCTACCGTTTAGCGATAAAGTAAAGCATTACAAAGCGCTTAATGATTGACACGCAGGTCATACAAAAATTAAAGACAACCCTATGGCTCCTGCCGGTTGCCGTATGCATCGACATGCAAGTCGACATTTAACTATTACAACATGATCATCTCATACATCAAATATAATTCATCATGTCATTGGCCATATCATATCACATGCATACCCTGCAAAAACAAGTTAGACGTCCTCTAATTTGTTGTTGCATGTTTTACGTGGCTGCTATGGGTATCTAGCAAGAACGTTTCTTACCTACGCAAAACCACAACGGTGATATTCAAGTTGCTATTTAACCTTCTACAAGGACCGCCTTGTTCTATTCCGATTCAACTAAGATAGGAGAGACAGACACCCGCCAGCCATCTTATGCAACAAAAGTCACATGTCTGTCGATGGAACCGGTCTCATGTACGTGGACATGTAAAGTTGGTCCGGGCCGCTTCATCCTATAATACCGCTGAATCAAGAAAGACTAAGGAGGGCAGCAATTTAAACATCAACGCCACAAACCCTTTTGTGTTCTACTCGAGAAAGCAACTACGCAAGATCCTAGCTCATGATGCCACTGTTGGGGAACGTTGCATGGGAAACAAAAATTTTTCCTACCGTTCACCAAGATCAATCTAGTAGATGCAACTACGAGGGGAGAGTGTGATCTACGTACCCTTGTAGATCGCTAAGCGGAAGCGTTATGAACGCGGATGATGGAGTCGTACTCGTCGTGATTCAGATCGCCGAAGACCTAGCACCGAAGCAACGGTGCCTCCGCGTTCTTCACACGTACGGCTCGGGGACGTCTCCTCCTTCTTGATCCAGCAAGGGGTGGAGGAGAGGTTGATGGAGAACCGGCAGCACGACGGCGTGGTGGTGATGGTGGAGAAGAACTCCAGCAGGGCTTCGCCTAAGCACCGCGGGAGAAGAAGATGTAACGGGAGAGGGAGGGCAGCGCCGAGGCACAAACTGTATCGGCTGCCCTCCCTTTGCCCCACTATATATAGGGGGGGTGGAGAGGTGAGGGCGCCCTAGGGTTTCCCCCTAGGGGCCGGCGGCCAGGGCAAGGGGAGGGGGCGGCGGCCAGGGCAGGGGGGCGGCCAGGCCCTAGGGTTTCCCCCCTAGGTGCCTTGCCCCCCAAGGCCAAGGGGTGCGGCCAGCCCTAGGGGGTCCCACCCCTTAGCCGCATGAGGAGAGGGCCCAGGGGGGGCGCACAGCCCCTTGAGGGCTATGGTGTTCCCCCTTGTGGCCCACTAGGCCCAGAACCACTTCCGGACCCTCCGAAACCCCTTCCGGTACTCCGCCGATTTCCCGATGCTCCCCGGAACACTTCCGGTACTCCGAAACCTTTCATCCTATATATCAATCTTCGTCTCCGGACCATTCCGGAGACCCTCGTCATGTCCGGGATCTCATCCGGGACTCCGAACAACCTTCGGTAACCATATACTTTTCTCACTAACAACCCTAGCGTCACCGAACGTTAAGTGTGTAGACCCTGCGGGTTCGGAAACCATGTAGACATGACCGAGACACTCCCAGGTCAATAACCAATAGCGGGATCTGGATACCCATATTGGTTCCTACATGTTTCTCGATGATCTCATCGGATGAACCACGATGTCAAGGATTCAGGCAATCCCGTATACAGTTCCCTTTGTCTCGTCGGTATGTTACTTGCCCGAGATTCGATTGTCGGTATCTCTATACCTAGTTCAATCTCGTTACCGGCAAGTCTCTTTACTCGTTACCGTAATACATAATCCCGTGACCAACTACTTAGTCACTTTGAGCTCATTGAGATGACGTATTACCGAGTGGGCCCGGAGATACCTCTCCGTCATACGGAGTGACAAATCCCAGTCTCGATCTATGTCAACTCAACAGACACCCTCGGAGATACCTGTAGAGTACCTTTATAGTCACCCAGTTACGTTGCGACGTTTGGCACACACAAAGCACTCCTACGGTGTCAGTGAGTTACATGATCTCATGGTCATAGGAACTTATACTTGACATGCAGAAAACTATAGCGATAACTGACACGATCAAAAGCTATGTTAACGTTTGGGTCTCGTCCATCACATCATTCTCCTAATGATGTGATCCCGTTATCAAATGACAACTCATGTCTATGACCTGGAAACCGCGGTCATCTTTGATCAACGAGCTAGTCCTGTAGAGGCTCACTAGGGACACAAAGTCTGTCTATTCATCCACACGTGTATCTGAGTTTCCAATCAATACAATTATAGCATGGATAATAAACGATTATCATGAACAAGGAAATATAATAATAACTCTTTTATTATTGCCTCTAGGGCATATTTCCAACACCATCATCTATTTTCTATGTTGTCCCGGTATGGATGTCCTCAAGTTGAGATCTATCAAAAACGAGAAATCAAATGCGATTTATCTCCTTGGACCTTTGTACAGGTGGCATAGAGGTACCCCTTTGTGACACTTGGTTAAAACATATGCAATGCAATGATAACCCATGGGGATCCGAGCTAATTAGGACAAGGAGCGAGCACTATTAATTAAAACATATGCTTGCAACTTATAGGATGTTTTATACATGACACATATGAAGTACTACTACCGTTGACACAATTTCTTCCATGTTTTCAAAATAAAAAGCTCTGGCACTTAACCTTTCTTTAACTTTTATGTTGAAGCGCCAACTACTGAGAGCATGATTGTCATTCTAAGTGTAATGTGCATTGTTCCAAAGTAGCATTGACTTTTGCATGATTGTGATATCGTTTATTCTGAAATCATTGTATCTAGTCATCACTTAAACCTTGAAGGTGCCCCTGCATTTATGTTTTGCATCACTAAAGGGGGCAAGCTAGATATCACTTTATCATATTTGCACATCATGTTCATTGCAAATCTTTTTGATGTTTCAGTTTCATATTGTAAAACTTTCAGCCATTTGTGATTTTCTCTTGAGGCAACTTAATTACTATAGAATCATTGTCTCAGTAAGCTTTTGTCATATGACTATGAAAAAGTCCTATATGGTTAATAGCATGTCACCACAGAAATTATTCTTGTTATCATTTAACTACTCGAGGACAAGCAGGAATTAAGCTTGGGGATGTTGATACGTCCAAAACGTATCTATAATTTCTGCTTGCTCCATGCCACTTTTGGGTGATATTGCTATGATATTCATACACTTACATACACTTTTGATCATATTTGGACTAACTTACTAATCCAGTGCACCCCAGTGCCAGTTTCTGTTTGCGGCTGTTTTTGTATTTTAGGTTTTCACGTTTCGAGAACTGCCCAGAAAAATCCAGAAAAATTATATAAAAAATCAGCGATCCGGAAACAACACTGCGTCCGAAGGGCAGCCTGGGGGGCCACAGGGGCTCCAGGCGCCCTATGGGCGCCCCCCCCCCCGGGCCGCGCCGGGGGGGCGCCTGGGCCCCCCGAAACTCCCCCGGTTCCCTACTTTGGCATATATTTAAAGGACCCTCCGAAACCCTCAGAACAGGAACCCTTTGCGCGATCCCATCTCTGTTCCGCCGCCGCTGCCGCTTCCAAGATCGGGAGCACCAGGAGAACTCTTCCCAGCACCCTGCCGGAGGGGAGGATCATCACCGGGAGCTTCTCCACCACCATGGACGCCTCCCGGATGACTCGTGAGTAGTCTCCCTTGGACCATGAGTCCATGACCAGTAGCTATGTGATGTTCTCCTCCCGTTCTTGTGCTTCACTAATTAGTCCTCGTGAGCTGCCCTACATGATCGAGGCACCTATGTAATCCTTATGCTGTTGCTATGTTGAGTTTGCTGGGATCCAATGGATTATGAGATTATGTTCAGATTGATCTTGAGTAATATATTTGATTCACCTCTTTTATATTTTAGTTCATAAGTAATTCTTGCATGTTCTCCGTTGTTATTTATTGCTTTGGCCGAGTAATAGGTAGTGACTCCAAGAGGGAACGTTATGCTCGATTATGGGTTCATGCCCCTCGATGACTAGCTTGAGTGACAGAAACATGAGTCTAGGGGATGTGCTGTTGCCACAAGGGGGAAAACAACGGTGCTTGTGCCCGCGGGTGCAAGGATTGTTTACTTTATGCAAAGTTCTTTTAATGCAGTTGTCTGTTGCATTGAGTTAACACTATGGGTGGGACTCGCAACTTAATACCAGCGAGAAGTTCTGGATAGATATCTCAAGGTGGATGATTAGTAGTAGATATTGATGGATTTCGGTCTACTTACTTTGGCGTACCGCCCATGCTTTGAACCTCAACCTTTCTTGCAATGCAGTCAACATTGGTTTGCGTTCGTGGTCCTGTCAATTGCCCAGCTGTAATTTGTTTACCTCACATAGCTGTTTTATCGTCTTTTGGGAGAGAGACATCACTAGTGAACATCATGAGACTCCGGTCCATATTACCATCATTGATCACATCCACTATTTACTTTCCGTTATTATTTACTATTGCAAAAACTATCTATCACCACTATCATTGCTTTTAACCCTTTGTGAACTACAAGGCCGGAGGGATTGACAACCTCTCTGTACTCGTTGGGAGCAAAGTTATTTGTATATGTGTGCAGGTCCACGTTGATTGCTAATTGCGCCGTTAGCAATTGACACCTACTTGTTGAACCTAGGAGTCTCTGGGGATTCGATCCTTGGCATCTTTGCTAGGGGAAAACACTTCTACTTACTGCATCTTACACCTTCCACTTGGGGTAACCAACGAGGGGAGGCCCATCACCCATCTTATTTTTGTTAGCATTACACCCCATATTGTGGCCACGGTTAAATAGTATACGATCTTTAATCCCGAAATATCGATTCACATTCAAACTATTTTGAAAAATAATTTATATAAATATAAAATTCAAATAATTGTCCACGCATAAAAATCAATGGAATTTAAAATCTTCCAATGAAAAAAAATATTGAAACTAATTCCCGGTTTGATGTGTTTTAAAAATGTACAAGTCATTTCTGGGCAAACCGAATGAAACTCTCCTCGTCTTGAAAGATTTGCAGCCCAGCAGGGCTGATAAAGCAAGTAGGCCTCGTTTGGGCATTTCTTAAAAATAAAATAGAACTGGGCTAGCCATTTTCATCAAGAAAAAAACATAGCTGGGCTCCTGATGCGGTAAACATAAATAAAACCATGGCTAGACGGGCCACAGCCCCCGTACAGCCCCATTGTTACTATTTACTTGGGTGGATGGGCTGTTTTGTCTTGGGCCCAGAGAAACAATTACTACTAGTACAGTGGAGACACTCTACAGCTACCCAAAAAAACAATTACTACTAGTACAGTGGATACAATACCGCTTCTGGCTCCTCCTAGGTCATCGAAACGTCTCCCTCTACTAAATGTCGTTATACTTTTGTTAACCGACATGCGGGCCATGCAGCGCGCGGGCCCAAATGCCATCCACCAAATTAGAAGGCAGTATCCAGGTGAAGAGTCACCCCGGTCATAGCGTGGCAATAACAAGTAATCGTATCACAAAACCCCACCTCCCCGCAGTCTAAGTTTGACGGACGAAGCAACCATCAATTCACTCATCGCTGAATCCCCTTCTCCCTCACCGTCTTCAAGAAAGGCAACATCGCATCTGCCACTGTTCTTCTCTCCCAACGAAGGGAAGGTAAGCGGACCCGTGATGTTAGTATATTTTCGTTCAGAGAAAAGAAAACTTTTGCAAAGTAGTAACCGATCCTCACTCTTTTTTTGTTTCATTGTCATTGTGAATGTGTTTTCCTTTCAGTGGTCTCCTAGTATTCGTCAGTTTCATGATGGACCAAGGAGAACCAGGCAAAGATCTGCCGATATTGGAGCAGACGTGGGAGGCTGATCCCCACAAGACAGAGAGCTCCAAGAAGGTGGAGGCAGCCACCGAGCCGACCCAAGATACACTCACGGCCACTACTAAGATGGTCAACGCCCCGTTTGAGGTTAGAGCTCCCGTGGCACTGTAGGAGCAGTTTTCCCCCTTCGAGGATGTGTCCCCCCCCCCCCCC